>RJWH01001255.1:0-49897 GCA_004363575.1 Solenodon paradoxus | reverse complement strand
TTGGGATATATGTGAACTGCACATGCTGGAGGCCACAGACTTAACCTCTAAGCTACTAGGATGCACTTGCCATTCCTGTCTATAAGGAGAGTGTTTTTCCTTCTTAGACTTTAGCCCTCCTACAGATTGTGAGAGCCATGAAGGAAGGGCCTGGGAGCTCCATCTCTCAGCTCACAGCTCAAGAACAGTGCCTACAATTAGGACTTCAGGGTAAATGTCAGTCGGCGGTAAGTATTAAATGAATTAAGGTTTGCTGTTATTGGGGGTGAGTAGATATTTTAATTATAGCATCTAAACTAGATCACAACATAAATTTTCCACTTAAAAATGCAAAATAAAATGTTATTATCAGAGTTGGATATAAGAGAAAATTAAAGTCCACCATATGTTTGAGACCATGATTACTGAGATGAGGGGATGGGATGGCATCTTTGCTAAAGTGACAGGATGCCCCATGGATGGAATTACTTAGCAGCTCTCAGTGTGATGCATTGCAAAAAAGGTAAGGAATAAGCCTTTAGCTGAGCCCACTGGGGCCAGCCCGTCCTCCCTCTGAGGAGCTACTTTCTCTTTAAAAGACCTGCACTGCTTTTGCTTGCAATTAAATCTTCTGCAATAAATCTTTCTCTTCTGCGGAAAAAAAAAAAAAAAAAAAAAAAAAAAAGAACAAGGTTCTGAATCCAGGTCACTAAGTACTATTAAGGGCCCTTCTTGCTACTCTTTAAGTCAGCGAGACTTAAAGTGAGTGTGAGGTAGGCATGTTTGTGAAGACCAAGCAAAGACACTCACCGCCCCAAGAGGCCATCCTCTCTGTCTGAAAGAGAACTTGCTTCTAACAGGGAAAGAAAGCAACATCATACTAAGAAAGACCGACAGCCAACGAGCCTGTGCTAGCCTTCCTAATTCCTGAAAAGTGACCACTCACAGATGACATCAAAGGGAGGGAGGGACAGGGCACACCAGAGCTCCTCTCCTCACATCTGTCTTTCACCACCTGAAAGAGTGTTGGTAGAAGCGAAATGAAAATGAAAACCGTTGAGTAAGTCTGGTGCTGAACATGCTGCAGAAACACACCTGCCATTGAAGCCTGTCATTCCTCCCTGCATAGAGGAATTCCCATTGCTGTGGGAATGATGGGCATCCTGAGACAGGCAGAGTGAGGACTGTCACAGGAGTGGGGCTCTGTTCGGGTCTAAGGAAGCAGATTTGTTCCAGGTTAAGTGCTGTCAGCAAATAGGGTTCATTTGCTGTGTGGACATCTCGATAAATCTTATCTGCAGGAAGGGGAGAGCAGTGAGGGAACAGACCTGTCCCCTTAGCAAGAGAAGGAGTTGAGGGGTAGTTTGCGGGGTGCACAGGGACCTGGCAGAGGGATGTTCCATGTGATTAGGTGTAACTAGACACGGGTTTAACTTGAGCATCAAACAAGTTTGCAATAACATTGAGACCAAACTCTGAACATCAAACCCAGTTCCCAGGTGTTAAAGGATGCTTGCTTTCTTTCTAACATTGTTCTGTTCAGAAAGAAACTAAAATCCCTATGAATGTATCAACTATGAAACACAAGTTGTGGCATCTCAGTGATTCCGCATGGGAATGAAATGCATTGATATTTGCATTTCAGCCTGGTCTTGCACAGTATAAAGTGAACACTGAAGCTCATGCTAATAATTTAAATTTTTAATTTTCCTTGACTTAGGTCAGTATTAAATAACCAAAAACAAAAACAAAAACAAAAAAAAGCCTCCTGAGAAGCTGAGAGAGAGACCGGGGAGGGAAGGAAAAGACTTTACATTTTGAAACTTTTTGACACTTTCAGCCCCACTTTTTGAACAAGGGGCCTGCATTTTCCTTTTGCCCCAGGTCCCACACATCATGGAACTGACTCTGTTCCCAGTTCTTTATTTGTTTTAACCCTTGACAATGTCCAGAAGAGAAGTTCTTAAATTTGATTTTCTTTGGTCCTTAGATAGCTACTCCAGGCTCCCTAAGTCGACAAATATCCCGGGTTTTCAGGTCCCCTGGACCTTTGGGGTATGCACTTGCACCGGGTGGGAAGGGCTCACGGTCCTCTGCTCCTTCAGTTGTGATCCTGATGCCCCTTTCATGGGGTGGGAACAGGAAGAGGACAAAGGCAATGGAATCTGTGTCCCAAGTAGTCCATTGTTGATCTCCAACAAAAGCAATCATTTATCCCAACAATATTTGGAAAAGAAACCACAGAAGAGAAGGCAGATTGGAGCCCGTGTTTGTGGTGAGTGCCATATGTATGGCCTCCACCCAAGGCTAAGAACACCTATACAGTCATATGTGGCTTACCCGTGGGGATGCATCTATGGCTTTACCTGGCCTGCACCTACATTGCTGAGCCACAGCGGGGTACCTTCAGCTCTAATATTTTATAATTAATTCCACATTGGGATGCTTAGGGGCCAAGTGTCTTCCACAATGAAGACTGGCAATAAAGGAAATTATTGGCATTCAGAGTCTCTTCCAATTCCCTGCACCCTTGAAGTGACAAGTCCCCCTGATTTCCTAGTAAAAGAGTCTGAATCACACCATGAGACAGGGAATCTTTTGAACACGGTCAGAGAAGAGGAGTACAGAAATAAGCCAGGTACTATATGTAGTGGCTTTCTTCCTCAAAGAGTTGCTTAGACTGGCTTCCTTGCAGAATTGAAAATTGTAAGAATTTTATCACAATTTCCCATTAGTCCATTATCCCTAGAATGATCATGTCTCTAGATGTTGGTATGGAAATGCGGCCCTCCAGTCCCATGGAAAGGGCCACCCGGGAAAATGCACTCTCTCACGCATTTACTCTGTTTTATGCACATCGTGTGTGTGATACTGTCCAGTGGAGAGATCAGAGTCCAGAGGGCAGCTGGCCTGCCCACAAGCTCCCTGTGGAGAGAGCTCTGCCTCTCCCAAGGGCTGGAATGCCATCTCACAAAAACCACAGACTTCTTTTCCCTTAAATAAGGGGGAAAGACTTTGGCATCAAGGAAAATCAAAGACTACTACAGCAAAGGAAAATTCCTTTTAAGGACCATTAACCACAAATTGCCTTATTTGTTGCTGGCAAAAAGGTTTCAATTAACATCTAAATCTGCCACCAGCTTCACTGGAGCCTCTGCCTGAATCAAGACTTCTTATTGTCTCACTGTTTATTCAAACTCTGGCATGACAGGAGCAATGTATTAGCATAATCCCATCTAACATAGGACTTCATCCCCCCCCAGGTGGCATGAATGGGATTTGAGAGTCATTCTGCTGCTGGCAGGAAATCTGGGGTCCTCCCTCCTCCCGGCCTCCTGAGTGCACACCCTCCTCACTCTGACTCACACCTGGGTTCTTGAGACACTCCTCTCTGAGCAGTTTCCTGTGAACTGATCACACACATCAGGTGCTCCCAGAATTTCTCTGCTCCGAGTACCTCTTTGTGGCAAGGGATAGAAGGGGTCAGCTTGTAGCAGTGCAGGGATTTTTATTGTTCGTATCATATATACGGAATTAATTTCTGGTAAAAACAAGATTCTGGTTCTGATAGAGCTTTCTACTATATAATCCCACAAAAATGATGACCAAAATCTACTGCTGCCCCCCACCCCTCACCAGTTGCTAAGAGGGCAGAAGTGACATTGACCCTTTCACCTCTTTTCCTCTTCCCCAATGCCCAACGCAGGCCTGGCTCTTATTGACCAAATGAATGACTGAACAAAAGAACAAATAAATGGACAGCTTCCTGGGTGGGATGCTTAGCAGTGAAAGTGGATGGTTAAGGACTGGAGCATGAATAGTTCTTCCAAATAAAACATTTAAAAAATTGCGTCTGTCCATCCTTGATTTGGGCTGCCTTTTCCTATTTCATCCTTTTTTATTTATTTTTTTGGCCTCAACTGGTGACCGAGATAGCTCCTAGGAAACTTTTCCCCCCACCACATTATTTTGTATATAAGGAATCTAACGCCTAGAGAGGTAAATTGCTTATTTGAAAATAAATGAACAGAAAGCAGGCTAGTCCTTTTTTATGGTCTTTTGCAACATTATAACCCTTCCTAAATTGGTTTTCTGTGGAAGCATAAGTGCTGCCATGGACTCTGGCTTGTCGCTAAGAACCAGAACAAGGAGTGATCAGAAAATAGCACTCATCCCCACGTGGGCCAGTAGACTCCACATACTGTGGTCCCACCAAATCTTAGAATCCAATTGATTGTAAGACACACAATTATTTTATGCGCTTCTAAGGGGGAAAAAAACAAAACAAAACTATTGCCAACACCAAGTTTTCTTATCGCTTAGAAATTTCATATTATGCTATTGAAAGAGCTCTTTTCAGATTTATTTGCACATTTGAAAATGAATCCGTCTGGAAAATAAAATGCAAGCAAAGTAAATCAGTTATGCTGTTTCTAGAATTCTAAGCATCCAGGGAGTGACACTTTGAGATTACCTTTTAACGCTGTCATCCGATATACAGCCTTTGCCATGGCTCCATTATTTGTGTCACCAAAATCACTGATAATGTAACTTGCTTGCTTGCTTTTAAATAAAAGTCCTCCACTACTTTTTCAAATTTTCCTCCAAACCCTTGCCACCCTTGCCATGAGTTTTGATGTCAGTGCTCCTGACAGATGCTCCTTTTGCTCTGCTGAGAGAGGAGCCCTGCTGTTTGAATGGTGTCCTTGAGATACAGGAGAGCCGGCAGGCGCAGCATTGCAACAACAGAGGAGTTGCAGTCATTTCTTTATGACAAGAGATTGCTCCCTAATTCCAAACTTGAGCCCCCATTTTTAACTCCCATCTCTCTTGGTCCTTAGCAACTTTCCACGCTACTGCCCAATCACATGTCATCTTAGAGATGTGTTAGGCACCCATTAAACAAGTAGACAAACAGCTGCACAGTTCACACCGCACAACTGCATGGCCCAGATGGGAAGGGCTGCAGGTGTGAAAGAAGGCTGGCTTCACCAGGCCGGCAACTGGTCCAACAGTGATGGAATGACCACCGCGATTGTGAGCTGGGTCCTGATTTCTGCTTTGCTCAAGTGTGGGGAGGGGGGAAGCATGCACCCTAAAAATTATGAAACACAGAAATTGTTTGCATCTGCATCAAGGTTTTTCCCTTGGGAAATCCTTTGTTTTGACACATTAAGAGGGGATTTGAGATTCATTTAAAATTAGAAAAGTGCCTAAAACATCCCCTAAAAGAACACTTAGGCAAGGCTGTTTTAAAACATGCTCGCAAGTCAAAACTAGTCACTTTTCTCAACCCAGGCTGAACGGCAGACTCAACTGAGGAATTTAAAAAGAAAAGTATAAGCAATGCTGACCCACTACAAGTTAAATCAGCATTTCCAGGGGCAGGGCCCCTGGCCTCAGGTCATTCTGAAAGGCTCTCCAGGAGGTGCTAGCATGCCTCTAGGGAGCTGAAGAATCTCTTAGGGTTTCCAGAAAGCTGATTTCAGGTGTTTCCTGAGACTTCAGAAAATCTCCCCTTCCTGGCAACCCCGAGTACAGTAGCAGATGATCTGGGTTTATTTCACTTGGAAACACTATGAGGACACCATTGTCCATCTTTCTTATTTTTTTTTCCTCCCCCCCCCCCCCCTTTTAATGCTGGCTTGGTTATGCTACATGGATCTATTTTAGCACAGATACACACTGAGCTTTTAAACCTTTCAAACTGTGTTATTCAAAATCCTGAATGCCTTACTTAGTATGCATAGAAAATCGACTTTCTAAGATTCTTTGAACCCACATCCTGACTTCAATAGGTTCATGGCCTCCTTACCCACCTCTCTCAGAAGGGGTACTTGCTTAGCCTCTGACTTCCCCTGCCTGGCAGCTCTGGCATGGGGATGGCCCCTTCCCCTCGCTGATGCCCTGGAAGGCTGGATTCCCTGGGTCCTTTAGTAGGTTATCTTGTTAGGAGCAGGCTATTAGTTTCCCTCAAAGATTTGGGAGATTTTGGTGTTTGGTTCAGGAACATGGAAGGAGTGACCTAGTGAAACATTGAATATCCAAAAGGGTTTCTTTGGAACTTCCAAGCAGGCTAGCTCACTAAAGGAGTAAATCAGCATGGGGGCGGGCAGGGAAGGCTAATTGCTGTTTTATAGGGGGGTGGAGTAGTTGCATCTTGGAGGCAGGATGGACTTTCAGAGTCCTGGCAGGCACTGCTGCCATTCACGCAGAGTCAAGAGACAGAGTCTGTTTAGAAATTCATTAAGATGTTAATACAGACATTAGTCAAAACAACGAGGTTCATTATCAGAAGAGACTGACAAAAAGTGCCTCCTACCGCCAAGACATACAAGACAGATGCCAATGGAGAATCCCACCCAAATGCAGCACCCATGCCTTTCTGGGGGGCCCTTGTTCTATCACAGACAATGTAAGGTGTTCATCAAGGGCAGGACACCTGGAGTCTGAGACAGCCCTTCAGATACCCCTCTTAGTTCCCTCAACACTTGGGGGTGTGTTCCCCCATATTGTGCATGTATTTGTCAATCAAATGTTTGGAGTTTTCCATCAAAAAAGAAACGATCTGCATTTTATATAGATCCTGCATCCTCCTCCCCCCACAGCCTTCCTGCATACTACCCTTGGGTCTCTGTTTTTTGTTGGTTTGTTTTCAAAGCCCTGCATAACTCAGAGAAGGGAATCTGATTGGGAGATTGGAAATGGGAGCTCCAACCTAGGAACTGGGAGAATGACTTAAAGATCATTCTCCAAGTGCCACAGATTTTCAAAGAAAAGAGACTATAGTATGCTGTTTTTAAACTCCCATTGAGGTTTTCATAGAGGATACTTCGTGTCTCAGATTTTGAGAGTATAATTTACTTAATGATCTATTTGAGAGAATTAAATATTGCCTCATTGAAGGTTATCTATTTCTGCATCTCTTCCTGAGATCCTTGAACAGTGGTGAGTTTTTTTTTCTCTTAATGATCTTAGGACACATGTTTCCTTATGTAACTTTCTTTTCATGACATAAATAAATTAGACATTGGAGTGTATATGGAGAATAGAAAAAAAAATACCTATTACTTGAAATTTCTTCTCCCTAATCCTCATCATACATGGATGCATTTGATTAACAACTCATGGCTTTCAGCAGAGACTATAGAGATCAGTCGACTAAAGCATATATTTCGCAATGAATTCCTAGCAATCTATACATTTATACATGATGTTCTTTTGTTACAGTTTTTGGGAGAAACCAAGCGAGCACTCTTTGGAAGTATTTTAGGCAGATTTATTACACACGTGGTCTCAGCTGGGATTTCTTCCCCAAAGAGCTGAGCCCCCGAGTTCTGGTTAGAACATGCTTATATAGGCTAGAGCAACATGGGAAGAGAGGGATGTAAATTAGGGAAAGGAGTTTCAAGCACGGGAAGTTCTTTGTCTGCTGGCCAGCAAGCTCAGGTTACAGGAGGTGTCATGGCTTTTCTTTACAGTTGCTGGAGGTGGTAGGCAGGCCCTTCCACACTTTAAGTTAAAAAAGTCATTGTAAGGTTTTTCTGGGCTCCGCGAGGAGAAAAAGTTCAATCAGACAAAAAGCAGAATAGTCAGGGCTTTATTGGGGTTTGCACACCCAGGCGAAACTCCCAAGTCCGCAGAGGGCCGGGAAGTCGCGGGCTGGGAAGTCGCACGCCAGAACAAAGGGGGACAGGCTCTTTAAGCAGAGGAATTTCACGGGCTTCCCATGTCGTGATTGGGGATTGGCCCTGTGAATCCAGGTGAGGGGGTTGCATCCCTTATTCTGACGTCATCCACCTTCTTCCCGGGCTTGGCCTTTCCCGGGCATGGCCGCTGCTGCTTTTGTCCCTGGGCCAGCCTAACAGTCATGTTAGAATATATATGCTGCTACCCCTTCCGTATGAGATTAAGTGCATTACTTAACTTCTCTAGGTTCAGTTTTCTCATTGATAAAAGGAGATGTTTATAGTACCTACCTCATATGTGTAAACCAGTTGGACAATAAGAGGCAGAGACAAGGGAGTCAGATGAGCTCGCAGAGAGACTCCATTGTCCCAAGTGCAGGCCAGGAAAGCTCCTTTCAAAGAAGAGGGTGGAGCAATCTGTCCTATTCTGGGAAAGAGGTTTTTAAGGGGAAGTTTCAACAAATGTGGTGGGCTGGGGGTGGAGTCCTGATAAGGCCACCTGGCATGCTGGTGATAGCAGGGTAGGGAGTCAGGATGTCTTAACAGGAGGGTCTGTCCTTGACTTCAATAAATGGGAGGGGTTGAACAACATCTGGTCTTGTTTCAAACTGCAAGGCATTCTGCTTTTCATGTTTGGCTGGAAAGTGGTAACTTTCAGTTTTTTAATTTTCTTTAGTCTCCTGTCTCAATATGGTTTTTGCGAAGATTAAAATGAATGCAAAGTATGATAAAATAAATATAAAACCCTAAAGACTCCACCAAAACATTATTAGAATTAATAAATGAGTACAGTAAAGTGGCAGACTGAAAATTAATACATGAAAATCTGCTACATTTTTATGTGCAAATAATGGAGTAGAGGAGAAGTAAATAAATAAAACTATCCAATTTACAATGGTAACAAAAAGAACTGAACACCTTAGAATAAACTTAACAAAGGAGGTAAAAGACCTGTACAATGAAAACTGAGACATTGTTAAATACAAGAAGATGCAAGAGATGAAAAGATTCCATACTCATAGATGGAAAGAATGAATTTTTTTAAGGTGGCCATATTACCTAAAGCAATATACAGAATTAATGCAGACCCTATTAAAATTCCATTGACATTTTTGAGAGAAATAGAAGAAACATTTAAAAATCTATAGAAAATCACAAAGACCCCAACAAGTCAAAGTCATCATGAGCATGAAAGAACAAAAGTAGAGGCATCACAGTCCCAGATCTTGAGACATACTATAAAAATATGGTAATCAAAACAATATGGTACTTGAATAAAAACAGAGACAGATCAGTGGAACAGAAATTGATTCTCCGGAAATAAACTCACACAGATATGATCAGTTAGTTCACAACAAAGGAGTTAAGAGTATACAATAGAGAAAAGAAAATTTTTGTAATAAATGGTATTGGGAAAACTGGACAGCCATCTGCAAGCAAATTAAACTAGATCACTCTTTAACACCACACATAAAAAATGTTTTCAAAATGGGTTAGAAACCATTAAATACATAGAAGAAAATATTGGCAATATGGCCATATGTTCCATGATATCCTTAGAGATGTTTTTGGAGACTCAACTCCAGTGGCAAGGAAAACAAAATAAAAATAAATAAATGGGAACACATGAAACTAAAAAGATTCTATACCGTAAAGGAAAATATTATCAGAACAAAAAGATAACCAATTGAATGGGAGAATATATTTGCACATCATAATCTTACAAAGGACTTATATTCAAGGTATATAAATAACTTAAACAACTCAGAAACAACAAAAAATAAACAACCTAATCAAAAATTGGCAGAGGATCTAAACAGACACTTCTCCAATGATGAAATATAGATGGATAACAAGTACATGGAAAAATGCTCATTATAACTTATTAGTAAGGGAATGCAAATAAAATCCACAATGTCACCTCACACCTGTGAGAATGACCTATACTGTAAAAACTGAAAACAAGTATTGGCGAGGGTGTGGAGAATGAGAATCTTTTACACTTTTGGCAGGAATATAAGTTGGTACAGCCACTTTAGAAAACGGTATGGAATTACCTCAAAAAATTAAAAATAGAGGTACCATATGATCCAGGAATTCTACATCCAGGTATCTGTCTGAAGAATTTGACAACACTGATTCAAAATTTCATGTGCACCCCCAGGTTCATTGCAGTGTTATTCACAATAGCAAAGATGGAAACAACCTAAGTGCCCATCTACAGATGAATGAATAAAGTTGTGGTATATATACACACAATGGAATACTACTCGGCTATTAAAAAAAAAAAAGATGAAATCTTGCCATTTTTTGATAATATGAATGAAACTAGAGGGAATTATGTTAAGTAAAATAAGTAAGAAGGAAAAAGAAAAATAAATATCAAATGATGTCACTAATGTGTGGACTATAAAGAAACAAGGCTAACAGACAAAATGAAACAAAAACTAACCCTTGAACTTTGACAAAGGAACTGAGGGGACTGGGAAGAGAGGTGGGGAGCAAAGGGTAGTGGGTTCAATGGATGGTGGTGGAGGACTATTAGAAATTTGGTGGTGGGTGTGGTGTGTTATTATGTAGCTGAAGAAGAGTGAACTTGCACACCTAAAATTTACATTGTGTGTAAATAAATACTGTCACAATAAAAATCAATTAATCAATCAATGGTTATAAAGGAATGGCGTGAATTGACAGCACATGGTGGCACATACAACAGAAAGAAGATAGCTGTTGTTATTATGACTTTTGTTAGAATCTACTCAAGCTGTTTCACCCTCTCCGTCAGCATTTCTCCTGACATACGATGGGTAAGAAAACAGTACACAGTGTAATTAAAATTTTTCTTCCTAATCTTTGTATGGACCCTAAACAGAGAGACAGAATTCAGAGACTACAATTAACCTGTCTGAACCTGGACACCGTCCTGATTACAAACTGTCTGATTTGATTTCAAATACCAGAAGATTCCAAAGCCTCTGCGGGTTTCCCTTCTGGGGAACTTGCTGGAATCCTCTTCTGGATCTTAGTCCTCAGAATGTCCTAATAGTGATTCCACTTTACACTCACAGGACAATTGGTGCTTTTTAAGCGTTACTACTTTACATGTCAATTTTATAACATTCCAACAATACATCTGCAAGACTATTGTCGCGGAAGAAAGCTAAGAAATCAAGAAATTAGGTGGCCTGACCATTCTTCGTGAGTAATTTAGGAAGGAAACTAATAAATCTCCCATGTCTCTCTAACATGTATATACCTCTCACCACTGAGTTCAAAACAATCTTATTTATGCCAGGGAGGCAGGTATAACACTAAGAAAGAATTCCTTGATTATTTTTTGTTTTGAAGTTATAGAACGATGCTGTGGGGACACAGTTACTTTGCAGCGTCCTTTTGCTGCCTGGCATAGACAAAATAAAATCCAGGGGTGCCCTGGTGGCTTGGGTGCTAAACTGGCAGCTGGGATGTGAACCATGTAAAGCCCAGGGTACCAGGGTTCTGGATTTGGGCCTGGAGGAACAACGAAATATAAATAAACCAACCAATACATACACTCTGCTTTCCTCTGTCTGCCTTCCTGACTACCTGCCTTCCTCCCTCTTAAAAAGCAAAATAAAATCCACAGGGCATTCCCACAGGTGCCTGATTTTCAGTTTTTGTTTAGACCTCTTTGCAGTCACCTGCTGATGAATACTTAGTTGCACTCTCTTTTTGGTTTTGCTTCTCCTTTCCCATTTCTTGAAACTGACAAAAATAAACAAGACAAAGCAGGGAGAATAAAAGACAAGAAAGATGGAATGTGTGAATTAAGGAGTGGAGCTCAAAGAGGACCTGAGTAATTCACAGCACGGTCACTCCTCTTAACAGAGATCTTGCATCTGATGTGGAATTTGCTCTCCAGCCTGCTGAACAGTGAACAATGTCAACCTAGGGGGCACACCCCTTCTCTGGGGGACATAAACGTGGTCTCCAGTGTCCAACTGCGTCCAGGCATGACGACATCTGGGCTCCTCTTTAAAACTGCAGGGAATGCTACCTCTTTCCATCTGAGCTGTTAGCTTTCTAAAGTACTTAAAAACCAATCAGCGACGAAAATTGCATCTGAAGAGCTATTTCAATTATAGAATGAAGGCAGTTCCCCAGCAACCGAAGTATTTAAGAGCTACAAAAATTAATGTGCATTTTAATGTTGATTTTCAGAGTATAATACACTTAGTAATTCATTCAAATGTATTCTGCATCTTTTATTCTAGCTTAAGGCACAGCAGCAGTCCTTGACTCATCATAAAAGTACACTTTAAAAGTTGTTTTAATAGAAAAGTATTTAAAACCTAGGAAGACAAATTATGTGAGACCTGAATTGGTCAGGATCACAACAGAGATGACACTTTTTCGGGGCTAACATCCTTTGAAAGCATCCTGTGGAATGGCTCCTGCTCCTTAAAGAGACAAGCTGTGGTTTGGATCATCTCAGATACAAATCTCACCTAAAAGTAGCTTTTCCCTTCCTACCGGCATTCAGAAAAGCCCGTGCACGCTCTAGGAGCTGCATGCCTACCAGCTACTGACTTGGCAGAAAGATCCAGTCGAATGAATGCCTCCATGGATGGCGTGTTTTAAAACTGAGTTAATCAAGCATCAGCGTTTCCCCTAGAGCTAGGCATGTAGTTTGCCTGTGACAGCCCCGAAGGAAGCGGAGCCCGCAAAGCAAACAGCAACTTTGCTCAGCAATTGTCAAGACCAAGATGTAATGCATGAGAGAGGGAAAGAAGGGGGCAGAGAAAAAGGAGGTTCAAGGTAGATGCACCCAGAGTGTCAAAACAAGGAATGACAGGACGAGGAATCATGTAGGGGTCAAAGGGAAAGTTACCCCATTTCTCTGAGGTTCTTCACAGGCTGGACACCTGAACAAATGACCATAAAGTTAAGATTAATAAAAGTCCAAATTTAATTATGTACATATGGAGAATTTACATGTAGGTAAGTTGTAAATTCTTAAGTCATACATATATCCTGAGCTGGGGCCTGGAAAAGAGACCAGGGGTGTTGAGGGGAGAGAAGGGGGTCATTAGGAGCCAAGAAATAGGTTTCTTAGTGTCAACTAGTCACAGATGAACTATATTTTGGATTAAGACCTACCCAAACTATATTTTTCTAGAAAGTAGGGACTAAAGACTTGATGCATTAGAGGGAAGGTAGAGGTTCAGGGGTAGCAGACGGCTTCTTTGATGAAGGGAACGGAATGGCTGAAGGCTTAGAAGAATTGGAGCTTGTCCTTTGCCTGTGGGACTTCCTCCACTGTCCTTGGCTCTTTGTGTCATAGTAAGGAATGTATAAGAGACAAATTCTGAGAGACTTGGGGGTTTATTTTAGCGCCTTCATTTACAACTTCAGACAATGCAAACTGGAGGAAGCCTGTAGCTCACAGCCGTAGGTCCCTTCACTCTTTCCTTAGAAAGGGACTCAGCAGAATGCAATTGCTGCAGACCCCAGGGAAGAGCCAGGACTACAACCAGGCTCCAGGCTCCCTTACCAGTCCCACAACGCGCATGGAGAGTGAGGTTCCACTTGTTCTGTGTCATCCTAAAGGCTCCACTTGTTCTGTGTCGTCCTAAAGGCTCCACTTGTTTTGTGTCATCCTAAAGGCTCCACTTGTTCTGTGTCATTCTAAAACAGAAGGCATGCTCTTCTGTGTGACCTCTGGTGATGGAGTTATTTCCACGGGATCAGTCCTGACCACAGCATTTGCGTGGGTTTGATTTGCCGGAGTTGCATTTTAATCAATGTGTTGCTCAGAAGAATGACATTCTCTGATTTCCACTAACTCCTCCTTCTTGAAGTTTATTTTTATCCTTTCCTCAAGGTATAAACTTTAGAGCTTCTCCCTGAGCTGAGCCCACCAAGCACCCACAGGAGACAGACACTCCTTCCACAGTCGCCTCCAGGCCACCCTCTTCCAGAACACCACTGATGTTCAAAGGCATTTCCCTGGGTCCCAGGCAGAGCACTGAAAAGACCATTCATTTACTTAACAAGCATGTATTGAGAAATTACTATGAATACAATTTGCTAGGAGTTATGGGGAAAGGAAGGATCAGTGAGCCACTGCCTCATTCATCAAAAAGGACAAAGTCCCTCCTAGGAGCTGGAAATATTTGGGGGCTTTACAGTTTACATAAATAAAAAACTTTCCTAGGGCTTAGAGGACCAGTTGTGGGATTTAGTTGAACCCAAAATTCACAGTTAGAAATGTAGTTTTGAATAGCAATGAACAGCCGGCTGGGGTTGCCTACCTCAGTCTCTAAGCTGAAGAAACAAACAGCACAGGCATCCAAAGATGTTTGGACTATGAAGGCCAGTCAGAGAGAGGACTTATGGGCCCTGGGTAACTCTGGTTACCATTGCTGGGTAATGTGGCCTTGCATTCTGCACAAAGAGACCTTGTTCCACCTGAGCCCTCTGCTCTGGGCCCCAAAGGGTCCTTGGCACCCAACAAACCTAAGATCACAGTCCTGATGTATCACAGTGTATACTGCCCAGGGACCTCCACGTCCAGGCCTCTCAGGAGCCCTTGAGTCCACCTCTGGGTGATGCCCAGTGGTAGCCTTTGTGGAAACACCCTCACACCTCCTGACACAAGTGGGAAACAGAGGGAGTTATTTATAAGCACTCGTGGCAATTTCCACAACAAGCAGGGGAAGCTGGTTTCTGATGCAGGCCTTTCCAGCCAGCTGTCCCTTGTCATCTCGCACATGCTGGTGTGACATTTCCCTGCAGCCAATTTCATCCTGAAAAGTTTTGTTTCTCTCACATGTGCATGGAAAATAATTCTTTGACTTGGAGCATCCCACACCCCTCGTAAAACTGCAATCCCACAGGTTTTGGCTAATTTGTCTTCAAACATCTTACAAAGCAATGAGGAGTCAAAACCAACTCTCCCTGTACAGGCTTGTATGGCTGCATAACCATGGGGGGTTTCTTTTGTGGCTTGGGTGGGATCATTGAGTTAAGAATTTGGGAAACAACGAATTTGAGTGAGTCTTCCTAAAAAGCAAATGCTTCTTTATTTCCTCTCTCTCTCTATTTTAAAAGCCAAAGGGATGTCATAGCAGCTAGTAGAAAGCTAGGCAGACTGAAAACTAATGTCCCATCACTAAAATGCCTTAAGTCAAAAGGATACTACCATGTACCCAGCAATGTGAAACAGAAAGTCAGTGTTAAATAAAACATGAATGAGGGCACGGGCGAGGGACAGATGTGTGACAGGGAGAGGCAATCTGGGTCTTTCAGAAACGTGAACTGCTATAAACCATAACAACTCTCAGATTCTCCGGCAAGTCACTACGGCCAGATCTTTGGTCTTAGGGGAGGAATGATAGGGCCCACGACTTGTCAGTTCATGACCACGTACCATGCAGGATCCCTACGTCTCTGTTTACACTGCTCTCTTACTGGCACGTGGGGAGCATTGAGAAACTTAAACCACATATCATGAAATGGGCGAGACTCTAAAATGAAAGCTGTTGGTGTGCCCTGGTGGAGTAGTGGTTACGTCATCCACCTTCAGCTGGTGCAGTCCACATGCATCCCAAGGCTTGGACGCAAGGCTCTGGGTTCACATCCTGGAGCCAATGTTGTGAGGGAGAACAATCAAGATAGACAACTAAATAAAATAAAGTGTTTCTTCTTCCTCTCTCTTCCTGACTCCTTGCCTCTGTCGCCTTCTTCCTGCCTGTACCTTTCCTTAAAAAGGAAAAAACAAAAAACAAAAAACAGAAGAAAGCTATTCTAATTATGCAATTCTTCAGGTTTTCTGTAATAAATCTGCCACCAAGACAACAAAGTTAATATTCTAATTTTTGACCAGAAAGGCAGAGGGAGAGACTGCAAACAGGACAAGAAAAACATGTCTGAGTAAAGTTCTACCTACATCATTACTTTGTATGCCCAACACTCTCTGAATAAACAAGCAAATGACTGAGTCTTGATCACAGGGATGAAGACATTTAAAACATTTCCAAAAAGTGAAGGAATCTAAGTGAGATTCAGTACCATCCAAGATGATGGGAACAAAATTTCTCTATTAACGCGCTATGAGCATTATTTACAATAGCCCAGGGCTCGAAACAACTTAAGTGCCCAATGATGGATGAATAGATAAAGAAGATATGAAATATATACACCATGAAATACTGCTCAGCTATTAAAAAAGATGAAATTCTGCCATTTATCACAATATGGATGGGTCTAGAGGGAATTGTGCTTAATGAGATAAGTCAGGAGGAGAAAGACAATGTATGATTTCACTCATGCAGTATACAGAGAAATCAAATAAACAAATCATATCAAATAACAATAGACTTTTGATCTATAAGACCAAATTAGTGGTCACCAGAAGGGGAGAGGGTAAAGGGGGTGGGCAAACTGGGTAAAAGCGATTGATTATACAGCAAAGGATAAAACTGGAATGTTGGTCTTAACTTCATCTATTATTTAGAGATGTTGATTTATGCGCACCTCACACCTATATGTTATGATGCAAGGTTCCTTCAATAGAATTTTGAAAATAAAAAAATTAATTAAATATAGAAAAAAGAAAAAAAAGTTGACATTGAGAAGAAAATAAATTTCTAACAAGACCAAAATAGCTCTCAAGTTTTCTCAGTTATTGAGGAAGCGTTAGAAGCTAGTGGAGACCAGAGATACCCCAAGACACAAAGACTCAGATGACTGATAAAAAAGATCAAGAAACTACTGTTAGCACCTCCACAAAGACTAAGTGTATCACCTCTTGTTATTACAAAAGATTTCAAGGACACAAAAAGTGTGGGGAATGAGCGCTATTAAATGGAACATTGCAAGAAAGCTTGAAGGTAGGAGAAGCCTGCTTTTCCCTTTTCCCATCCTGCACAGCTCCCTTTCAAGAAATAACCACTTTCCTGAAATTGTGGCTGATGACTCTTAGGCAGTTTTAAAAAATTAAATGTACATAGCAAGGTAGGCATCCATATCTTGTTTTGCATCTACTTTTTAAATAAATACTACAGTGTCATACATGTCTTTTCACACCTTGCTTTTCAGAAATGTGTTTGGGGGATTTATCCACGCTGACTTATTTAGTGCAAAGTAATTCATTTTAACTGATGTGTCGTCCTTTATGACTATGCCATAATTTACACCTCCCTTTTCTTGGTGCTGTATATTTTAGGCTTTTTCTTTTCTTTCTTTCTCTTTTTTTGGCAATTGTCAACAAGGCTCCCCTGAACAGTCCTGTTTATGGTACAAGAAGAGCAGCCCTCAGGCTGTGCTTCTCAACCTGGTCAGTAAAGCTCATTAGAGAGCCTTAAGAAAACTACTAGGGCCTGGGCCTCCTCAAAGATTAGGATTGAAGGACTCCAGGGAATCTTCGAATACAGACAAAAGACAGAAAATAAAGGACTTTTGTGCTAGACTAGGAAATTGCTGGCTGTGAGCTATGAAATATAAGGAATCCTATGCAGTGTGGATGCTGTCTGTACATGTGTCAGTGTGTTATGGATGGACCAATGATATTTAGATGAATGAGGTAGAGATATTAGCAATGCATACTTAACTGCATTAAATATGCTATCTTGACTTGATATCAATGAAACAATTTATTTTGTGATCATTGATATCCCTCTATTTTTGACTGACGGTAATCATCTAAAGGACTAAACACAGACTTTTTTCTTCAGCCAGACACCATTTTATTTCATGAAAAACAAATATTAAAGCAAACGTAAAACATTTTGCAAAGTAACGTTTGCCTTGTGTGCTTTCTAAAATATTATTTTTCTCCTAATATGCAAGCTATAATTAATCAACACCAAAATATGGAAGTCCAAAGGCAATTTTAAAAGGGACATTTTAGGAAAGTAAAACTAATCGTATTAAATATTTTTATGAAAGTAAAGCTATTCCCAGTGCAAGAGTTAGAGGTACATCTAGCTGTTAAAACATGAATCTGTTTCACTTTTCATTTTACATCTAGTCCTACCTTGCTTTAAAATGAAGTTTTATTATTTTTTAGGGAGGGTGAGGCTAACAGATCAGGAGATGACTGCCATGGAAAGATAGTTTGTAGCCCACAGGCCCCAAGAGATGGGGACAGTCCAGGCCACATATGACCGCCAGGGAGGACACCAGCATGCGTCAGGAGTCCTGGGAGAGAGGGAAAAATATAGGTGGCAGCTTTTACCGAGGTTCCATGAGGCAAGGTATGTTTACTGAATGACATGATTTAACAACAACAAACGAGCCCTAATACAATAAAAAATAAAATTCCCACTTGTTGATTTATAATGTGAGTGAAATAATGCTGTTGCCAGGCATGGTCATATATCAAGTGACAAAACTTGTCCAGGAACCAAAACTTTTTCAGATTGGTGGGTCTAGAACAGCCTCCCTAGGGAGCAGCACTGCTCAGGACAGACGCACGCATTTACAAATGGAAGTCTGATCAGAAACACCTGTGCCTAGAATGCTGACAACAAGGCTGAAAACATTCAGGACAAGTTGCTGGGAAAGGGATCATGTGTTTATGACGTTTTCTGTTATAACTGAGGAGTACACAGATAATATCTTTGAGTTAGCCATGCTTCTTCACACTTGGCAAAATTTCGATATGAGTAAAATTTGTTTAAAAAATCAATAGTTTATATAGACATACAGGATATGACAAATTGTGTTGTGTTGACAAAAGTCTTGAACGTATGGATGTGGACTGGTCCAGATGAGTTAGCAGGAGTACGGACAGATTTCTGGGATGGTCCTGGTCAATGTTAGACTTGCTTCCATCGCCGATGCTGGCAGTTTGTAATGGCATTGTATTTAGCAATTTGTGAAGTCATTCACCCAGGAATAATTTTATATAAGAACACTCTCTGCCCCTGGATACACAACCACAGAGAGTTCGTGTTTAGAGGACTCTAAGGATGGCAAGTTGCCATAAAGTGGAGGTTGGGGGAGTCGGTTTTGCCATGGTGACAAAGAGATCTTTATTAATTTTTGAAAAGAATTGATATGTTAATGTAACCTAAATAAACATCTCACCACATTTGACCAGCCAAGAGTTAATGCAGATTTAGCTTTGGGGGTTGACAGTAACCCATCCCAAGATCTTTGAATCCTACAAGATTGTTCACGTGCAATTTTATAAGGAATTATGTATTCTAGTCTCCTTCCCTGAGACCTGTTTCCTGATAAGAGCATGAAACATTTCCAAAATTATAGATTTGAAAACTGAGTGGCAAAAAAGAAAACTCAGATTTCAAACTTGATGAGATGAAACCACATTGTTCAAGTTCTGATTCAATATTCATAATTTGGATAAAAGCTACAAATAGCCGTTATTGTACTATACTACTGTGAAAAGTAAATACAATGAAGGTAGAAAAGCTCAGTATTACAAATATCTTGGGAGTCGTTACTTTAAAAAATAATCACCATGCTAGAATCTATCACATTTAGAAACCCTACATTTGTGAACAGCTGTTTTTCATTATGGAACTGAAAAACAACGTAATGGCATAGCCTGTTAAAGGATTTAAGGTTGGACACAGAATGCAAGGCTTGAAATTTCAACTTAGCACCAAAAAGAAAAAGGGGGGGGGGACAAGAAATAGTTTCTATGTTCTAATCCAAAGCAAAATGAAATAAAAATAGAGTATAAATTGAAAAACTGTAATGAATTATTTATTGATGTGTTTGTTTTAATTTTCAGTTTCAGATTGACACCATAACCTCTGCTATTACACATATTTTTGTTATGACTTTACAACAACACATCTGGAAGAATAGGGAAATATTGAATATATTTCTGGCAAGTGAGTTTTCTTATATTCAACCCATATTGCTCGTTTATTTCCACCTTCCAGGTGCTGTGGACACCTAAATCATGACCCCAGCTCTAGAGCGTGAGTTCCTCATGTGCAGAACTAGAGCATACTACTCAGCATCCCCAACTTGCTCATCGATGATGCATCAAGGATTCTACATATAGATCTTGATTGACCACCGGCTACCTAGCACTGCAGGTAGAAAGTTGTCCTTGCAGAAGTGGAGAAGACAGTTCCTGCTTCCAGCACTGCACTCAGAAGCGGAGCAAGTACTTAGTAAACATCTGACGTGACTTGACTGACTGCCTGAGTCCTACCAGGGCAAAACCAGTTCCGAATCACACAAGCTACAGACTCCCACGACTATTAGTTGCCACATAGAAAGTAATGTAACAGCTTATAAAATCCATCCCCAAGAGGCAAATGATTCCTGTCTACAGGTTTATTTGTGAAAGTGTCTGGCAGTATCCAGTGTTGCACCAGGGTGACTAAGTCCCTGAAGCTAATTAGTGAATGAGCATAAGGGCTCCCTTCACCCGAGCCCTTCAACTCAAGCCTTTGCCTGTTTTGCTACAGAAAGCAAGCTTTTCCCAGGAGACACACTGGCTTCATCTTCACTGACATCTGAATCTATTTCTGGCTTTGTTATCATTTGAAATCCAAAGGATTGCACTTCGAATCCTGGTGCATTCGGTTCCAGGCAGTAAACCCAGTGGAGGGCAGGGCACTTTCCCCACACATAAACTTTTCTTTAGCTTGACTGACTCCTAAGACACAGCTGGGCTGACGTCACGGGAAAGAGAATGGCAGATCTTTGCTGAGCTATGGAGTTGAACTTGATTTAAAGCCACAGATGAGAATTAAAGATGGCGCAGAGGGTTTCGAGGTTGGCATGGCAAATAAAGAGAATAGATTTGTCGCATGTTAATAAATATTTTATTTAGCTTCAGTTAACCCAGAAGGAGAGAGATGTTGGATCTTCCATAACTTTTAATTACTTGCTACTACTGTCCTTCCAGTGTGCTAATCAACTTAACCGCTCAATTCTAATAGAATCCAATGTTATTTTTAACATTCAAAAAATGTTTTTAATTTTATTTAATTGATCATCTTGGCTGCTCCTCCTGAACCCAGGATGTGACCCCAGGGCCTCAGGATAGATGTGGACTGCGCTCCTCCAGAGGTGGTGGAACTGACCACTGCTCTGCCAGGGAGTGCGATCCAATGTTATTTTTATAGATTATCCTAAGTGCCCATTCCAGGCAAGGCCCTGTAGGTAGGCAGCTCTGGAGGCAAGCACATCTAGAAAGGTTTTCTATCAAAGACAGAATGAAAAATGAATAGAATTTATCAAGTGAAAAAGATGAGGTACAAAATACTGTCACAAAAGAATGAAACATCATGGTGGGAAAAAAGGAAATACAAATAACTGGGATGGCTGGGAGAGCAGGGCAAAAGCAGACTTTGGGTTTCCTGGAAGCTGGGACTCGACCAGACCTGGACTTCATCACGCTCAAGTAGTGCTTGCCTGAGAGTCACCAGGGGTATTTGAAAGAAAAAAACAAAAACAAGAATCTTCATATTTTTCTAGGCAGCACACCTGGTGATTCAGATTCAGTAGGGGTGGGATTACACACCTGAAATATTTATTTTTCAAAATATGTTCCAGGTTCCAGTTCGAGATGGC
This sequence comes from Solenodon paradoxus, assembly GCA_004363575.1. Taxonomy (NCBI): domain Eukaryota; kingdom Metazoa; phylum Chordata; class Mammalia; order Eulipotyphla; family Solenodontidae; genus Solenodon; species Solenodon paradoxus. Next base: position 28,685 of record RJWH01001255.1, on the reverse strand, counting down.
AGACTGAGCACATGTCTTTGCCTCCTTTCTCTTCTTCCTCCCCAGAAGCTGCTGACACCAGAATCAAGGAGAATCAAGATGAATTACCCAGCGAGAAGAGCCTAAAAATGACGGACAGGCTAGATCAAGGAGCCTAGTTCTTAACGCCATTTTGAAAGCTGAACCCAGTGGAGGAATGCAGCCCTCCACTCCTGGCAGGAGAAGACCACTGCTCAGGCCATGATGTCTGGCAGAGTTGCAGAGAGGAGAAAATTGGCATAAGGAGGAGAGTAGGTAAGGAATACCATGACTAAAGACAAGATGATGAGGATACTGCCTAAGGGTCATCTGGAGCCTCTACTTCCAACTCGTATAACTGGCAGTCAGCTTTTAAGGATATAGAATAGATGTTCTGGGGAAGAAACTTATTTGAGAAGTTCAAGAGCTCCTATCTTGAGTCTGATGAACTTCTCCCATTGGGAGAATGAATCCAGCAAAGGAAGAGAAGTAACCACCTCCCTGCCAACATTTTCCTTGGGCACTGGGAGTGAGACGTCCCCACCCTTCCACAAGCAGCTAATACACGCAGGCAGCACCGAGAGTAGGCTCCTCGCATAGTGGCCCCCATAGGTGCTAATGTACATGGTCTTCCTGGTCATTTCTACAAACTTATCTGGGTGGCATCAGAATGTTATTATAAGGTCCCCCAACCATCTGACCAGTGTGAGTATATCCCTTCGTTCCTGCTGCTGTGCATGGTGGCAGGAAGGCTAGAATGTTTCCCTTAAATTAGTGCTCTCGGAAAAGGAGAATGACAGAGTGACTACAATTCCCATGTGCCACTTTCTTTTATCATCTTCACCTGCTCACTGGAGAAGGCGAGAAACCAGCAGGAGTAGGGTGGATTGGCACTGAAAGAATCCAGAACAAGGGCTTGTTCTGCAGGATGGGGTGGGTGGAGGTCCAGAGTCCCCTGTTCACAAGGGAACTCTTGCAGTGAGTGACACACAGCATCAAGAGGATGGACCAAGGCAAAATCTGGAAACCAGTATGCAACAGTGCTTGGTCGCTTGCTCCTCAGGATAGCATATTGACAAGGACAAGGGATGTCTTCATCCAAATGGACTGAGACATGAGTCACAGGTGATGCAGGGACAGCAGAGCTTGGAATCTATAGGGCAGTATGCAGATGTTTGAGTAGTAAACTGATTGGCAACGCCTTGGTCACAGCAAGTGGGTTCTCCGAGAGCTCTTCATCTGAATGAACTGTTCATGTTATGCTTACAGGAGGTGGCCCAGGTAGGAGACCCACCAACCACAGGAGAGCTGAATTCAATGAGGGATTTTTTTTGCATTAAATGTGCTGTATATGAACAGTCTCAGTTCATTCAGAGCAATGATGCAATTGCTGGAGTGAAATGAATGGAATGGGGCTCAATTCATCTCTTCAGTGGAGACTGACTTGTTAACACTGTAAACAGCTGTCCAGGTCTTCCAAGCACATTCGGCCTGTGTGTGAGGAGGGCCACCTTAGCCATGGACTGGGATCTCTGGCCAGGGGCTTCACCTGCCTGGTCTTGAATTTCTGTTATGGACTGAGTTTTAGTGTTGTCCCCAACACTGATAGGTTGAAACCTTATCTGCTCATATGATGGAATTAGGAGGTGTGGTTTTGGGGAGGTGTGTAGAGGAGGTTTACATGAGGTCGTGAGGGTGGAACTCTAAACATAAAGCATGTAGCTTTTAGACTTTGTGTCCTTAGAGGCAGAGGAGAGACAGGGTCTTTGTGCAGAAGAACCCATGAAGACCACATGAGCACAGGCGGGTAAGGGAGTGGCTACAAACCTGGAGGAAAGTCAAGAACCAAGCAAGCCTGCACCTTGATTTTGGACTTTCCAGCCTCTGAACTGTGAGAACTCTCTTACTAGGTCATCTGGTCTGTGATATTTATTATAATTGCCCCAGATGATTGAGCAATCTTCTTCATTGCAAAACGGCAGTGATGAGGATGCCTACTTCATGGGTTCTGATGATGAAATAACATGTAGTCTGTAAACTCAGGAAGTTATAAATTGCCAACTGTGGAGCAACTCATCATTTCACTCCTAGAAGTTAAAGACAGATCTCCAGAGATGGAATAGGTGCTCTTGGAAGAGGACTTCTTGCCATGAAATCCCACCCACAATGAGTCTGGTATTCACTAAGTGTGTGCAAGAAGTAAGTGGATGAATTGACGGCTTTGCAAGGGCACATCTGCCTGGTAACAACCAGAGACAAAGCACCTGCCTACACTCTCGCTCTCATGGCACTGCCTGAGGACAACAGATTCTCTGCACCCCTATGACAGGCTCCCCAGTCTCCTGTAGACCATCCTCAGCCCAAGGGTTTTGCAAGTTGTATGACTGTGTGTCTAGCTCTCCTCCAAGGTGGGACCTTTCTGGCCTGCTCTGCAGTTAACTTTCTCTGTCCCCCATCTCCTCTCTTTCCAGGTGCTGCTCCCTAAGGAGCATTTTTCATCCCAAGTTTGGTTTGACATAACCTTCCAGAAAAGAAGAAGCATTTCAATTTTACCAGGACCGGAGCAACTGGAACTCTGTCCTGTAGGAAGAGATGGAGACAAAAGAGTACCAGTTCCCCTTTGCTCTCCAACAATGGTGCCCAGCCTTCTTGTGTCCTTGGTGCCCCTGACACCTGCCTTCTTGCAGCATGTTGAGGGATTAGGTTGTCAGGGGTCAGCACTGGGTCCCCTGCTCCCTCTTCAGTGAAGCTTTGTTCTCTGACTGGATTATCTGCTGTCCTGAAAATGGTGACTTTGATCACTGTTGACAGTGACCCAGGCAAAGGTACATTTTACATCCTATCCCAGTAACTCATGCATTAGGTGCATGTGCATGTGACAGAAGCCACCTGAGAGCAGTTATCAAAAACCACACTGATATCCCTGTTTGATTTGAGTAGAACGGGTCATGACCCACTAAGTTCTTTTCAGGAACTGCTAGGGTTGTTCTGTGTGTGCTCAAAATCTTTCTGTCTTCTACTTATGAGGCAAAATGTAGTGCACATCATGTGAACCCGTAACTGGCGATCCACACAGTGCTCCTCAAGCGTTTTCAACCACGACTTACAGTACACAGCACACTTTATACCCTAAACAATTGTTCACACTTACACGTTTCCTAAAACCGTATCTCCCTTCTACAAGGGATAAACTCTGGCACTTGTTATTTTATTGTTGAAGTGGTCAGAATTCATTACACTGGTAATTACAGGTTGAAAAATCCTACTTTAATCTGAATGGAAGAGTCTACAGGTCAGTGGTCCACCAGAAGACACATTCCTAATAGCATAGATGTTCAGTTGAAAGGAAATCTTCTTTTACACACTGATCAAAACATGGCATGCTGACCTTGAGCAAAAGAGAGCTCCAGGAAAAGGACAAAGGTGCCCACAAGGTGACCGCTAACGTGACTGACCACAGCGCACTGCACACAGGTGTACACATGTGTGCATGCACAGCCTGCAGAGAACACAGCAGCTCAATGTGTGCTGTGGACACTTGAAGATGTGGTGATCACACCTGTATTCTCTAATCTCTGCTTCTTACAGACCCCTAGCACCTGCTGTGCACACAGGGAATGTTTAATAGAAGCCATGTAGTTGGCTGTGCTTTTAAAAATACAGGTATTGAGTGAGTTCCTCCAGCTCCCCGCCTCACCCCGTCTTGCTACAGGGCAGTAAAGAGCTCCTGGCTTTCATGAATGCTGATTCCTGCAATCATGCCTTACCACAGATTATGTCTTGCCCAGTCATTTAAAAAATGTTTTGGCTATTTTTCTGTCCCATCACAAGAAGCCTTGACTCTATACACTTATAATTGCTTTTCTCAAAAATATGATGTTAACCTAAACCTCAGGCCATATTCTCTAACTTCCCTATCACTTCCCTGTATTCCCACACAAGAGTGGGAATCTGATATCAATTCAATGACAAAGGCTTGTCACTAAGGTCTGAGCTCCTCAAAAGACAGTGCGAGCCAATGTCCCCAAGCAAGCAGAGCTGCAGTAAAAAAAAAATAAATAAATAAAAAATAAAAAAATGATGATGATTTACAATACCCCCTGCTTTCTAAAGAGGATCCAGCCCCAGGAACACCCACTGCTGTCTAGGAAAGCTGGTAATTATGAGGTTGCAAATTGGAGAAACGGGGAGAGCGAAATTATTCTACTAAGAAAAGGAACAAGGTGAGGAGAGGGGGCAGGTACCACCTGGGAGAAAGCTACAGCTGAAACCATCCCAAAAGCTTGCCCAAAGGGCACTTGTAGGAGAAAGAAATGAATTGCAAGCGAATGCAGATAATTTCTCTAGGTAACCTCATGAAGTTTTCCTGTGCAGTGCAGCATTGTGTTCTTTTGAAAGAATCGGTAAACTCAACAGAGATGTGGACATTCCCAGTGCCAGGGTTGGCATTTGGGTGGGCTATGGAAAGTGAAGTTAGTTGTCAGTTTTGTCTCAAGGTGGGCACAGAGTGAAAGGGGTGGGGGGTGCCAGCATATCTGGGTCCATGAATGGCTTTTAGGTGGTCAAGAGCAATTCCAAATCAGAAGGATAAAATAAGGTAGATTCCAACACGTCTGGAGCGAACTGGAGTAAGACGATGGATGAAAATAAGTTCTCTCATGTTTCCCCTAAGAGATCCCCTTTGAAATAACTTTGAAGAAATAGTGTCACAGACCCCCATGGGAGAAACAGTAAAAGCTGTTGCTCCCTCCACCCTGCAAGCAGTATGGAAATGACTTAAGGCAAAAGGAAAGGAGGCAGGTTGGAGAGGATGAGGCGGGCAGAGGGGCTGTCTGCTAGATTTGTGAATTTCACTGGCACTGCGTGAGAATTTTTGTACACAAGTGCTCCTCCGCTAAGAAAACCCACCAGAGCGTTTTTGGTGATCCGAAGTGGTGATAGGACTCATGTTTGCATTTCCTTCCAGCTGCAGGAAGCGCCCCACTTCTAAGAGGAAATTCAGTGACCTCCCTGGGTTGCCTGGTGACCTTGCTCTAATTTTCCAGGCGCTGAGGATGGAAATCACACCTGCAGGCACTAAGCCTGGGAGCGCACACCTGAGCTCAAAGTCCTCGGAAATGGGTTATTAGAGAGCTCAGTTCATTCCCACTGGGACCATTGAGTGACTAAGTGTCCCTGACAAAATGCTTCCTTCCCAGCTATGGCTTTCTCCAGCCTTAACACCCAGAAGATAATCTCCTTCCCTCCTCTCTCAAGGAAAAACTCCTCAGCCCTCTTCTTTAAAGTTAACCCCTCACATCATCCCTAGATGATGTGGTTACTCCATCTCCACAAAACCCACTGTGTTGAGGTTCTGGGTTCTCATTCTCCAAGCTTGAAGCTCACAGCCCTCTGATGCTGCAGGCTCGTTTACTTCCTGACTTCTGACTGCCCATCCCTGAGTCCTTGCCTGCTGACCACCCAGCACTTCGTCCGTTGCTTCCTTGTCCTCATCCTGTAACCCCCAAAGTGTTGTCCTTGACTCCTCGTTTCTTTTCTCTAAACTTGGACCCTTTCTCCTACTGTTAACTCTATCGCCTCTAACTGGAACACCCTCACATTCTTAACTCCAGGTCTAAGATGTCATCACCATGACACAATCAGCTCTAATGACCCCTCTCCAATGATTTCTCACAGTCACTCCAAACTTAATATGGCCAATACACAACCCACAAGCATCCCTGAACTGCAATAAATAAATTATTTCTCCCTTCTTGTCTTCCCCCACTTTCCCTGCAGTCAAGGAAGAAAAATTTGCTCTGCTCTGTTCTGGAAAAATGTAAAGGTGGCACAGGCAAATAATAAATGATTGGCAGATAGGACCCTTGTTTTCCGATTGCTTTGTAGTCCCAATTCCCTATTTAAGAAACATGCATGCAGTCAGGCAATTAGAGATATGAATTCAAATTTATTTATTAAACAGAAACTTTGTTCTTGATATGCTTCTAGATCAGGGGACACAATGAAAAAAATGGACCCATCTCTCTACCCTCACAGGGTTAATTTTCCAGTGAGGTATGAGGAGTGGAAAGAGAGTGGCAGAAGTTGATCATAATCTATTGCAATTTATGTATTTATGTATGCACAATCTATTGTTATTTATGTATTTTAGTGTCTACTTATAATAGAAAATAGATAAGTAAAGACTAAGCATAAGATTTCTATAGCATGCTAGAAGTTGAAAAATGTTGTAGAGAAATATAAAGCATAGAAAGGAGATAGAAAATACAAGTCACAGAGTCAGGGAACAATTTTAAATCAGATCATCAGGGAAGGCCTCTTTGAAAAAGTAATGTCTTAGCAATTTCATGAAGTAGGTCAGTGAATGAGACACGCAGCAATTTGGGTGAGGAGCATTCTCAGCAGTGGGAACAGAAAGCTCAAAGACTCTGAGGCAGGATAGCATGTGGAATATTCTAGAAAGCACAGAGAAATCATTTAGAGTGAGATGAGGAAGAGTAATAAGAAATGAGAGTTGCAAGGGAACAGGGCTCAGAACATGTGGGTCTGTGTCAGCCACTGTATGGGCACTGGAATTTTTTTAAGGAAAGGTGTAGGCAGGAATGAAGATGAGCAGGCAGGCAGGTAGGAAGGGAGAGAAAGAAGCAGCATTTTATTTCGTCTTTATTTAGTTGTTCACACTGTTTTTTTCCTCCAGACCCAGGACTTGAACATAGGGGTATGTGGCTTGGGGTCCTTTGGAGGTGACTGATCTAACTGCTACTTCACAAGGGTGCACCTGTTTTTTGTTCTGAGTGAGACAAGGTATTTGGGGGATGGTGTCCACTGGCATAGTAACTTCTTTTGGTCACTGGCTGCTGTGAGGTTAGACAATATGGAGGCAAGCGTGAAAGAAATAGTGATCTAAGGGAAAATTGGAAGTGTCTTTTGGCCAAGGTGGCTGTTGCAGGGCTGAGGAGAAGAGGTCAGACTCTGGATACATGTTGAAGATAAAGCCAATAGTGTTTGTATACGGAGTTTATGGAATCGGAGGAAAGGAACAGATTCAAGGAGAACTCCAGGGTTTTAACCTGGGCAAACGGAAGAAGAGAATTGCTCTTAACTATGTCAAGGAAGATGGTAGGATGAGAATGTGCAAGGGGAAAGACTGGTATATAAGTAGGAGTTCTCTAGAGAAACAGAAACATTTGGGTGTGTGTATGCGCATGTCAGTGTGCTTGTGTATGTGGCCTGAGACGATAATGGAAGCTGACAAACCCAAAATCATCAAGGTAAGTCAGCAGGCGGAAGACCCAGAGAAAAGTCAGTGTTCAATTCAAGTCTTATCAAGGTTATCTGTTGTAAAACTCCCTCTTGCTCAAGGAAGTCAGTTTTTGTTCTATTCAGATCTTCACCCAATAGAACAAGGCTCTCCCATGTACGCGAGAGCAATTTGCTCTGGTCAAAGCCCACTGATTTAAATGTTAATCTGACCCACCATCACAGAAACATCCAGAATAACTTCTGATAATATATCTGGGCACTGTGAGCCTTTCCAGTTGGTATTTATAATTAACCATCATAACTGCAATCCTAGCTTTGGAAGTGCCACATTTGAGAAATATGTTGAATGTGAGTGGAAACGTTGAGTAATACAGTGGGTGAAGTAATGTTGAGGGAAAGAGAGTAGATCAGGCTGGAGATGGAAGTGTGTGAGTCATCAATACATGATTTTTAAAGCCAGAGCTGGATGAGATCCTGAAAGAAGTGGGTGGTAGAGAAGAGCTTCAAGGATTTAGCCTGGGTATTTCAGCCTGAAGATTAGAAGAGAATAATCAGCAAAGGAGACCAAGAGGAATTAGCCAGCAATCCAAAAGGAATAGCTACATATGATAATGACATGCTTCATATAATGAGTGAGTCAACACATGAAAGGCCAACAAATTGGATTTCTATTATATGCTTAATAGACAGAATCACATTTAATCATGAAATAAAGAAAAGGAAATCCATTGTGAAAAGTAACAGTTAATGGTTTTCTCTGAAAGGCGATGACCCAAAGGCAGTGGTACATGTGTAATAACTGGTGGAGAGAAATATCGTTTGCCCTTTAGAGAAGAAAGAAAAGAAAATCATAAAAGGTTCAGTCACCTACCTAGAAAAGCAAGTAGGATGAACTCATTTAAATGAACTTTATTTTCTTAGCAGAATCTACTTACTTCTTAAAGGACCTCTAAATGTCATTTTTTTTTTCTCAGACAAAAGTGTCTGTAAATCTCCATTTCTGCTGCCTGAGCCCTTTCCACGATAAAGCAGCTCTAGCGATATACTCGGTGCTAAATCTGACACCTCCTTTGCTAAGTTTTCCCACTGTCTTTGGCACCAATAAAGGGTAATAAAGCTCTGGGAATGCACTATTAAGAGCAACCCACTGATTTGCTCCTCACTTTACGAGAGATAAGGAAATATCTGTGGATGTCAATAATTTCGATGGCAGAGGCCCGATGCAGCAAACATTTTTCTGTAAAGGGTTGGACCACAAATATCTTGGGCTTCGGGGGCCATACAGTCTCTGTCGCAGCTGCCAACTCTGGTTTAATAAGAAAGCAGCCACGGACAAGGGGCCAGCCCACAGGTGGTCAAGTGTGTGGCACACTTATCACAACTGCAGCTCGGGGGCTCTCCTTGCTGACCAACCCCTCTAAGCTCAAGTCTCCTCTTTGTTCCTGAGGAACGAGTCCATGTAACAATGGAGGAAAAGCAAATGAACATTTGCTGTTGCTGCTACCACCTTGATTATGGGCTGTTTCTAAATTAAGATTAGCTGCATGGAAGCTACTATCCAATCATTTCACAATATATGTAATACAGGCGGCACCCCCAGATCTTGAGCTCTATTACAAAGCGATAATGATTTTAACATGGTACTGGAATGAAAACAGAGACACTGATCAGTGGACTAAAACTGAATCACCAGAAATTGACCCACTCATATATGGTCAGTTAATTTATAGCAAAGGTGCAAAGAGCATACAATGGAGAAAGTCTTTCAATAAATGGTGGTAGGAAAACTGGACAGTCACATGCAAAAGAATGAAGCAGGATCACTCTAATGCCATACATAAAAATTAATTCAAAACAGATGAGAGACTTGGTTGTAAGACTAGAAACTATAAAATATTTAGAGCACGACCTAGGCAAGTCGTTCCGTGACATCAGCCTCAGAGAACTTTGGGAACTCAACTCCAGTGGCAAGGGAAGCAAAAGCAAAAATGAGCAGATGGTGCTGCAGCAAACTAAAATCTTTGCACAGTGAGACAAACTACCACCAAAACAAAGAGATAACTTATGGACTGGGGGAAGACACTGCACATCAACATCTGACAAGGGTTTCATATCCAAAATATACAAAGAACTCACAAAACTCAACAACAGAAAAACAATCTGATCCAAAACTGGGCAAAAGAATTAGACAGACATTTCTCCCAAGAAGACATAGATGGCCAACAGGCACATGATACAATGCTCTTTCTCATTTTTTATTAGTGAAAAGTAAATCAAAACAACAATGTGTTATTACCTTACACCTATAAAATGGGTTATTACCCCAAAATCTGGAATCGAAAAAAGTTGACAAGGATGAGGAGAAAAATCACTTTTACCGTGTTGGTGGGAGTATAAATTTGTGCAAACTTTATGGAAAACAGTATGATGATTCTTCAAAAAATTGAGAATGGAAAGCCCATTCAATCCCTTTCTCCTACTTCTGGATATTTACTCAAAAACCCACAAAACACTAATTAACAGACATATATGCAATCCCATGTATTTTGTGACATTATTTGCAATAGGCAAGAACTGGAAACAACATAAGTGTCCATCATCAAAATGAATGAATAAAGATGTGGGCTATATATACAATGGAATACTACACAGCCCTAAAAAAGATGAAACCCTATCATCTGCAATGTGTCTCGAACTAGAAGGTATTATACTAAGTGAAAAAAGTCCAAAGGAGAAAGACACACACCAGATTATTTCACTTATTTGTGCACTATAAAGAAACAAAGCAAAGGAACAGATAAAAAAAACAAAAAAACCCTTGGACATTGACAATAGAACTGAGGTTCCCAGTAGTGTGTGAGAACAAGAGGTGGAGGGTCCAGTAACAGCAGTGGAAGACTTCGTAATTTGGTGATGGCAGGGTATGTTGAAAACATTTGAGAAATGGTGAACCTGCATATATAGGCCTATATTATTTTGTAAATCAGAGTTACCTCAATAAATATTCAATTAAAAATTACATGTGGTGTATGTCAGTTGTTTAAAAAAAAAAACAAAAAAAAAAAAACAGAGGGAAAGAAATAACAGCCTCATTAAGGTATGAAACAAAGCAGCTATGTTTGGAAAGCACATCTCTTGATTCCCCAGGGTTTCTAACTGAGCATATTAAAGAACAGGACTACCAAATAGTAAAAGGGTAAATTGCAGTCCCTGTTATGTAATATTAGAACCACTTGTTCAAATACATGAGTATCTCTTTTGCGTATAATATACTTTCTTGGCATTCAACTGAAAAGGCTGGAGGAAAAAGAAATTAGAATTTTCATGTGATAGCCTCTCCACTTTTGTCATTAAGTTTCTAAAGTAAGAATCTGACTCTTCAAAGGTGCACTCTATTTAATTTAGTCACAGTTTAATGTAACCTTCTCTTTCTTAGTACCTGTGGAGGATTTCACGTCTTTCTTTCAACGTCTCTTTCAAGATGAAGATTCAAAGGAAGATTTCCTGCCCCTGGTAGATTTGCTAGAAAGAACCCATTAGCAAAGTTGGAATGTGTAAATTACACAGAAGGCTCTAAGATGTGGTTGGAATTGCCCAGGGATGTGGCCCTGCTCCCAGAAGGTTTATGTAGAGAGAGGAGACTTCTTTCAACAAAGGGCTGGAAATAATTCCCGGGAATCACCTTCATGATCAAAAGATGGATTGCTTTTTATTGCAGACGTGTCTTATGATATGAATGGCTAAAACACAGTTGCATTCTCCATTTATGGCACTTTCCTGGCAAACAGAGAATTAAAACTCAGTGCTGGATACATCCAGCGGAATGTGCCTCCGTGCTCATAATGCACCTGCTTCAGTGCAGGGCAGGTACGGTAATAATCATCCTTGTTATGCCTGTGGGGTGTTTTATTAATATTTTATAGCAATATCATCTTCACAGCATACCACCTACACTCCATAATGTGTGAAGGATGGGACCAGGGATTCATAATAAAATGAAAGCAATGGTTAAATAAAAATGCCATGCTGTACTTGTTTTTCTTCTTTTTCTCCATTACAAAAAAATGGCAACCACGGCTTTGCCAGTACTGCAGACACCGCGATCTTGGAATCTTCCACCACCCTGTTTCTTAACACGTGTCAGCAATCTATAAAGCGTAAATGCTCTTTTTCCAAGCTGACAATGTACAGCTCTCTGTATCCCACGCCTTTTGTCAGAGGAGGTTCACTAATGTATGAAATTGAATGCAAGAATGTTTTGCTTCTTGTTAGAAAACGGGAGTGTGGACTCCACAGGCTGTTTCTGAATTCTAAGGTGACTGAAAGGCTCAGTTCAGACACTGACAGGGCACAGCTCCAACTAAGAGGCCACTGGATCTGCCAGCAGGGGAAAGGGAGAAGGCGGGGACAGCTCCCAGTTAGAGGGGGAGCACTTTCACCTCTGCCTCTCCTGCACGCCTCAGCCCTGCCAGGCAGGTGCTGCTGTCCCACTCTGCCCGGGGCAGCATTTGGGGCTCAAGACTCACACACTAAGTGGAGGTTTTAGTCTCTGTTTCTCTGGTTTCAAATGATATGGGGTGGGATAAGTAAGGTACCTGAGGTTTAATTCTTTTAAACAATTAAGTTTGACATCATGAAGTTATAAGGAGTAAGGTCTTCAAGAGTTAAAAAGAACACCCCCTCCTCCCCCTGAAATCTGTAGCTAGGTACCGCCCTTTAGCCTCAATACAGAATCTTCTAACAAGCAGCCTCATCCTGGTTGCATCACATGGTCTCACAGTCTTCAGCGTACAGATGTCATGAATTCAGATTCGGACCTGCATGTCTGTGTCTCCAGAACCTAAGTTCAAGGGCTCATAACCTTTCCTCTCAGTGGACGATGTGAAAGGGGTCACTATTAGGCACTCCTATGCTTTATTGTAGAGAGGAATCTTCCAGTCAAGTTTCAGCCTCTCCTGTCTCTTACTTCTCACTAAGATGAAGAGCACATTGGTTGACAGAGTTTGGCAGAAGGTGCTGGACAGCTGACTCAGTGCTTTCCACCCCTGGAACTGAGGGGTCCAAGGACCTAGGTGCTTTCTGCTCCTCTGTGCTTGGTGGGAGGCTGGGGTGTGAGAGAAGCAGGGAGCTCTGATCAGGGAGCAAAACCGCTCCCCTGGTTTCAGTCATGAAGGGGCACTTTAATCTCCACCAGCACAACTGCTGGGCTCTGTCTAGTAGGTCTGCGTGACTGTGGGGCACAAGGTGCTTATTTACTGAAACTCTTGTCCACTTCAGCCATTGGAAACCTGTCATTTAAATAAATAAAGGGAATGTGGTGTCCCAGCTCCAGATTCCAGTGCCTCTAAAGGGCAGAAATTCAAAACACTTTCCGCAGATGGATTTTTTTCTATGTCTAACTTTTATATCTAAGACTTTAGTTCTTTCCTAGCTGGTTATACTTTCCCTCCTAACTATGGCTTGCTCTTGGTGTTTTGTTGTTTTGCTTTAGATAAGATTGATTAACTTTGGAGAATTCGACTTTGAAAAGAGTTGTCAGAATTTATTTCAGGAGGCACAGTTTTTAGAAAAGCCATTCCTAAATTAAACACACATAGTGCTAGGCTGCTATTAAAGCTGTGTACGTGTGTGTGTGTCCCTCCTGACGAGGAAGGTTTGAGCAGAAAAACAATAGATATAGTGGCGACTTGGTGGTGGGAGGGAGGAAACTCCTGACTCAAAGCTTTGGCCGATTCCTATGGCGTAAATTCCCATGGTATAAATTCTCCCACCATGGTTGATCTCAAGTTACCAATACAATGACAGTGAGCATGGATTTGAGGAGAGACGGGCACTTCAGCCCAGACAAGCCAGTGCATAATAACTAGTACATACTGGCCTGGATCTTGTCCTTTGGCAGGTGACCAAACAATATCATAACATCACTAATCTCATTAACCAAGCAAATGTGTTGCCTCTCAGACATTTTCTGATCACAGTGTCACAGTCATGCAAATTTGGGGAGCAACCACCACTTTGATATTTAAGAAAGTGAAAAGTGTCTCTCCTCCCTTCAGAGAATTTTTTATAACAATGAACCAGAAATCTTGGCTGATAGAATTCAACTTGTATATCTCTCTTGAGGCACCATATTCTAGCTCCCTTTTCTAGCCAAGTTTCCCCCAGAAGCACAATGACACTACATTATTTAATATCCAGTTCTCTAACTCATGAGTCAAAGCCTTTAAGGAGAATTTTTCAGGCATTATGTAAGTTGGAGAAAAAACATTTCCTACTCACAAGCCCCCTGTCCCTCTACATTTTGTAGTACTTTAAAACTCAAGAAAGATCAGCACTGTTGGGGATGGGCAGGAATTATGTATTTGTAGGATGATGTTTTTTCTCACCAGAGACAATAATCTATCTATTCATATTCGAGAAATCTGGGTCATAGCTCTGATTTTATCATTCACTGGCTGTGTGATTTTTGGCTAGTTGTTGAAGTCCTCTTGGCTTTGGTTATAATACTGAAGAATCAAGGCATTGGAGTAGATATTTATACTGATGGTAACCCTGCATGTAGGACTTAGCACATGGCAGGTACCGAGTGGTGTGCTTTCTAGCTAACTCATTTCATCATCACTATGCCCCCAAAGGTAAACAAAATGATCAATTGTACTTTTTTACATAGAGAAACCCAAGGCCATGCCATGCCTTGTGCTTCAGTCATGTGTTCTAGGTCACACTAGACAGCAGAGATGAAACTTGAAAGTAGGCCATCTGACTTGAAAATACCTTTCTTCCACCACTATTCTTTCCTGCCTCCCTACAGAGAAGCCACAGAAGCCCCACTGAGATCTCAAGTTCTGTGTGTGACACCAAGGTGTTCGCAGAAATAGGCAACATACAAGAGCATGGTACTTATAGGCATACAAAGCACTGGCACTTAACATGCCTGGTTTTTCATGTTTTCAGATGATATCTGAGGTCAGGAATATTACTTAGCATCTCTGCACTTCCTACTTGGGAAATAAACAAACAAAAGCAACCACTAAATGCCTCTGCAGAGCAAATATTTTAGAAAGATTTTTTTATTTGTCCGTTATCCTTTACAATTGCAGTTAAAAAAAATCAGATGTCCCTGGCACCTGTGAAGCAGGCAAAAAGGCATTTAGAACTCACAGCCCTCGTCTTACAGATGTAGAAATTAATTGTAAAGATTTAAAATTGCTCTAGGCCACAGAGCTGAAGAGCAAGGAGGCTAAAAACAAACTCAGCGCGTCCAAAGACAGAGCCTTCCTTTAAACAGGTGTAACCGGCCACACCGTACTGCAGCGCTGGGTCCACGTAGAAGGGTTTATGCAAAAATTTAAAGCTTATAAAATGAATGCACGTGCTGGATAAGAAGCAATCCAGTTCCAGTAATTGCATGACAGAAATTTCAATTCTGCCTCCTGATTTTTCTCACTAACTTACTGAATGACCCTGGGAAGGTCACCCACTTCATTCTTTCAGCCTTCCATCGGCAATGTGGCTGACCTCTGACACTTATTTCAGCTCTGAACTTGTCACTACTCCAGGGCTAGTTTCTCACTGGCAAAACTGTTTTCCCTAGAAGACTGATGATCAAAATGTAACAATTATACCACTGATATCACATCATTGGTATCATAGTCTACCAAATACCAAAAGTCCTTCCTTGACAGAATTGAGTTATATTAGCCCTAGGTAGCTGGCACACTCTGCAGCTCTGGGATGGTCAGTCCTCATCCCTATCCCATTCCATACCAGAGGAGACAGCAAGGGAGAGGGGAAGGAAGTTCCACAGTAAACCTCCATGAACGCAACAGCCCATGTGAGTTCTTTGGAATGCTCCTTGGGTCAATCAGTCAAGCAATAGGGAAGCCAGAGCAGAAGCTATTTTTTTTTTTTTTCAATTTGCTAATCAAACTACTCTTCATACTATACTTTTTCTTTTCACATTATAAAGCGCATCACATGCTGCAGATAACCTAAACGTATACTTCAAGATGCTAATGCACATGTCACACTGTTGCATTTAGATACCAGCTCTTTCTTGTCACTCTCCAGAGCTATTCTGAAATTGCTTGTGGCAGGCCTAAGTTGCACAGATGACAAATCATCAAGGGAAACTTTTGATGAATGAGCAAATTAAGGAAGGAACAGATTAAGGGCACTAGAGCTATGAACTGGAATGCTGCACACACAGATAAGGCCTCTATTAAAAACATGAAAATATGAGTATCACTGTTATTTTAGCAGTATAAGGTGATTACACATTATGGAAGTTAATGACTTGTGACAAAAAGGAAATTGCTCAGAAGTTGCATGAATTGACCCCAAACAGAGGTTAGCAAGATATGACACTTAGCATGTGAAATATGAATCAGGCCTATCAGGTTCTGGGCAACACGAGCTGTTTTTCCTTGAAATCAAGGTTCTGCTGGGAAAACCTTCTATGAAATATCTCTCAGAACAAAAGTAATTATGGTCCTAAATGTAAGGGAAATTATAGAAAAGGATACAGAGTGAAATTGCTAGTAAGGTATTGAGACATGAAAACATCAACATTTTCCTGGATCACTGACCCCTATGCTGTACCTTTTCCCACAAAATCACATCACAGTCATTATTACAACAATCAGACTCAGCCTGCATTCAAACGTGTGAGGGTTTCTGTTGAACAGGCCCCATGGGACTGTTCATGTATTTACTTGCTAGGGATATTTTCTTCATTTTCTATAGGAACACAATTAAATTAAGTGAAATTAAAAGACTTTCTCATATTTTCCAGCCTATTAAGCATTTATTAACTATGCGACCCTCAATCAAGGTAGAGAGTCAGGAATAGACCCAGAATATCTGAGACACGCATGTCCACTTAGGCGCTCACTTCACAAATGACAGGTTATCGCTTCCTTGTGTCCCTCTCATGGTGGGAGAAGAATTCCACCTACCTGGAAACGTGAAGTGTATTTGAACACCCTTTTCCTCGGGGGTTTCATAAGGCTTGTTAATTCAAGCCAGTGAGACTTGACTCGTGCCTTTCTCTACTGGAAGTCATGAATAGCACTGAAATAAAGTTGGAACACAAATAACCTTAGGAATGAAGTTCAGAAGAGAGATAACATGTCGTGACTGTGGTCATTGTTATTTCCTCACTATGAATATGTATTGGGCCTTAAACTCCTCTTTGGAGTTATAAGCTTTCATAGATGATCAACTTCCAGGTAATTAGAAGAAACAGATAATAAATCTCACCATCACCACAAAGTATGTCAAAATTACTTCCCTGGCATTCTAGCACATTCTTTTGAAACTCTCTTTAGATAATTTGAGCTGCATATTCAGGGGATGATCTAAGTATTCAGTGTGTATATTAAGTGCTTGAATTCTCAAAACACCTCCAGAGGACAGAGGGATTTGTCTCCTCTTTATAGGTGAGGGAACTCAGGTCAGAGAAGTCACAGCACTCACAGGTGGAAGAGCTGGATTTAAAAGCGGAACATTCCTTCCCCAGCACCACACCAGACAGGTGTCAGCTGGGTGCGGCCAAGTTTTTTTGTTGGTTGCTTCTGATTTTTCCAGCCACTTGCTAGTGTGGACCTGTATCTATCATAATCTAGTTTTAAAGACATTTTAAAACTGAATTTGAAAGAAGCTTCTTTCACTTGTCTTCTGGTTTGCCATTTCAGATAAAATATGTATGTTGGTGGAAAAATGTGTTCTGAGTGACAAAGGCACCAGGAAAGCTATGGGGAATATTAAGCCCATCCACAGAGCCCTTTGGGAACAATCAGAGTGGGTTTTATTTCCCGATTAACAGCCTTTGATTATTCATCATGAGGCAAAACTGATATATCAGAATATCATGTAGAGTGTGCATGATGATCAGGAATACATAACGGATACTCTAGCATATGACCCAATTTATCTTGATTTCTCCATAAGTATTTCACAGTTTGATATCACACAAAATTGCTCAATGCCCCTCTAGTACATTACTGACAATTCATTACTTAACTAATCTCTTCTATTTGGTGGATTACACCCCACCTGGGTTAGCCAATATATATCTTGTATTATCTAATCTTGATTGTATCTAACATAAGCATCATTGTCATTGCTCAGAGAGTTGTAGAGGTTAAGGTATAAAGGAAAAAGACCCCTAGAATCAATAACAGAAGTCCAGTGGCTAGAAGTCACAAATTAATCCATGCAAAAGATCAGTCTTCCTGTTTTTACCAATGGCAACGCTTTAATTTGTGTTTCTTGTATAGATCTTGGGGCTCCATGGGGAAAGGGGATATTTATTTGTGCGATGCCCATCATAGTCACGTTATTGGCCCAGTTATTTGATCGGTGCACCTTTCTCATTAGACACTTTGGAACAAGCCCCCAGTGCTTAAGGATAGTGGACCGAAAGCAACAGCCCTGTAGCATAAACTCGTGAATTGTTGAAATGGAAACAAGAGAAAGTAATGGGACGGACTTAAAAACAAATTATGCAAGGAATCAGATCAGATTTAATCAGATTTAAATGTTTCATATCAATTCCCTGAGAACCCTCATATCTTAAGTCCTAATAGTTACTGAATAAAGAGACCTAGAGATTTGGGTGTGGGTAAACACAGGTTAAAATATGAGGACAATCCCTCTCCTAGCAGAATGTAACTAATTCTCCTACCATATGCAGTAGTGCCACATAATTCTTGTCACCCTGCCACTTTCTTAGGGTAAGTTGTTGTTACCTAATATACCAAACCTCTCTGAACCCCTCTTTCCACAGACCCAAGAAAATCCCCTATTGGAGTTTGCTTCTCAGTAGCATTTATGATGTTATCATCTTGATTCAGACAAAGGAGAATAGATCAAATAAAAAGATAAAGCTGGGCTAATAATTAAAGGCTTGTTTGATTTTAAATCTCAGGCTCTTTCTATTGTGTCATGGCCAAGATCAGTCATCCTATTTTCTTTTAAATAGTGATTCATTTTTCTAATCAATCATCACGGTCTTTGATAGTGGCTTTTAAATTTTACTGACTTTGTACTCATTAATTGTAATAATTTGAGTACAGACTACCCAAAGTGTATATACATAGAGCATACGTATGTGTTCTTTATATTCATTTGAAATATATATGTTATAGAACATATGAAAAATGAACATATTTAAGGGATGAGATAAAAATAGATACAGGCATTTTAGTAAGTTCTTCCTACAACTCTGAATTTGCGAACTTCCTGGATGCACACAGTCACGCTGGAGATCACTGGTCTATCTGAACAAACAGGGTTTTTAAACATGTTGACATGCAAGCGACAGATTCTTGCATGATTCAGAATGGACATTAAAGCCAGTCATGCTTTTGAAAACTCAGGTGTGAAACATTAAACTGCGTCTGCAACCCCTTTTTGATGCTGTTTGGCAATGTGGATTTCTCTTCCTGCTGTGCTCTCTGAAGTAAAGCATGTGATTCAGAAGAGATTTAAGGAAAGCCTAAAGTCCAACAACTATACCCAGCAGCATCTTGTGAGATAAGGTCTCATTTATCAGAGGTAACATGAGCCAAGAAGAGTCACGCAAAGTAAGGCCAAAAGGAAGTCACAGAGCATCTCCCAAGCTGGAAGAGGATGTTGTGATAAGGATGGCCAGAGTAAGATTAGTACGGGGTCATGAGAGGAATAACAGCTGAAGTGGGGACCCATAGCAAGAAACCTTAATTTCCGATCATGACTTTGTCATGGTTTACTAATGCGATGTTTTACCTCTCTTCATTTTTGTTCAAAATTTCAATGCAATGAAAAATGCTCAAATGTCAGACACAGGTACCTCAGCTGAGGGCTCTCATCTAACCACACTTTTAATTTCCTGCAATATCCTCCACATTGCAAATACTTGATAATAACTTTTCATTGAAATGACTGTCTTGTGTCTATCATGATAGACCAATGTCTATCGATACTTGTTCCATGTGGAACAAGATGCATAAGTTTTAAGGAGCTGCTGACTATAAAGCACAGAGGAACACACCCCACCCACAGGAATCAGTTCTGGGGAAAGGGTAGGAAATAGAATGTGTACAGAGATTCAGTATAGGAGGGGAGGGAATAAGGACACCCTTAACAAGACGCAGACAAATCAAATGCCCACCGAGCGCTCAGTTTGGTGACATGGCCCTTCTACCATGTTGTTGCTATCTTCTTCCTGAGTCAAACCTTGGGACAGGGACCTGACTGTACAGGTAGACAGGCTGACTGGAAAATAGTCCACTACCAAGATACAAAGAGATACTTTCCCAAGCTCATTCCATACCTGTCATCCCTACACTGCCTTGCCTTTTGGGTAACCCTTCCTGTCCATTTTAATTGCATTCACCTTGCAAAATGTGAATGTCATTTCAACAGGCACAGGCCCTATTGGATTTGTGTCTGGACTCTGCTCTCCTACAGGCTCCACAGCTGTGCCTTTCACCATGGCAGAATGGCGCCCCCTCTGCCTTTCTACGCAATGGCATTTGTTGGCTTATCCTGGTCCCTTCTTTAGGGAAAAGCTGGTCACACATATAACTAAGAATTTGGAGAAAGGACTTTCCTATGTTTTCTGAACTGGTGGATTTGGGATAAGAGAGGGAGGAAATTTTTTATTTTTATCATATTATATGAAGTCCCGAGAATAAGGAAAAAATGGATACATTGAAATGTATCTAAATGAAGAAAGTCCATCACCAAAAGATATTAAGACTTTTAAAGGGAAAGGCCATAAAGTGGGAAATGGTATTAGCAATACACCTATGTATCCAACCAGCGATGTGTATCCACAATATATAAATTAATGCCCACAAATAAATCTGGAAGGCAATAATAAATGGACAAAAGACTTGAATAGATAGTTCAAAAAAACCCCAATATCCAACTAGTCAATAAGTATATTAAAAAGGCCCTCAACAATAAAATGGACATGAAGGGTTACCCAAAAGGCAAACGTGGTGGTGGGATGAGGGTATGGAACCTGGAAAAGCGTCCCTTTGTGCCTCGATAGTGGACTGTCAGCCTGTCTCCGTATGCACCCAAGTAACTGCCATATGGCCTGACTCAGGAAGGAGACAGCAAACAGCATGGTAGAAGGGCCATTTCACCATCATCAAGGAAATACAAATGAAAACCACAATGATATATAAACTCACCAGAATTCCAGTCACACGACAAACAAAAATAGTGAAAATGAGAACGATGGACATTTCCTATGGGGGTGTGAACGGTGCAGCCACAGTGGCAATGGCTTTGGCATTGGCCGCTAGCGTCCTTCACGCTAGAGTCCTTCAGATCCAAAGTCCTGCTCCTTGGGAGAGAAATGTCTATTTGTGGCCAAAAGACATGTATCTGAATGTTGTTAGAAATACTATCCACAAGAGCCCAATGCTGGACACAGCCCAAATTGTCATCAACAGTGGAGTGACTGAATACATAGCAGGATACTCGTAAAAGGAACTTGTAAAAGAAAAAGTGCATCAACACAGGAAAATTCAACAACTTGGAAAAAAAATCTCACAAAGATCCAGTTGAAAGAAAGATGCAGAGAACAGCAGATGCTTGGTGATTCCACCTATGTAAAGCTAAAATTAGGCAACACTATTCAGTGGGGGTAACAATCAGGAAACACTTTCTTTCATGGAGCAGGAGGTGGATGTGACCTGGGAGAGGACAGAGGGGGACACTGGCCTTGCTGTTGCCTGACATCCTTATCTGGGTGGTGGCTACATTGGTGCTGCTGTGTGGAATCCATCAAGCTGCTGGGAATGATTGGTGCATTTTTCTATGTGTAAAATTTCAAAAGAAAGTTTACTTGCTTTAAAAATTGAAACCTACTTAGATTAATTAATTGGATAATGCCCTTGGAGAAGTATTTCATAGGTGCTGACATGTCCTCTGATCTGGGGAACTCACAGTCACCTGCAACCCTCCGGTAGTCCCCAGGACATGAGGATAATGAATCGGCTTGGTACCAGAGGCTCCCCACTCTCTCCGGCCCCAGTAGCATTTCATCTGCACGGACGGGTTTGAGGACAGAAGGTTCGGGATGACAATCTCTGTCTATGTAAATCCTGGAAGAACTTACTAAATGAGGAATGAGGGGCTCCCAAAGGGCTAATAATGAGTCACAAAGGGCCAGTAACCTTGTGCTTCCACTGTCATATCTATATAGAAATCATACAATCATGGCCGACTTTTCATCAACACTTGAAGCTCAAAATACACGCACAAAGAAAATACATTTCTTGTATCAAAGCCTTTATTGTAGTCATTTCAGGGAGCCCATTTCCTCTGCGAAACTGCAAAGCAATTTCCTTGGGATGCCATTTAAGATGATTCATCCCCATTTTCAATCCATCTTCCCATTTCTTACTGAAGACCTTTAGCTCCCAGTAAAAGGGCCTGGCTTCCTTGCGTGCCTTGCCCTTAATTTTCCCTTTTTATCCGTTATACTTTCTTTTCAGGCTTTCTAAGGAGGACCAAATTGTCTGAACTCCATTGAGGAATCATTTGTTCCCTTTGTATCCTTCCCCGCAAAATCACATGACACATACATTTCCAGAGAATGAGCGCCTTCATCAAGGCCACATGGCCACATCGACCTTAAGACTCTTGGTTCTGAAGTTCAAGTGGACAGCTACAGGATTTCTGGGTTTGGAGGTGGTACTAAGAGGTGGTTATGAGGGACTTGACCATCTGTCATGCTCCTGGCGTTTGATGGGAACAGTTGACAATGACTCTGTCTGTGGCTGCCTTCCATCCTTTTAAGACATCCTCTCTATAGAAATCCTTGTTCTTCACCCCAACTAGGTGACCAGGAACCCCGCCCATCTTATGGTATCTTTAAAATAAATAACCCAGACAGAGAGTCAAAGGTCAGATCGCGGCTTGGATAGCCCCGGACGGTGGGCTCCACCTGTCCCCACCACCACTCTGCTCCACTAATTCTGAGCTTCCATCCTTCTAAGGGCTGATCGCCTGGGGTATAGAAAAGGCTTCTTCTTTTTTTTTTTTTTTTCTTTTTTAATTCAGTGGCAGATACCTACATTTCACGCTATCTGCTCCTTATTCTGCATCAGATGCTGGGAATACAATTGCGGACCAGAAGCACTGTCGGAGAGTAATTCTTCACAGACACTATGAAGTCGAGGCCAGACGGCATTGCTGGAGAATGTTTTATCAGCAAATGCCTTTAAGGTACTTACACCGCGCCAGGTGCTGCTTTGAGCTCTTCTCAAATATTAACTAATGTAACCCCAACAAATCAAGGAGCAAACTATCTCATCACCCCGCCTCACAGTAGGAAAGGCTGAAGCACTGGGATGCAAAGTCACTGTACTCAATGCTCAGGGTGACAGCTGCTCCGGGCTCCAGACTCCAGACTTAGAATATCTAAATCTACTGCACAATAATGGGGGGCTTCCATACTGGGGCCTTCCTTGGGGAAGCACGCTGGAACTGAGATGATGGGTGTGGGAATGGGAGTGTCGGGGTG
Organism: Solenodon paradoxus; assembly: GCA_004363575.1. Classification (NCBI taxonomy): domain Eukaryota; kingdom Metazoa; phylum Chordata; class Mammalia; order Eulipotyphla; family Solenodontidae; genus Solenodon; species Solenodon paradoxus. The sequence goes on along the minus strand of RJWH01001255.1, from coordinate 5,896 downwards.
AGATGATGGGGCACAGGTGTGCAGGACGGAGAGGAGGCCTGTCCTGGGGCAGCAGGTGCAGCGCAAGGCAGGAGCTCAGCCTGTGAGCTTTTCCAGCCTCACCTCCATCATATCGTCGTGGCAAGGACACTGGCAAGTCTGCCAGGCTGCTAAGGTTGGTGAGCAGCTGCCCCTGCCCGGGCACCGGGTTTCCAGTACCTCGAAAGTAAAGTAGTATACCAGCGTCTACAGAGGACAGAAGGTGTTTGAACAGTGGTGCCTTCAGGCGAGTCCACACAAAAGCAGGAGTGAGCCTGCACCTAGGCACCGTTTCTGACTTGGACTCACTTCAACTATGCCCTTGCCAGCACCGCCCCATGCAAGCGTCCCTCTACTAGGGCGTCAGTGGGCAGCCTTGGCACGCGTGAGCACAGGGCCAGGGCCGGCCTGCTCGGACATCTCTATGGAGCAGAGAGCTTAGGATGCATTTTATCCTGCAGGCAGTGGGCTGGCAAGCACATAGTTTAAAGTCAGTGGCATCTGGGCCCCAGCCCGTCTCCTCCCTGCCGTCAGTACTGTGACTGTGGACCAGTCAGGCAACCTCTCCTGTTCTCAGTGTCCCAGATTACAAAATGTCAGTAGCGATGCCGGCCTCATGGGGTCACTGAGAGCAGATGCACAAAGGACCAGAGTGCTGAGCAGCTGTTCTGTACTGACATGTGGGCACGTTGGTCCAGAGCCTCTGGTTGGACTGGCCACTCTGTGCTCAGGCAGCATCCATCCGAAGGAACCTGCCATCCTTCGGGGCCTACATAGCCCTCCATTCCCTGCCACCCAGTGCCCAGGGGTCTCACCCAGGGGGACCCAGGGCCAGGCCACTGTCACCCCCCACCCCTGGAGCCCACAGAGCACTGCTGCCAGGTAGTCACCTGTTCTTAGAAGAGCAGAAGAGATGAGTGGCCTCCCTTCTTTGCTGCAGGTGAAAAGGTAGCCTGTGACCCACTTACACTAAACTCCCTGACACACGCATGCGCAGTTTGCAAACTCCGGGAGCCTGGCGCTTGCTCCATATTTTCAGTGCGTCCTCAGGGTCCAGAAAAGCACCTGGCACACATGCACACAGTAGGGGCAGAGTGGCGGTCACAAAAGCGGCAATAACAGTGTGTGTTACTGTTGCTAGAAGCTGAATTTCCCTCCAGACTCCTACGTTGACGCCTAACCCATGTGGTGGCACCTGGAGGCGAGGCTCTGGGGAATCCGTCGGCTTAGATGAGGCCACAGGGTGGGGCCTACAGGATGGTGCCAGTGCTCTTGTATGAAGGGACACCAGAGCTCATTGTCTGTGCCTGTGTCAGGACAGGGAGGACACAACCACAGGTGACCCAGGAAGCAGGCTCTCCCCGGAACCGACACCACCTTGCTCTTGGACTTAGGGCTCCCAGAGCTGTTAGCAGTAAACATCTGTTGTGTTAGCCCCTCAGCCTGTGGCATTTTGTTGTACCAGCCGGAACCACGACATAACACATCCTCGCTGTGCGGCAAGCTTGTCCTTAGCAAATCTTACGCGTGACCTCGTGCATCATACCCACAATCACGGGTCACGGTCTTATGCAGGTGTTATGAGCACTCGCGCTTCAGAGTAGGAAATTGAGACATAATGAGGGTAAGATGCCCAAATCAAGATTATCGCCTGATTGCTGGCTTCCTGTCAGGCTCTCTGCTGGTAGCGTCACTCTAGGCCCCTCACTCATTCTCAAAAGAAAGTTAAAAGGTCTAGGGGGGTGCCTGGAAAGAAAAACTAGACACACCTCTCCCTGAGCTTTTCTCTCAGGAGGGAGTCGCCTGCAGAGAGGGACTCTCCCTGAGGGGCAGGTGCCGACGTCCTGAGAGGCTTTGACAGACTGGGTCACCCTAACATTAAGGAACCCGCTTATACATACAGGAAGCCACATTGTCCCACAGTATTAGATTTCCCAGTAAAAAAAGAAAAGTAATAATGAGTTAAAACTTGTATCTGCCTTGCTCTTATTTCACAGCTGTTTTGAAGCCCTGTGAAGACGAGGCCTGTCATGTCCAGAGGCCTCTCTAATTCCACAGTGTCAGGAACTGATTGTGCAGCGTTGAAGCACGTGTACACGGGGGTGGCTCCGAGGGGCAACGCGGAGTCACAGTCACCGGATGGGGTTCCGCCGGCAGTGACTAAGGGAGCCAGAGCACTCGTCACTGCGTCCCGGGACTGAGCCTTCTGTCCAGAGGGTTTGAAACATAATTTTCATAAGGTCTCTCTGATTCAGGAGCTTAACAGAAGACCAGTGTCACTCTTTTCCTGATCCATATCAGATTAACCCTGACAGAGACTCCCATTTCAGGTTTATGTTCATGAAAATGGAGCAATGCCACCTCCTTATTGCTGTCTACGACTTATTAACCTGAGCTTTTGTTTTGAAATTAGTTCTGATTATATTTTGACTTCCCAATGTCCCCTTCCTCTTTCTTGGCCTTGTTTTCAAGTTGTGGTTAGTTCCTCCTTCTGCCCCTTCTGCTGAATGGTTTCCTGTGACCCTCACTTCACCTCAGCTAAGGAATAGGACATAATTCCAGTTCCCCTTACACTCCCATACTTAAAAAATAAAAATGCAAACATAATGCAAAGTATGGAATCTAGATGTGTTAACAAAAGGGAAGAGATAAATTAATGTATAGCTCATCTCACCTCTATTTGTTAATAATTTCACTAATCCTTCAGATTCATGCTAACCTACAAGTAACCAATTCTGCTGTTTGACTTCAAGGAGTTAGGATGATTCTAGCTGCTTGGGCTTTGTTTGAATGTTCTATTATGTGTGTGGGTTTCAAAATGATACTGCTAACAGTGATTATTAGTTGGTGGGTAGGTTGGTTGATATGTTGGTTGACTGGCTTTAGCTACTGAGCCATGAAAAATATCTTGATGATTATACTGATTCTGCCACGAATCATTGCTGTCCATTTTGAAGCACCTGGCTGGGGGGGGTCACTACACAAAGCTTCTCAGACCCACAGCATCACCATTTCCCTCCTGCACGGAGCCCGCTGGGATGCACTGCCTCCTGCTTGGCTTGCTCTTTTCACTGGAGTTCGAGAACTTAAAATTTCTTTTTGGTAGCTTAAATAAAATTGCAGTCCTGCTCAACCCATATAAACACAGGCATGAGACTATAGTGTTTAAAAACAAAAATAAAAACCAAGAATATTTGCAGTCCCCTTGGCCAGGAACTAAATTTACATAGCAACCAGAAATAACAATCAGGATGGTGAAAAGGACAGAAAAGTCATTTTCTTACTTACAGCCTACGTTCTAAGGTACACTGTGTTCTTCAAAATTAGCTAAAGAAACTAAGGAGACTCAAATCCTCAGATAGGTTTTAGGAGTTCAGGCACCTCCTAAGAGTTGTATATTTCCCTTGTTCCTTGGATGAGAGCCATTACTGTCCTTTGTGCTGCCTCTTAACTATTGTTACACAAGCCTGAGTGAATCATGTGCTCAAATGATCTTCCTCACCATGCACATCTCAATACTGAGTTACATGGAATTGTGCTTATTCTCAAGTATTTCCTGCTTTCTCAAGAAAGGAGGCAGAGAGGGACTCTCTATCTCGAAGATAAATTACGATGATCTACTGGAGTGACTCTAAACCTGCTCTAAGACGACCAAATCAGCAACGTCATCCTGACAAAGATCAACCTCTAGCGTGGCTTCTTATTTCTCCCTGGAAGATGAAGTTCGAAGTCATTTAGTTGCTTCCAAGAGCAGAGCTGTTAAGAACAAGGCACCTAGTTGATTCCTGAGGGTTAATGGTGAGATGGAACCCCAAGAGCCAGGCTGCAAGTTGGGAGGATTTAATATCCCAGCTCAGTCTGCAATGATTCCAGGCAAACTGTATTGTGAGGGAACACTTTTGGTGCTTTATTTTTCAAGACTAGGAGTGAGTTCACAGTAGTGATTATGTCAGTAGAAGCTGGAGATTTGCAGTCTAAACCTAAGATTGAACACCTACAGCATAAAAAGAAAATGGAGAACGTCTTAAGAGCATAACAGATGGTTCAGAGAACTAACACAAGACTGCATCTGCGTTTGCCAGGGTTAGTGAAGCCCTGGAGCCAATTAAGAGAACCACTGAATCTGAACCCAGCTTCTTTCAGACTTAATCATGCTCCGTGGTTCATTCCAGAGCCCAGTTGATGTCTCAGCTTTGTCACTTTAAAGTATGACATGTGACTTGTCCTTTCTTGGTTAAGTCAGGGCAGGTGCAATCACTGAAAATAGCATTGCCTTCTGTGCAGGTGGCTCCAAAGAAGAGAAAAAAAAAAACATTCCTGTTTGTTGGTTTCAGTTTTAATCTAGACATTCTAGCCTCAAAGTGGATTAAAGCCAGTTTATTGAAGACCTCAAAAAAAAAACAAACAAAAACGAGATGTTCCCTGGGTGATAATGATCTTCAACTACACTGACATTTGCCTAAATAATGAAAGTGGCTATACATTCTATGCTTAAAGGAACATTTTGCCAATGAATATATTGCACTCATTTTTAAATGGCTTGAGGGTTTTTTCACCCTCCACATACTTCAGGGTATTTTACACATTCAGAAGCAGAGAAAACTGTCACCCCCAAAATAAGCTCCTGCTGTTTCATAAATACCACAGTGAGTATTAACAGCTTGTCAAAAGATATTAATGAAAATTTGAGAACTGTTTTATGAATGCAATTCAGTTTGACAACCTTTTCAGAGTGAAAACATGTCTGAAGAAAAATGAACTATTCTTTAACCATTATTTTTATTTTTCATCTCTTATAATTTTGGGGTGTTATAACTAGCTTCTGAATCTTTTGTCCCCTGTCAAATATAGATTGTGAGATGGATGAAAGAGATTACTAAAGATGTTATAGCTCATGAAAGACTAAGAGTTTAGAAACAGACGGAAAATTCTCAACTCTCAACAGTAGACACAGAAATAGTTCTTTTAGATCTCTGAGCTCTACTGAAAGGGGCCTCAAAAATCATATAACCCAGTGGTTCTCAACTCTGGCTGCACATTAGAATCAGCTGGAGAGCTTTAAAAATACTGATGCCTAGTCTCATCAAAATGAATTAAATTGTATTTTCTCATTGATGAGACAGTCAAGAGTGGTCTTTTGAGACTAACCATAGAAGCAGTGCTCCAAGCCTTTATTATTACCTAGAATTTTCTATCAGTGACTGCAGTGGGTTGAATAGTGGCCTCCCCAAAATTCATGTCTACCCACAACTTCAGACTGTGACCTTACTTTGCAATAGGATCTTTGCAGATATAATTAGTTAGGGATGAAGAGGAGCTCGTATGAATGAGGTGGCCCTAAATCCAATGACCAACTGCCTTATGAGAGGAGATGATTCACGTACACACATAAGGAAGGAGGTCATGTGAAGAGGGAGACAGAGGAGGAAGTGACATAGTCTCAAGACAAGGAACTTCCTGAGGCTACCAGATACTGAAAGAGGGAAAAAGTATTCTCTCTAGAGCCTTGGACCCCGTGGCTCTGTTGAACCCTTGACCTCCAATTTCTGACCTCCAGAACTGCGAAAGCAGACATGTCTGCTGTGTTAGCCGCCCAGTTTGTGCATCCCAGTACTTGCAAGTCTTGGGATGGCCACAGCCTGGCCTTCACCCCGCAACTGCTTTATGGTTTTCCAGGTGAATTAATAGGAAGAGGATGGCTGGTTATCAATGTCAATTCTGGTGTGTTCTGGTGGAGTAGCAGTTGAATCTGCCACCTCCAGTAGGTGCAGTCCACATACATCCCGAAGACCCAGGTTCGTGTCCTGGGGCTGAGGGGAACAACTGAGATAAATCACCTAATGCAATAAATGAAGTGCTTCTTCCTTCTCTCTCTTCC
>RJWH01001254.1:88658-419790 GCA_004363575.1 Solenodon paradoxus | reverse complement strand
CGGCCGCGGCTATCGTGGGGCGAGCGTGGACCGCGGCGCAGCTTGTGACTCTCTTCCGCCGCCCTCTTCCCCGGCCGCCGGCGAAGGCACTGTGCGGCAGCGGGGCCCGCGAGACCAGAGGAGGTGGCGGCGCTCGGGCATGGTGGTCTGGGGCAACGCGGAAGGTGAGCGACCTGGGCTGGCGGGCGGCGTGGGGGAGGGGTGGGACCGGACACGCGTTGGCCAGAGGCGTCGCAGACCCGCTTGTGGCGGCCAGACCACAAACAACCTGAGGTGGGACGGGGGAGGGCTCATAGACTGAGGCGCTGCGGACAGTCCTCTCGCGGCCTGGCGGCCGTCGGCGTCCTGAGCACGGCAGCTGCCGGGTTATGTAACGCGTGACCTCCCCTTCCCCCTCCGCCATGGCGACGCCGCCCCGCGCACGGCAGTCCGCGGAGGCGCCGCGCCGGCGACCCTCGCCCGCGGCCCTCCCTTTGCGCTTCCCCGCGGTGGCCCGCTGGCGGACGCCACCGCCGGCCGTGGTGAGACCCCGCCACAAACTCCTTCCTCCTGCGCCGGCGTCTCGGCCGCGTTCAGTTCCGCGCCATTCATTGACGCGCACCTCGGGTCTCGGTTCCTCGGGCTCTGCAGAATGTCCGCCGGGCCAACGCCGGTGTTCTGCGGATGCCCTCCTGCCCAGGCGTCTTCCCCCGTCACACCCCGCTTGTTTCCAGTCGATTCTCAGGACCGGGGTCGGGATATCTGAAGGCGATTTTTATGCACTGATTTTTCCTTGTTACTTCCGCGTTGTGTTAATATGCAACCTGTCCCCAACTGTCTTTACAGGTGCCCCATGCACACTTCCCATTCACACTTAAAATGATTCACCCCCGTGTTAGCGGAAAGAAAAAAAATCCTATATATTTCACTGTGACTGCCTAAACCTAGTTTATAAAAAAGAACTTATTGACCCTCCCCATCCATTTAAGAAAATGCAAATGAATTTGTTAATTCTGTCTGCCAGGCTTTGTGAGGTCATGTATAGAATTAAAACAGTATCATTTACGTAACTTCTTAGGCCAGCACACACCATAAACGGCCTGTAACTTAACTCTTAAGGACTTTAATAAACAATTCTTAATTCTTTGCCTTCTGGTCTCTGTATTAGCCATTTTTTCTTTAGCTAGGACAGGACATGCCATAAACTTGGTTTTTCCAGTGCCTTACACAGTAACTTGTCTTGTGTGAGTACTGTCTCCTTACTGTCTGAACTTTCGTTCTCTCCTTTCCCATGAAACCTTGTCTTAGCAAGTGCAAATACTGCTGGCTTGTCCTTCCTTGTTTGTGCTCCCTACACTCCTCGAGCTTACTGGAAGTCCGTGTTCTTCCAGGACTCCTGTAGTCTGAGAATCTGCTCCATTCAATTCTTAGGCTGTCTTTTCGAATAAATCTTGTAGATGTCCAGGGCAGTCTTCTGTCTTTTGTCATAGAACTCCACCCCTCTTTTATAGTAAACAATACATATTTAAGATTTTTTTCTAAACGGCAGAATCACTCTTTAGGATTAATTTCTGTGGAGTCGCAAGTAGAAAATTATTTTTCAAAATAATGTGTTTGAGTATGTAAGGTCACTACTTTTTCCCTGCCCCAATTTCAAAGCTCAGGTTTTACCTAAAACCCAGTGCAGCAACAAGCTAACGTAAATAGACAGTGGGAAGACTTTATGTAATATATATATATATATTTATGTATATATTTCATAGTCCTTTTTTTGATTGCTTTCCTAGTGAAAGAACAAGAACTTTGTAGTTAAATGGAAATTCAAATTCTGACTCTCCCATTGTCTGTGTGACCTTGGATAATTTAAGTTAATAATACTTCTAGTGTTGTTGTTTTTTCTCATTTGTAAAAGGAAGACATCATTTTCTACCTTGGGTAACTGAAGATTAAATGAGTTCTTAAATGTAAGGCATCTAGTGAGTCTCTGGTACTTAGTGGTACTCAGTAAATACATACTCCCACTGATATACGACTTTATTGCAATTTGCAGTCTAGAATGAGCCAGGATGTGTTGGAGACAAAACGTGTGAGTAAAGCTAATCAGAAGAGGTGTAGTAGGTATATCTTTTCTCCAAATAAATGGACTAGTCCTAAATTAAAGATCTTTAAGACTCTGCTTCTCAAGAATATATGAGTATATGTGGCATATTGAAAATCATAGAGTATGTTAAAAATACACTTATTGATGTACCCTGGTAGAGTAACAATTAGGTTACTCACCTCCGAAGGAGCACAGGCTGTATACACCTGGATTCAAGTCCCAGGTCCATGGAGAAACAACCATTGTAAACAACGAAATAAAAATAAAGTGCTTCTTCTTCCTCTCTCTGCCTGCCTACTTGCCTTCATTCCTGCCTGCACCTTTCCTTTAAAAATATATATCTGTATATAGATATGTATTTCTAAATGAAGGAAATGCCTTTTAATCTTTTTTCCTCTTATACTAGCACTAACTGAAGCATTAACATGAATATTAAAAAAGAGTGATTTTTCTCAGTCAAGTCAGGAATGGGGGATGAGGGGAGAAGAAATATATACATACATTCATATATGCGTATGTATATACACACACCTAAAAATATTAAATGAATTTTAGTCTGAAGTTTCATTATATCTTGCTTACACTTTTGGAACCTCCCTGGTGTCTCTGTTTTCTCTTCTCCCATCCTGTCTGATCCCCACATAACAGTCATCTTTTTAAAGACATTCAAATTACCATTTTGCTCAAAATCATCTTGTTATCCTTAAAGTTGAATTAGAACTCCTTACCACACAGCCCATCAGGGCATCATTGCATGATTTGGCAGCTGCCAGTTTGAATCTTCTTGTGATTCCTGGTCACCCTGCTGCAGTCCCTTGGTCCTTCCTGTTTCTTGAACAAACCACACTGTTCCTTAGGGACGTTAAATTCGATACACACAACACATATGTGTTTGTTTTAAAGCTGGAGTATCCCTTCCACTAGGTAGTTATCTTGCCTTTACATCTTGTTTGCTGCTTAGATGTCATCACCTCAGTGAGGCCTTCCCTGTTCCCCCAAATTGAAGCCAGTCCCTCCCTCTGTCACTTTTTAATGTTTTATTTTTCTTTATAGTATACATTTCTAGGCAAAGATACTTCGCTTATTTTCCTTCCTTAGACTTGTTTGCTCCAAGGTTTGCCCCACTAGGGGTCAGAGGCCTTGTCTGACTTGTTCATGGTTCTTCCAGTGTTTGCTTAGAACTGCCTAAAATATAGTAGACTCTCAATAAAGCTTGTTAAATGAGTGACTGGTATATTGATTTAAATATTGGTTCTAGAGTCAGAATCCTGGCCCCAGTCCTTTGCTGATTATGGACCTTGGCCAAAGTGTTGTCTTTGGATGTCTCTGTTCAGTTGTCTAAGATGGAGACAGTAATAACCTATCTCATAGGCTTGTGGTAAATGGTAACTGAATTAATATAAAGTGCTTAAAGCAAGGTTAGTTTTTAAAAACAACATTTGAAATTAGCTTGGAGTATTCACTTAAAATTTGTTTTACATGAGATAAAGATGAAAATATTGAATTTTGTATGAGTTATCTTTGCTGAGTATTTTTGGTTACCAAAATAATATTTATGAACTCCTTTTTTAATAATAAATACATTTTGTGGATATCTTCAATGTATTAAAAACAAACTGCTGAGTGGTATTTGGTCTTAATATGTAAGTAAACATTTTTATTCTTAGATTTGTGAAAGATGCTTAGAGTGATTATCTTAACAGACACCACCAGAGTGGTTTTTATATATTTCTCTTTGAAGTTAAGCTGAAGATATGATTGTGGTGATGAAATGACTTGCTGGAGGCTGTAGATAGGAAAATCCTTGAAGATCCAGTTGAAGTGTGAGTCTTAGAGTATTTGAGGAAGGAGAGATATTTATCATCTTTAGTATGTTCACTTTTTGCCTACTTTTATTATAGTCTTTTCTTCCCAACTGTTATTTGGTTCTTAATTAGAGCTTATAGTAACTTAACTCTTCTTTTTATTTTCTTTTTCCTTTCTATTCTGCTTTTCCTAATGTGATTTTGTTTTTTCTTTAGCATTTACAGAAATAAAGAGGAAAGAATTGCGGGGGATAAACAGTAACTTTGTAACACTAGAGAACTTTTAGCTGATGGAATTTGAATTATTCTTAGAAACTAAGTAGTAATTGCATTATAATTTTTTTGCTTAGTTCACTTATGTTTCGTAAAATATCTCTTTGTAGGAACACTGTTTTATTTCTCACCTGGAATTTTAATTAAGTAATAGGATCTTCAAAGTTGGGTCTTAGATTAAGAAAAAAAAAATACTGCTTCTCTGTATTATATTTGTTCCAAAATTTAATAATTGCTTAATTACTATATATTTGCTGTGTGCCAGGCTCTTTGGTAAGTGCAGAGTTTCTTAATATTTACAACCAATGTATAAGGTAGGCACAGTTATGAAAAACAGATTTAGAGAGATGATGTTATTTGATAGGGTTGTAAAGGTGAGGAAGGAGCCAGGATTTTAGTCTATTTCACTTGATTCCATGAACCAAGGTCAGAACCCCTGAGGCACTTAAAAATAAGGTTACTCTTTGGAAACTTGCCATTCTGTTTTATCACTTGGGTGTGATATTCCTCTTAACTATTGGCAATTTCATGTTTATATCTAAGCTTGTTTGTTTTTAACTATAATTCTACTTGAATGCCTGTAAGTGTGAAACATTTTAATAGGTTGCTTGTGTGTAAATTTTTTCCTCATTTTTATTTTAAATTTAAAAAAATAAAGCATCAGGTGCACCCTAGTGGAGCAGCGGTTAAGTCAGTCGCCTCTGAAGGATGCAAGCCACATACCCCTGGGATCAAGTCCCAGGTCCATGGGGGAAACATTCAGTGTAAACAAAATGGAAATAAAATTTAAAATGCTTCTTTCTCTCTCTCCTGATTTCCTACCTGCTTGTCTTTATTTCTGCCTGTACCTTTCCTTAAAAAAAAAAAAAATAATAATAATAATTAAAATTTTTTTAAAAAGCATTGTGTGTCATGACAGATCAGCTTTGTAAATAACTTTAAATTTTGCACATAATAGATGTCAGGCAGCAGATTTAAGAAAGCATTCATTAATCTCTAAATTTGCTAAAGACTAAATTTCAAGTAGCAAGTAAATACTTAATAAAAAATAATATATTGGAGATTATGGGACAAATCTTTCAGTCTTTATTTTTAATAAGTAAGAAGGGACACATTGGAGTGTTTTCTATACCATTGCAAGTTTTAATAATTTTCGACATTTTAATTTTGAGACGATTTTTTAAGAGTGTGTAAATGATGAGTTGTTGACTTCTTAGCACTTGTTGTTGCTAGAATGAAACTTACAAATTTGATAGAGCATACCCACTGGAGAAAAATGAGAACCAGAGAGTCATTTGACTGATAAAAAGGAGAAATAAGACTAGAACTTGTGGATCTTTTTTTTTTCCTAAGGCCATTATTTTTCTGCTACACAAAACAGCTCTGTTCATCCCCAAGGAATGACCAGTGTATTCTTTGTATCTTATGTCTAGGAGGATTTGTTGAGCAATATAGTCTTGCAAGATTTTGATTTAAAATCTGGAGGTTTTTCATTGTTGGCTTCAAAACAATTTTTAAAATTCGTGTCTTTGTATGTAGTTAGACACTACTCTTTCTCGTATAGTCAGATTTTGCACAGAGAAGGGTTTAAGAAATCTTTAAAAGCTCAATCTGGTCTCCTCAATTTATGCTTGAATTACAAAAACAGTAAGTTTGGCGTGCCCTGGTGACTCAAGGACCCAGGTTCTAGACCTGGGCCCAGGGTAAAAAACCGTGATGAGCCACTAGATGAATAAAGATGTTTCTTCTTCCTCTTCCCTAAATGCTGCTGCTTCCTGTCCTTTCCTTCCTTCTTCCTTCTCTCTTAAAAAAAAAAAAGGGATGGGCAAAAATGTTGGTTGTGATTTGAATAGTTTGTACTTGAACCTATAGAGTCTGAGTAACCATAATGTTGCTTATTGGTTTCAATGATTACTAATCATAGTCAAGATTAAAAAGAGGTTTTCAGGAGGGTTAGTCAGAAAATAATAGTTGACTCTTAAATTTGCTAAGTGCTGTCACATTTACACATGAGATTGCTAAGAATGGACTTAAAATAAATTTTTATCATTAAAAGCTGGTTTTAATTATGTATGAAATTATGATTTAGAATCTTGCTCTTAAATGTTTTTCATCAAAGTTTTGAATTTTATCTGCCAGTGAGTTCTATTCTTTGATGAATTTTTGGCTTTTTATTTTAAACTGTTTTAAAAATTCAAACCAAGCAGTCCTGCATTCTTAAAAATTTACATAAAATTTCTTTTCTAATATTTTTGAGAGCGTAATGAAATCTTATACTTTAAAAAGACTTAAAAAGTGCTTTCCCTCAACTTTTTTTCATTTAGTTGCCATAAGAACTCTGAGAAGAGAGAGATGGCAGTATAGCCTTATTTTATAGCTACTGTATAATTCTGGCACTAATTACCCAGAGTTAGGGCAAACATCACAGGTCAAGGGCACAGTCCACAAGACTCCCCTCATATAGAAGTTGCAAGCTTTAGGACCTCCAGTTCTCCTGCACTTCTGACCAACTACAAATTTGGGAGTCCTCACTACTTAAAACTTGATAATTTTCTAGAATGAAAAGCATTCACAGAACTCAAGAAAATACTGTCCTTGAAATTAGTTTTGTTATAAAAGATATAAATTAGGACCAGCTAAATGAAGAGATAGATACATAGAAAGGTCTGGGAGGTCCGAAACATGAAGCTTCTTGTATCCTCAGGACATATCATCCTCCTGTTTCATTGATGTATGCTTAACAATTGGAGGTTTGCCCAAACCTGGGTGTCCAGTTTTTACTGTTGTTTTAACAAATACACATGATTGGCTATAATTGGCCAATCTCTACCCCACTTCTTTTCCAGGTCAGGTTGATACTATCTGGCTCAAAACCTCAACGCTAGTCACATGATTGGTCTTTCCAATATGACCAGCCCCTTTCTGAAACTAGGGACCTCTGAGAGTAATCTATTAATATGAAAGATACTCTGGAGTTCTGCTCCGGGTGACAAAGACACTCCTATTGGTAGGATTTTGAGATTCCTCCCAGGAGTCATAGCAAAGGCTGGCCAAATCCTTTATTGTAAAGTAGTAGCTAAAGAAGTGAATAGAACTTTGCCAAGTTGTCACCGTTGAAACTATTACATATGTCTAGTAGTAGTCTAGTGATCATGATACAAAAATATTGGAACATCGCTTTCACCTAATGTATGTACAAGGATTGCCTTCTACTGAAAATAATTTTTTAACTGATACAATAGTATTTAAAATCTGAGTTGATGCTCATTGGAGACAATATTTTCTTTACATAAATTGTGTTGTAGGTAGGATTATTAACCACATACTCTTTTAAAAACTCAATTTTGGTTATGAGAAGTTTGATTTGGATTTTTATTTTGTTTGTAATTTAGGTTCTTACTCTTGTTTAGTGGAAGGAAATGTAAACCAATGAAGTGAGGTTGTTTTGTTGTTGGTGAGGTAGAAATATTAATAATATATTTGTTAGGGTTGTAAAATATTTTAGTAACTGGCATGCCCTGGTGGAGTAGCAGTTAAGTTCATGGCCTCTGTAGGAGAACAAGGCCACATACTCCTGGTTCAAGTCCTGGGTGGTAGGGTGATGGAACCAAAGCGAACGATTAAATAAAAATGCTTCTTCCTCCTTTCTGCCTGCCTGCACCTTTCCTTTAAAAATAAAAAAAATTAGTGACTTAATTGCTTTTGAATTTGGTCTTGAGTTGAAATTACTGGCTGTTCATGTTTACAGTATTTCAAGATTGATGACCCTAGTGGCTCAGGCATGAAGTCTGAGGCTGTAGCTCATTCCATGTAAAGCTCTAACACCTGGGTTGACCAGGGGCAGGGAGGGAGCAACCAGTAAGAACAGCTAATTATGTAAATAAATGTTACTTCCTCCTCTCTCTGCCTGCCCATTTGCCTTCATTCTTGCCTGCTTCCTTAAAAAAAAAAAAAAAAAAGTTAATAACATTCTTTTGCAATATTTATGCCCAACAAAATTTTATATTATCAATCAAAGATTATATTACATTCTCTTGAACTCACTGGATGTTTCTAGAAGGAGAGTCTGTTGAACATATACAGTGCTAAATAAACTTGAATAAGACTTTAAGTGTCTTTTGAAGAACTTAACACCTAAAGAATGTCTTATCTTAAAAAGTGAATTTTAATTCACTGTTTTTAATTAATAGTGTTTTGGGCATGAAGCGGGGAAAGAGCAGAGAGTAAAAGCAATGGTAATTTAAATATTCTATTCCCTTCATTTCACTTACAGTTACATTTACTATAAGGATTTATGAGAAGAGAAATTTGTGAAAGCTCTGTCCATGGTGTTGCACACAGTAGGATTTTATTTTATTTATGGTTGAGTAGTATGCCCCTGTGTATATGCGTGTGTGTGTATGTTTTATCCTCTCATCTGTAATGGGCACTTAGATATTTCCAGCTCTTGGCCATTGTGAATAATGCTTCTTAAACACAAGGGTACATATATCTTTCAATTAGTGTTGTTACGTTTTTAGGTTAAATTAACCAAAAATAGGATAATGGGATCATAGGAACTTCCATTCTTAGTTTGATTTTTTTTTTTTTTTTAAATGAAAGATACAGATAGGAATGAAGGCCCCCTAGGCAAGCAGTGAAGAAGAGAGAGAAGGAAGCAGCATTTTTAATTATTTTATTTTAGTTGTATATCTTGATTTTCCTCCTACTCCCAGCCCAACTCAGCCCCAGGTCACAAACCCAGTCCCTTGGTTATATGTGGAGTATGCTTAGTCAGAGTTGGCAGACCTAACTGCTGCTGCGCCAGGGAGTGCCTCTTCTTAGTTTTTTGAGGAATCTATACTGCTTTTCTTCTTGGTGCACCAGTTACCAATTTATATTCCCACCAACAGTGCATAAATACTGGTTCTCTTTTCTCCACATCCTCGCCAACACTTTTTGTCTCCAGGTCTTTTGGAGAATAACCATTTGCAAAGGTATGAGATGATGTCTTGTTTTCATTTACATTTTCCTAATAACAAGAAATGTGGAACATCTCTTCAGTGTGCTTGTTGGCTTCATACAGTTTTTAAAATAAATTATATATCTTGTTGAAGTTGTTAGACTTTGGAGATCTTGAAGTGTTGATCTAGGATCACCTCATTGGACAGATTGTTTTTCTACAATAGCTTTGTAGACAACAAGCATAGAACAATGAACATACAAAGGCTGAAATAATTATATCAGTCCATTTTATGTGATGGTGCGAAATAAAAAACTAAAATCAAAGGCAACTGACCGAATAAATCAAAAGACCAAGGGTCATTTGGTGTAACTTAATAAAACCAAATTGTGCTTGTTTGTTTCTTAATGATTTTTTTAATGTCTGGTCTCAATTCTTGAACTCAGGTCCACGGGTTTTATATGGTCTACATATATCTTAACTGCCTGAGCTACAGAGGAATGCCCCTTGTTTCTTAATTTTATGTAACTTTCTACTTTCCCAGAGGCATCTTTCTTTGTGCAACTGGTGATACTGCTGTCATAGAGATACTGCTATCACACTGATAGATAACGTCTTTTCTCAGCAAGTAGATGATCAAGAACTATGTGATTATTTAAAACGATTCAAACACTTGTTAACTGAACTGAAACTCTTTTGACTGTGGAATTTGGTTAGTTCTCCTTAGATCCTTAGGTTAAGGATTCAAACTATCAGAAAGCTAGCCCCTCTTCAAAATAGATTGGGCTGTGGGAACAAGAGCATTGTCTGTCCATAAGAAAGAATGAGAAATCGAGGCAAGAAACAGCAACAATGCAATAAATGTGTGCAGGCCTGATTTAGTCGCTTTGGTTATCTTCTTGGATGTCATCTACTCTAAATTCTTGGAAATTTTCATTTTCATGTCACCAGATGATGTGCAAGTCTAGTCAGGATGTATTGCTTTCTTCAGATGTTGTATGAACCCACGACTATTTCCTGAAGTTTGACTGCACAGGGTTTATCAGCAGTACTTGATAGGGTCTTTTGCAGCAAGGTTGGAGACAGTTTCTCTGGAGGTATCTTTCCAGCAGATGAAATATAAGGGTATGTTGGCATATGTGCTCAGACTCCCTGCAGTGTTTTGTGAAAGGTTTTCTCAACCAGACCGTGGTTTGTTTTTTATCAGAGCATTTAGGCCTTTACATATTAAAGTATATTTCCTTTAATCAACTGAATCAAAAGAGGCAAAGCCTAGGTGCATTGAGTGTCTTGCAACTATTTCAAGGTTGAGAGTTTAGGAGTTCCAAAAGGTCGGATTTGAGATTCAAAAGGACCAAAGACAATGCTTTTGAAGGTTTCCATAAGTTTGGCCAACTGAATTTTAACAGAATTCATATAGATGCCTTAGAGTAACCCAGATGACTGAGGATGGAAGGCACAGTGAAAATATTTTAAAACCTACAAATAGTATAAACTCGTTGGAGCCTCTACCCAGTATAAGGGGTTCGTTGATCACTCTGTAGATCAAAAGGAGTTCCCTAGGAAGGGGAAGTCTTTTTTCCAAAGGACTTTGGCCACAGAGGAGGTAGTAACCTGTTTACAAGAGAAAGCCTTAATTGTCCAGTGTGAAAACATTTATTTATCTAAATATATTTATCTCTAAGTTGGAGGTATCTGTGTGAAATCGCTTGCCAGACCAATATTGGCTATTGGGCAATTTAAAGTGCCCAGGAGCTCTGCGTACAGTATTCCCTGGATTATATGGATTGTATTTTGGGTGGGTAGAACAAGTAAGGCAGGCATTTTCTGTGGCCTTTTTAGTATTTTTCCCACTAGCATTGAACCATGAATGTTATAATTTTATCAGTAGAGTGATGGTTTAGTGCATGTGTATTGGTAAACAGTGGAAATAAGAGTCTCTGGTGTGACTGGCTTTCTTATTGGGTTCAAATCAGAGCTTTCTCTTTTTTCCATGACTACAGTTGAATTTCTAATCATATATTTCTTTTTCTGAGGCCAGTTGTTCAGTCTCTCTGTTCACTTCTAAGTTACCAATTGGAGATGTGTCACTTTGGACCCCTTTGACTGCTTTTAGTTACTTTTTAGAGGAACATTCCTTGTGGAAATATCAGCAATGTGATTTCCTTTAGTTTCCAGGAAGTACTGGAAATTTTTTTTTTTTTTTTAAGGAAAGTTGCAGGCAGGAATGAAGGCATGTAGGTAGGCAGGCAGGCAAAGAGGGTAAGAAGTAGCACTTTATTTTATTTTGTTCATCTTGGTTGGGTTCTTCCCCCTAGCCCTGGGACATGAACCCGGTATCTTGGTATGTAGACTGCACTCTACTGGAGGCAGCAGAGTTGACCACTATTCCATTAGGGTATGCTAAGAATGTTCTGGAATCTTAATAGCAAAAGCATTAGGTAATGTAGCATCTGGCAATCCTGAACATAGTGACCATTTTAAAATCTGTTTTCACAGAAGGTAAGGAAGCTTACACTGCATTTGTGACATTCATATATAAAACATTTCTATAGCATTTCAGAGCTACTCTGAAAGCATAAGTAATATCAGTGTAAATGTTGGCATTTTGTTGCTCGTTCGGGTACAGAACTGTATGAGCATGTGTAATTTGGCTTGTTTGGGCTTTAATAGATACAGGTGCCTTTTCGATGTCAAAGGGTGATGACATTGCATAGCCAACACAGTATTTGCAGTTTTTGCCTTTCAGAGAATAAACCATATACAAATCAGATGTCACCATTACCAAAAGAGATTCTTAATGATCATAACAAAAGTTGAGAAAATGATCCATCAGTGTCAGGGTATTGTGAGGAACTTCATTGGTGGCAGCAGGGAGTAATACTGGTTAAGGTTATTTGTGAAAGAGTTATATGGGGAGCTTTCAGTGAAAGGTTTTCTTAGGAGGTAAGGTGGCTGACTGAAATGTTGAATGATAAGAATTCAGAAGGACTTCTATCACATTAGGTACAAAAATGGTTGCAGTAATTTCACAGTAATTTCCTTAGTGGCCTTAACCAGAGGACAGTGGAAGCAGTGACTAAATCGGGTAGGTTCTCATGCCTTACGGTTCCTTTGTTTACTGTAATAACTTACATGTTAATGGTAGTCCCTGTGCTTTTGTGTGAGTATGCTAGAAGCATTCCCTCCTTTTTTCATATACAGAAAGGGAAAGGGGAATCTGATGATATGGATATCCAAAGACAGTTTAGTTTATTAAATTCTCCTTTAAAACTGTGAAGGATTCTTATAGGGTATTGGTTAATTCTGGGAAGAGGTTTAGAAGCATCTGTTTTGTTTCATTTTGTTTTGTTTTTTTACTGTTTGTTTTATTTTTCCCTAACCCCTGCACCCTGGTCTTGAAACCAGGTTCTTAGGCTTTATATGAGCTGACCATTGCCATTTGACCTACTGGGGTGCATTGCATCTATTTGAATCATGTTGGAGGATGCACTATGAATTTTGCAACATCTGTAGGAAAATTTACCTATAAAGAGGATGGTATCTTGATTTGTTGCCTCCGGAATCAACTTTAATACTGTCAGAGACAGAGCAAATAAAAGATGTTAAGGTTTAAATTCACTTGGTTGACTATCTTGATTTTCACTCTAGAATTATTTTCCCATTTAGGAGAAGTAGATCCAGCATGATGCTTTCTTAAGCACCTAGACTAATAATTGAATAGAGTTAAATATCTAATGAGAAAAGCATTGGTATCTCTTTTGGGCTTGAAAAGGCCTAGATTTAGAAAATAGGAACTTTTTTGCGGTTTTATTAGAAATCTATTATTTGAGCTGTTTATAGTAGTGAGGGTGAGCATCAAAATATGGCTCTATTATCAGTAAGGACATAGAGACTTATTCCCAACCTGGAAAGTTGTCTTTTCAAGTGAATTGAGAAAAACCTTTGTAGCTTCAGAAGCTGTTACTGGGAAATAGAAGGACTTTGTAAGAACTGGTTTGAAGACTACATTGAAACCTTTTGGGTTTATAGCAACTCTTTTCTAATTTCCTGACTTACTACAATAATGGCAAAAACTAGGAGGCTTTTGTTTTTATGGGATGGTTGTTTACTGTGGCTGAAGATAAAGGATCTTAGCAATCTTTCTTTTAGATAGTTTGTCTTAAATATGAAGGAGCTGATTTGTTAAATTAGATAAATCGAAGTAGGCATGATTTTTCATTCTACTTGATTTATTTTAACTAAAAGAAAAAGGGTCTCATTCTGTCCATTAACAAGTAGAATTAAAGGATGTCTATAGATCTAGCATCAACAGGTAAACCTGAATTTTCTTTGAAAACAATTTGAAGCCAATTATTATAATCATGAATGGGCCCATCAAGCTTTTTGGTACACTTTTGAATTTTATCCAATCAGTAGACTTGGGGAAAAGCTTTAATAATAGCTTGAGGAAGTTTCTCCTCTAACTTCTTAAGCCTCTTGCCAAAAATTAGGGTGTTTGCTTATCTAAATATTTTTCAGGATTTTCCCCTGTGACCAAGTTTTATCATAGTGTTTGACTAGCCCCTCACTGATAGGTATGTAAAGTGATAGGCCTATAAATTAATCGATATATTAAAAAAAAGGTTATTTCTATTATGATGTTGAATTCTTCAACCTTAACTATGGCTCCAAGTACAGCCTTAGGAACATTCAATACAGGAGGTTTGTCTATATCCTCAGCAGGCTTAACTTTAAAAAGTCAGGTTATAATGAGTTCAGAGGATGTTCACAGGGCGCTTTAGCATAATGGGTTAGTTCAGTAGAAGGAAGAAATTGTCTAAGCTGGTGTTCTGGGAGGGAGGGAGGAAGGGAAGCATTTGGAAAAGGAGAGCAAAAGATGACCAGTGACTTGGCAACTACAGCACATCCAGAGACAACAAAGGAGAGGAACAAAAGAGAGCAAGGAAGTTGCACTGAATAGAGGTGGGGTTGGCTGATATCATGTGTCTGGGCACAAAGAAGATGAAAGAGGAGATGAGAGAAACATCAGAAACTTTTTTTTTTTTTTTGGTAGTTTGTTTGCCTCTGTTAATTTTAAAATCTGATTTTGCAAAGAGGCAATTTTAGACTTTTGGTAACATTTAGACGCCTCCATATGCCAGTCAAAATAGGCTTTCTATTCAGTTTTAGCATTTTCAGAGCCATGGCTGTGTCATTCAGTTTTAAGAAAAGCAAGTTTGGGGAGTTCAAAGGTTCCCCATAATGGCCTTTGGTGGTATAAATTACTTTAAATTTGGTCTATTTAGTTAGAATTGTACATGATACTGAAACATTGTCAATAGGGGTTTATAAAGGAAGAACATTTTGAGAACTCTTAGTTAGCCATGATTCTTTTTCTTTTACTATGGTCAGGAGTTGCCACAATGACCTGCATCTTTTTAGGCATTCCTTGCCTCCAGAAGGGAAAAATGCTGCGGCCGGCTTGAGTTCTCTTGTTTTAAAAAGAAGGGAAAGGAGGAAAAGCATTTTTAAGAAAGGGAAAAGAGTAGAAAGCACTTTTGTTTATATTAGTTGTTGTCTGTAAGGTCCACCTCACCTGGCCCTAAACTGGTCTTTGGGCTTTACAGCCACCAACTTAGCACCTGAGCAACCAAGGTGAGCACCAACTCTTAACAGTGTATGCACTAATTTCCAGTGGGATAGCTTGTTTCCAGAACAGTCTGGCTAAAGTACAAACTGGCATAGTTGTTCCACATGTAGCTCTTTCTCAGAACAATGGGCACTAGTGTACAGTTAACAAGCACACCTGTAAATGGCACAATCCCATCTTGGAGAATCTTCTGAAATGGATCTGCTCAAAGACCGTACAACTCCTAATGCGAGAGAGAGAAAGAGAGGCAGACAGACATAGACACACACTCTCCTGATTCTGATGCGTGCTCAAGTATAAGAAGCACTGCTAAAGATGGAGTCCCCTCTTCTTTTATCTTACCTCCTTTCTTATCCAACTAGCTGAGTTCTGCCCCTATTAACTAAACTTCTACCTTGGCCTTTAGAATGTTTTCATTTACAGCAACCTTGAACTTTTGTAGGAATAATAATTTGACTGTCATGTATGAATATATACTACTTCTCCAGTGAAGATCACTAGATTTTTAATCCTTTTAGACTTTTTTTTTTTTTTTTTTTACTTGTCATCTCCAGATCATTCTTTTGTTTCCTTTTGTACCTTGATCCCTATTTTTGGACATGAGGACTTTGAGATGCATGAGGAATGTTCTAATGAAGACTTTTTAATAAACAGTTGGGTTGTGTGGTTTTGAGTTCTTCAAGATGTCAAGAAAATTTAAGGAAGGCCTTTAGAAGCCAGTTGATTTCACTGTACTCTAGAAAACCAGAGAAAACAGATCTCTGTACATTATTAAAACCAGTGTTTCATTTCTTTCCCTTCTCTCTGATGGAAACCTGCAGGGAAGAAAATTATTAGTAATTCTTTCAGAACGCCTCCTTCAACTTGTATTCAGATGACTGATTTTGTTAAATAAATCATTCTTTTGTATTTTTGTTGTTATGCATAACCAAAAGTATGAAAGAGGAAATTCTTTGTTGTATTCAATTGTTTGGGATAGAAACTTCCGTTTTATTAAGATCAACTCCAACTGAAACATTACAAATATTTGTTATGCACTTTAAGTTTTAATATATTCAGATAGTTCTTTTACATTTGTTGTTCATCTCTTTATCTCTGTGGTTTAATTGTTGACTGAATCATAATAGGAAGCTGATGAAATGTACTTACTACATTCATTAGGTTCAGGCTAAGCTGCTGTGACAGACTTTAGAACACAGTACAAACAGTAATACAAATGAATTCTTTCTTCCTGCTACAGTAGTAGTTGTCAGTGGGTGGGCAGTGGGTACCCAGATGTTTTTGTTTAAATCATTCAGGTTCTAGATTCCCTTTGTTGGCTTAGCCATCCCTTAGGATATTGTCCTTAATCTCATGGCTGAAACCTAGTTACCTCACAGCTGCATTCCAGAAAAAGAAATAAACAGCTTCCTTTAAGTACATGGTGTTCCACTGCCTCCAGCTGGGTTTAGTCCACATACATCCCAAGGATCAGAGTTCAAGTCCCAGAGTGTGGGGAAGCAATCAAGATGTATGATAATCAGTTTTGTGCATACTACTGTTACAGACCACTGGCCAAAATTCAGTCATATGGCCACATCTGATTTTATAGGACCCTCGAAAATAGTCTGTAGTTGGCAACCCTGCTCCCCACAAAAAGGGTATAGGGGAGATATTCTCTTACTAAAAGGAAGAAAAGAGATGAATATTAGAGGATGGTTCTGTGTCTGTCACTCTAGAGTTGGTAGTTTTAAGACCACTCTCAGATTCAGTAAGATTCAATTCTTGGAAGCTCTTGTCCTCATGGTTGCAACTTATTGTAGTAAAAAGATACAGTTTAAAATCAGACAAAGGAAACATGCCTGGGGCACACTTGTGAAACTTGCAGTTGTCCTTTTTCACCAGAGTCTGGGACATTGCTAACTTCTTAGAGTACGGAATGGCAGTACACCAGAAGTACTACAGCCAGTAAATTCACCTCAACTTTAGTGTTCAGAGTTTTTATTGGATTTTGCTTATATACGTATATATGGTTGACCCGCATTGTTGGCCTTTAGTCTCCACCCCCACAGGTGGTTGAGAGTAAGTGACAGGACTGCACCACCACAAATCACTTGGTTAGATTGTCTGTTAAACAAATACATTCATAAATCAGAACATTCCATGGACTTAGAGATCACCTCCCAGGAACCAAGGACAAAGGCTGGATCTCTTTGAGTAAGGTCAGTTCTTTACAGTAACATTGTATATAGGCACATCTTGTTTTTTGAAAGTATAGACAGTTTTATACTATGTATGCTTTCATCTTAAAAGTCCCTTTTTAATAGATAGGTATATGGCATCATATACATTGTGAAAAACTGAAAGAAATCAGAATTTGTCAAGTCCAGCTCTCTCCTCAAATGAAAGAGCTAAGATCTGACTGCTTGTGACTTGCTTAAGGTCAGAGACCCAGTTAGCAAAGTTTGGTTTTATCTCTGGTCACTACTTATAAATATGATCTATTTCCTATTGGAATCTAGATGGAACCTATTCCTAGAGTTTTCCGCTTTAGTCCTCTCTCACACATAGGTCAGCTAATTTGTCTGGCCCAGACAGGTGCTACATTCAAAGCATCTGTTTTGTTGGATTGTATTAAACCAGTTCAGTAGGATTGTTCTCACTGACCTTCTAGTATATTTTATTGATGACATTATTAATTTCTCCATTGAAGATTTGGAGACTCAGTTTTATAAAAGGTAAGTGTGATTTTTGTACCACAGCCAGCAATGCAGTCTTAATAAACAGCCTCTGTATCCTAGAAGGCAGCTTTGTCCAAAAAAACTGGTACTTAGCTTACATGCTCCATAGATGTTTTGTAAAGATAAAAAGATACAAAGACCCTTCTGAAAATAAAAGCACTATGGTAATGTAAGATATTACTAGTGATGCGTTTAAATTATTTTTAAGTTTTAATGTTAAACTTTTAGGAAATACTGAATATAAAATATCAGCCAGCAAGTGAACTGAATATGGGTAAATTTCTCCTCCCCTTTCTATTTCCTATACTTTTTAAAAGGAGCAAGACTGAATAGTGACAGCATGACAAAGCAATATATAAATTCAAATCAGTAATTGGGAGGATAATAGAGAATATCTTAAGAAAAGATGGAAAGAGCAGACTTCTAGAAAAGGCTTATATACCCAAACCTATAACTATAATTTTTTTATTTAGAGAATGTTGTCTATATTGTAGCCACTTTCATTTGGTGGATAAAGTTCTTCGAATTTTGTATTTATTTGGAATTGATCAAGGTAGTACTTTAGGCGCACCCTGGTGGAATAGTGGGCAAATGCCATATGCATCCTAAGAGCCCAGGTTTCCATTGTGACATCAATAGGGACCAGCTAAATAAACTGCTGCTTCCTCCTCTCTCTTCCTGCCTGCCTGTCTCTACTCTCCTTCATTCCTGCCTGCACCTTTCCTTTAAAAAAATTTTTTTAAGATAATGCTTCATGTAGTATATGAATTGTTTCATTGCAGTAGAAAGAAATGGTAATAGAATAGAGTAGAAAAATGTTTCAGTATACAATGGTGAAGAAACCAGGTTGAGAAAAAGTCTTAAAAAGTGTTCTATATTAGGAGTAATATTTGGTGTAAATATTTTGACATTTTATTTTTATATATGTTTAAGGGAGTATTTTAAATACATGAAATACAGAGTTTTATTTCTTAGGATGTTAAACTGTCAGCTAGGATTAAAAGTCCTAGAAGTGAGTTCATGCTAAAGACTGGAATCAGTAAGTTGTATCTTAGAAATTGTTACAGGGGCATAATGCCCTTGATTTAGGGGTCTGGTTTTTTTGTTTTTGTTTTTGTTTTTAAAGGAAAATGTGCAGGTAGGAATGAAGGTGAGTGGGCAGGCAAGCAGAAAGAGGAGGAAGCATCTTTCTTTCTTTTTCTTTTGGTTATTCACACTGATTGTTTCATCCCAGACCTGGGGGTATGTGACTTGCTCTTCATTTGACTCAACTGTTGTTCCACCAGGTTATGTCTGGTTTTTGTTTTTAATAGCCCTGTGAGAGACTCTTCAAAAATCAAAACCTGCTTTATTGCGTGAGATTTGTCTAGAAGAAGGTTCTATTCTCTGGGATATGGAGTCTCTGTTTTTCCCTTAATTTCAGCAGTCTGAACACTATTGCCTTAAAAAAATGATCTCTTGTTGAATCAAAACATGTATTTTGGTATCTAAACATTAAATAAAAGACTATCTGGTAAGAAAGCCTTTACCATTCAAGGACAAATAAGAGCACATTAAAACAGGCATTGTTCAACTTTGTGTTAGCACTTTGTTTGCATTTCTCTAGTGATGCTGAATGTCTTTTCTTGTGTTTATTGACCATTGGTATATATTTTTAGAGAAATGCCTATTTAAATCCTTTGTCCACTTTAAAATCAGGACATTTGTTTTTTGTTAAATCATAGAAGATCTTTACATATTTTGGATTGAATCCCTTATCAGATAGATGATTTTCACATTTTTCCCCATTCTGTGAATTGCCTTTTTACTCAGCAGATTGTCAATTTGATGCAGTTTTAAATCTTGATAGTTTTATTTTTGTTTTCTTTTGTCGCCTATGCCTTTGATGTCACAATTAAGAAATCATTGCCAAATCCAATGTCATGAAACTTTTCCCTGTTATTTTCTTTTAAGACTTTTATTGTTTCAGGTCTTATATTTAGGTCTTTGATCCATTTTGAGTTAATTTTTTAATATATAGAATAAGATAAGGGTCCAACTTCGTTCTTTTGTTTGTGGAAATCCAGTTTTCCCAGTTATGTCTATGGGATAGACCATACCTTAAGACCATTTTTTAATGATTAGTTAAGTACCTTAGTAGAGAATTGATAACTAAAGTTGCCCTATATAAGAAAAGAGAGCTATTTTGATAGAATTGAACCAAAGGTAAGCTTATTTTATTCAGCCTTGCCTAGTAATGGTCTAGGTCACCACACACTGCTTTCTTTGCATTTGTGCCATATTTATGACTTTATATTACTGTAATATGTATATTAATTCATCATACTCATTTATATGTTTCATTCAGGAACTATTTCTTAAATAACTATTAAGTGAAGATAAGACAAACTCATATATGTACCGGAAAAATGAGACTGAATAAAAACCATTCAAAGTCAGTTTTATTATTTAATAGTCATTATATTTTAAAGTTACAAATATGTAACCATCAGATTGATGCTTAATGAATATGTATTTGAGCATTTTCTGAATGTATAATGTGAATTTTTGCTGGTATATGCTGAACTGTTTAGAATCTTAATGCTAATAATTCTTTAGGAAGTAGATGAAAATAATTGTTTTCTCCATTACCCATCATTCCATGAGTAAATATTAAAACCCATCAGTAATCATAGTACAAAAGACAGAAGTTCTTGTTGGTGGGATATGACTAGACTCTTAAAATTGGAAGTCCAGAGGAAACTGATAATCATGTACTCCAACAAAAGATGAAATAAAGTTAGGAGGAAAGTATGTTCTAAGTAATTTTGATAGTTTTTTTTATAATCAGGTTCTTTGTGAATAGCCCTGTTACAAAAATGAGAGAATCAGGAAGGTTTTTGCATTGTAGGGATTCAGGATCCCTCTGCTCATTATGTATAACTGTTTCCCCATTTGCCTTAAACCTACCCCTACTAACTAACTGTTACTAAACATTGTCATCTATTTAGAGTCCAGATCTTGCACTACTAAATATATTGCTCTTTTCATTATAGTGTAGACTCTGGAGAGCTTATTTAAGATCATGATGTTGTATACTTAATAATCTTCAAAGAATTTCCATGTATGTGATCTCATGATTTTCACTTTGTGACCTTAAGATTGTTTATTCAAGGCATACCGTTAAGTGCTAGGTTTAAGGGTATTTTCACGTACATGTATTAAATCATTTTCTAAACTAGGTTTGTTTTTTGTTTTGTTTTGTTTTTAACCCAGTATTGGTTTCTGTATTACTGCTTCTGGATAAGGAGAAATTGGTAGATTGATACAGGTTATAGATTAGAGTTTCAGAAGCATCATTTTCCTTAAGGCCATCAAACACCTGAGCTAGATTGGGAACCTAGTCTATCAGTTTAATATAAAAATTAGAAGGCAGTTTCTATTTACAGTTCTGGCTTGATAAGCGGGTAACATCCATAAAGGGCAATCTTAGTGAACAGAGTTAATCTAGAGAACACATTGTGGTTCAGAAGGTTGCTTGGAACAGAGAGAATGTTATTTTTAAGGCATATTTCTGTCAAACTATGGTATCCTGACTTAATATCCTCCTCTGTTCTAGGGAAAGCTTTATTTGAAGAAGCAAATAAGTCTTTTTGGCGGAGAACTTTCCCATGGGTGTGACTTCAGAGACTTAAAAGATCCTTTTTGTAAAGATCTATTAAAGATCCATTTTTTAAAGATCCTTAACCAATTAGCAGAAAAATAACCCTTTTTTTCATGACATATCAATTTGCAAGAATAGTTTTTATGTTAGCTACTTCCAGATTTCACACTTCAAGGGAAACGCTGTGGTCTTTAGAACCCTCTAACTGCTTTATCCTTTGTCCCACCTATTGTGTGGTTTTTATTAGCATCAAAAAGTATATCATTTGCTAATCTTGTATGTGCCACTTTTGGAGGCAAATCTATCATATATTGATATTTTATTTATTTATTTTTAAAAGAAAAGTGCAGGCAAGAATGAAGGAAGAGCGAGGAGGAAAAACATCCTACTTTATTTTTTATTTGTTCACACTGTTTGTTTACACCCAGACCCGGAACTTGAATCCAGGTGTATGTGGATCTTTTCCTTCAGAGGCAGTTGACCAACCACTGCTCCACCAGCCTATTGCTAACTAGTGAAAAACACAGGTTTCAATGAACTCTTTAAGAAAATATTTTAAAAATAAGAGGAAAAGTAGATAAATTTAAATAAAATATGTAAGGTACAGTTTTGAATGTTGATAGATTGGGGTACACTGTACTTGGGACATATTGCTACCATGCTTCACATTTACATATAAGTTCATTATTCAAAAACTTACTGACTTTCTATATATAAGACTAATGGCAGTTTTATAGAGAGAATATTCTTCAGATTTTTATTCTGTTTTGAGGATCAGAAAGGAAGATCTTAGTTGACCTACGTATGAATAGTCTTTGATGTTATGCACATATTAACTATTAACAGCAGTATTGATAAATCTATGTACTGTTTTCTGTCCCTTGAGTCTCTTTTATTTGAACTTATAGTTGAGGTTGTCAGGTAACTTTGCTGCTTAACAGGTTGGTCTGTTACTGTTCTTTGCCAGCATATGTAGATCTGGGTCATGTAGTTCGCTTTGTGCTCCACTCACCCCACCTCCTCCTGTTCAAAATCTTTTTCTTAGGTTCATTTATAAGATTAATATTTTTCTTGCCTGTCATTTTTTTATTATAAAATTTAGAACTCTGTACAACTGGCTATTACTTAAGTTGTCTCTGTAGTGTTTTACACACAGTAGTATTCCATTAACATTGCTCTCTAGATAGTTTAGTGTTGTGTCTCGTATACATGCGCTCTGAATAATTTCTCAGATACCGTAATTATCTGATGTGAAATGTAATCTATGCAACTATATACTGAATGTGAATAGATAGCATGTACTATTTACAAAAGAAAGTAATGTCATCCAACAGAGACAGAGATGATTAATTGCCACGCTTAGTATTCAACAAAGACCAGTTTTACAGTTAGATTTTTATCCCTAATCTACTGTCATAGGCCTTCTTAGTTTCTTAGATAGGACAACTTGCCTTGAATCTTTTCTTGAGTAAGTAAGGTATTCATAAATAAATTAAAAAATAGAGTGTCAAAATTATTATATAACCAAATTTCTGAAATTGAAGTATCTCACTAAAGTATATATGGAGATAGCTTTAATTTTTCTGTTTAGTTTCTGAAAATAGTTCTTTTAGTGTATCTTGTATAGAGCACAAAGATGACTCCAGTAGTCAGTACCCAAATCTCTCATAGGAAGAGACCCAGATAATACAGCAGTGGATACCCAGAGAGATAGGTTTACCCAGAGATTCATGAAGTCAGTTAATGGCAGAGCCTGGTTTAGAAACAATGCCTCTATCTAAGACTTTTATTCAGTCTTTTGATTGACTCATGCTGTATATTATAAACAGTAACGTTATCATTGTAGTTTTATTCTATAGTATTTAATATTGATTTATCCAGATACTGTTTCCTTGCATTTATTAAATATTTTGACTTGAGATTTTCTTTACACCTAAAAGATATCCTTTAGGATTTTCATTAGTGTAAGTAAGTTTGTTGGTGTCATTAACCTCTATAATTATGTGCCTATAAATGGCTTTATCTTTCTTCACCAAATTTCTCTGGGTATAGAATTTTAAGTAATTATTTTCTTACAGCACTGTTGTCTTCTGGCTTATTGTTTCTGCTGAAAGACGTCAGTTTACTTTCTGCTATTTTAATATTTTGAATGGAATCTCTGTTCTCCCACCCATGGCAACTTTTAGGTTTTTTTTTTCTATCTTTAGTTTTCCATAGTTTTATTATTATATGTCTAGATACTGACTTTCTGTTTTTCATGTTTGGGGCTCGTTGGGCTGCATAGATTTGTGGCTTAGTATCATAAATCAATTTTAGAATGTTTATTATTTCTGCAAATGTAACTTCTGTTTTTTTCCCTTTTTACCCCAAATTTATTTTGAAGCTTTTTTATTTGTTTGTTTCTGCTTGTTCCCTCCAACTCCATGTCACGAACTTGGATTCCTGGTCTTTATGTCGTCTATGCCCTAGGTCAGAACTTAACACCTTAGCCACCAGTGTGCACCCCAAATTTATTTAAATTAGACCTTTCCAGGTATTCGCTGTCTCTTTACCTCCCTCCCCTACTCTTCAACCTTTTGTGCTACTGTGCTCTCTGGATATTTTCTTCTGACTTATTTTAAGCTATTCTTTATTTGCTCTTTTCTAGTTATTGTTAATTTCTAATGCATCCTTTAATTCTAGAGTTTACCATTTAGTTATATTTTCCACTTTACTATATTATGAAACTTTTGTCTCATTGAATACAGTAAGCATATTTTAACATATATAAAATTTAGTATCTGGAATCTCTTTAAGATAAGTTTTTTTTTTTTTTTTAATTTCTGTTCTCACTCGTGATCTTACTTCTTTGGGTGCCTATTTTTACCTTTGATTCTGTAAGGTGCCTTGGGGGCATTTAACCTTCCAGGATTATCTTAATCTGCTCTTAAAAGATTTTCAGTCTAAGGCAGAAAACGTTTTCTGCACAATTTATTCTTACTTCTAGGACCCCAACCCCAAGTGTGAAATTTTATATCCTTGGAAGATATTTTAACTCCTGTGTTTCCCCTAGCAATGTTTGTCAAAAAATTGCCCAATCTTTCAGCTAGTCCCTTTTTTTTTTTTTTTTTTTTTTAAAGGAAAGGTACAGGCAGGAATGCAGGCGAACAGCCAGGCAGGAAGAGAGAGGAGGAAGAAACTTTTTATTTTTTTTTTAATTTAGGTGTCTGCACTAGTTATTTCCTTCCATACCCAGGACTCAAAGCCAGGGGCATGTACATGGCATGTGTTCTTCAGAGGTAATTGACCTGACCAAGGCACACACCTCAGCTATTTAGAATTGTCATATGCTCTCAGGAAAACTATCCCACTTTGGGGAGGAGAGGAGTAGTTGGCCTCCTTTATCATCTTCTGGATGCTGGTCCAGTACGTTTTCATTATTTGTTAGACCTTCTAAGCCCTGAGGCATTAAAAAAGTTTTTTTTATATCTAGCTTTTCTTTTTCTCATCAAGAGGGTTATCTAAATTAACTATTTTGCTGTTCATTATAGACTTTTCTTAAAAGTAGGATTTGTATATAAAAATGTTTCTTGTTTCCATTTTTAAAGGTTTTATTGAGTCCTAACTCAGTAGTTTTCCTATACGTATATCAAATTAATGAAAATGATGGAAATAGTTTTCACCCCTTCATTTCTGTTCTTTTTTTAAAGCTTTAAACATTTGTCTGATATGGCAGTATTATGTTGGAATGGTAAGGGGAGACACCTTTAATACCTATTTTTTGTTTTTCGTTGCAATTTTCTTTCATTTTTGTCTACCCTTATTAAACTATTAATAAGGATTTTCTTATTGGCTTTTGTAGTAGATAACCAATAAATGATAAATAAATAAGACTGGTGAATGATTGAGCAAATGAATTACACTTTAAAAATATCTTATTCTTTCAGTCTACCAGATTAATAGTTTCATCTAATTTTTGTGGGTATGTATCTTTAATGAATAATAACCAGAACACTTAGACTCTTTATTTGTAATTGCGGGTGTTTGTGGAGTCAGAATTTATGTGAAGTCAAGAACTATGAGTTAATACATTTCCCATACCCTTTAAGATAGGGAAGAAGGCTGGGGCTACTGAACAGAGGGATCCTCTTGAAAACAAGCAAATGTGGCAGTTCTGGGAGTCAGAATGAGTACATTGGGTAGTTAGGCCTCACTCGACCTTTATAAAACTTAAAAACACCTCTTCTCCCACAGCACCTACAACACCTTGTTTGAAGTAATCTCTTTCCCTCTTTCTCAAAGCTCTTCTGTCTTTTCTGTTGGGACTGTAGTCCCGAGAATATCTTTTAAGTACCTTTTTAAGAGTAGATGTTAAAAATACTAAGCATAATATCAACAAGGAGAAACTGTCAATCCCACCAAGAATAGAAATAATTGAAAAAAAAAATCTGTGTATGAATAAAGTGTCATTTTTTTTTGTTTTTTAAAGGAAATGTTCAGGCAGGAAGGAAGGCAAATATCCAGGTAGGCAGGAAGAGAGAGGAGGAAGAAACATTTTTATTCTATTTTTATTTAGTTCTATATTGGTTTCACCCCCAAACCCAGGATGGGAACCTAGGTCCTAGGGATATATGTGGACTGTGCTCCTCCAGAGGCAGCTGACCAAACTACTGCTCTACCAGGGTGTGCTTAAAGTGTCATGTTCTAAGATGTTATTCAATAAAGTGCCTCATAAAAATTCGATTTGAATAATATACAAGACTTCTCCAGTGATACCTGAAACCATATGATAATAAGCTATGTAGTTACTAGGAGAAAAATACCCAAATGGACATCTTGCTAATTTTGTGAAGGATTATACAGTCATCTACCAACATGTAGAAGAATTTTGACTATTAGAGTTTCAGTTAGTGCCTACTTTGACTTATGAATCATTTTATACCTTGCTAATGTCTAAGCCAGTTGACAATTGAGCCATCATTTGATTATTTTGGTGGTTTTGTATAGTCAAGTGTTGCCTTAAGGAGAATGTCAGATTTACTAGTTTATCATCATTGATAATCTTTCTGCATCATGTTTCCTAGATATCTTTTAATTGACTTAGGGCTTTTGCATAATAGATGAATTGCAGCATGAATGTATTCTTTAAGTGTCCAGTATGTAATAAAATAGGCAGAGTTTAAGAACCATATTATAGGGCAATTCATAAAGCAAAAAGTTTTCGTAGATTCTGTTACCTCTAATAAATGTTAACAAGTAAGTACAACCATATTAGATTTGGTGGTGTTTTAAGAACAAGTTTCTTTAGTGTTACATTTTTAATTTTCAGGAATTAAACTTTGAATTTATTTTGATTACTCATTTTTCGTGATATTGAAGTAAAATGTTAATACATTATGCTGTAAAATTGAATATTTCTTTTTCTCCTAATACAGAAGCTCCACCATGAGACGAGGTGGATGGAGGAAGCGAGCTGAAAATGATGGCTGGGAAAAATGGGTGTGTTTTCAAAGAATAAAAATAATTATATTGAATTGTCTAGGTATTTTTCATTCTTCTTTTAGTTTTTAAATGGCTTAAGGCATTTTCTAAGTAGTCAGTCACTTGACACCAACTTTCAGTTTTCACAGTGTATTGAAGGCTTAAATTTTAACCCCTAAACTTTACTCCCATAAGTTTTATTTTGAGGAAATAAATGTTTGAATGCACAAAACTGATCATATGCCAATTTTATTGCAGCATTTCTGATACTAAAAAATAGGAAAAACATACGGATAATAATAGATTGAGCAGATTACTTTGTACAGTGGAACACTGTGCGACTTACTTAGCTGTACATTTTTGTTGTCGTTTTAAGGAAAAGTACAGACAGTAAGTCAGTTAGGCTACAGGCAGGAAAGAGAAGAGAAGAGGAAGAAGCATTTTATTTTTATTTTAATTGTTCATCTTGGTTATTCCCTGACCCCAGAGCGCTAACCTGGGTCCTTTGTTTGCATATAGACTATGCTTGGCCAGAAGCAGTGGACTTAACTGCTACTCGACATAGTTTAATATTTTTAACCTGACAAAATGGGCTTGACTAAAAGGGTGTATTATAATGGAATGTTATATAGGGTCCAGTTGATAAAAAACCTTTTTAGGCGGAGACATAGTAAAGAGATTTAATAATTTTCACAATGCTAATAGCTAATTTTATATTTTCCAAAAAATAATTTTGACATTGAACCTGTATAGTAATTGAATAATCAGAAACTATAAAGTTATTTCCCTTTTAAAAAATAGTACCACTTCTAGAACCTAATTCAAATTGATTAAGCTTAATTATTTTAAGGTTCAGGAAAAATATTGATGAATTCATAGTTTTATAAAGGTTTTTGGAAAAAATATGTTCTTTTTGAGGTTATGTTACCTGATGAAAATTAATCCTGCTATCAGGTTGATTGGATCCAGAACTTAGTCACTGAATCATTTATTGTATTTTTATCTACATGTATGGAGAACTGTATTAGTATGTGAAACTACTTCATTTTACTTGAAGTTACTGATTTTATGCTTCTTATATACAGAAGATAATGGTAGCCTGTCTAATATTCTAGCTAGATAATGTGTGTGTATACATATTGTTGACCACTTGATTTTTTAATTGGTTTAAACTTTGTCGTAACTTTTACTCGATTTTGTAGATAAAAATAATATATGACACAGAACTTATTATTCTTGACTTAACTTTCCCCCTCTTCAAAGGAATTTTAATCAGTATAAGAATGTGACAGTTATTAAAAGCTGAATTGACAGAGGGAAAAGTCTTCTTTCATTAATGTGCTGCCTTATTGTTTATCATTCTTCCTGTTCATCAGTATACGTTAGTCATTAGCACAAAATAAGGTCCTTTTATTGATCTTTTAAAAAAATCCTTAAAATAAAGATTTTAAAATAAAGAGTAGAAGAAAATACAATTTTCCTGATTAGTTTGCCTTTTCTTTAATTCTAGGGTGGTTATATGGCTGCCAAGGTCCAAAAACTGGAGGAACAGTTTCTATCAGATGCTGCTATGCAGAAGGATGGTACTTCATCTACGATTTTTAGTGGAGTTGCCATCTATGTTAATGGATATACAGGTGGAGTACTTTTTACTTTTTAGATGCCCCATTTTGACACACTTTTATTAGGATTGATTGATTTTTTAAATTATTTTTAAGTATATTGTAATATAAAAATGTAAAAGTTAACACTTGTGTATGAAAGTAATAAAAATAAAATCCTCTGCTTAGATACACCTCCACTTTTCCTTTCCGTCCCACCGCTACCTACCACTATTTATGTTATTTTATTTTATTTTTTCAAAGTAGGTAGTCAAACAAGGTTTAAAATGAAAAGCAGTAGTCATCCTGCTTAATTTAAACAATGATTTGACTTATAAACAGAGCTTAATATATGGGGATCTGGTACGGCCATTTCCTTAGTTAATCTAGCTAATTATCCATAGATAATTTGGGACTGGCTAAGGAGGTATGTGTATCTGGTTTCCCAGAATCTTGTCTAGATAAAGGTATAAATCTAGCTCTCAGCATTTTGGTTGCAAAGGTGGACGGAAGGGAACAGAATTCTCAAAGTTAGGAAGTATAATGTTGTTGACTCTCCCTACTTAATTTCATCTCCTACATAACTTTCTCCAATTCTGCTTATATGTCTGTGGTCATTAAGTTCAGTATCTGGAAGGAATAGGACAGTCTTTCTTGTTGGAATTCTAGTTGATATATTTTCTATTCATTGCATATTTTTTTTTTGTCATCGGCATGCTTTTAGTTGAGTAGAGAATAACCTTTAAATAATTCTGAGATTAAATATAGTTTTGGAAAGCATGCAATTAGAGCTTTTGATATTTTTGCTTTTAGACTCAAGACATTCATGTCGAAATTTGCTGCTGATAGGTTGTGGAAGTTAGGAAAACAAATTAATTTTTCAAAATATGTTTTGTGTTGAATTGTATTTTTGTTCAAAATCTGCTCCCCTTCCTGGGAGAGTATTTTACTTCCCTACTTGTTGAAGTCAGATTTATCCATATTCACAAAAATCTGAACAGAAATGGTATGTATCACATTGGAGATAAAACTTTAAAGGCCAATTTATGTTTCATTCTTTGTTTTGCTTCAATGCTTTTGCTGGCAGTATTTCAGATAAAGGTTGCTACATCATTCTGAACCCCGGGTAAATGACATGGAGCCACAGCTGCTCCATACACATGTTGGATAAGTGAGGAATAACTGTTGTAGTAAGTCACTGAGTTTTCGAGATCGTGTTGTGGACCATAGTCTACCTTATTCACTTCAAGCATTGTCTGAAATGGAGGGTGGGAGAAATACTTAAAATAAGTATTACATTTTATTTTAAGTTTCTTAAAGTGGTAGTCTTGGCTATATTTTAAATCAGAGTTTGGCAGCCTTTTTCTGTAAAGGGCTATAATTTTTTTTTGACTATGTGTGCTCTGTTGAAGCTACTTAACTCTGCTGTAGTAGCCCTAAAGCAACCATAAATAATAGGTAAATGAATGGCAGTGGCTGTGTTCTTATAAAATCTTATTTACCAAAACAGGTGGACCTGATTTGGCTTTAGGGCTATAGTTTGCCTGACCCTTGTTTTAGATCACATTTATAGACTCTTGGGGTTGGAAGCAACATGAAGTCTTCAAGTTAATCATTGTCTATATGAGAATCTTTAGTATCATTGAAAGATAGGCCACCACTTACCCTCTTGAAATAATTGAGTGATTGTATACTTTCTTGGGAGGTAAACCAGTTCAGTTTCAAACAGGTCTGTCTGTCTTCTTTTAGTGAGCTAAAAATCTACATCTCTAACTTCATCCACTGGTCTTAAATCCTTCTCTGACTCCAGAGCATAAATTCAAACCCCATCTTCTACTCCATGTGATCTTCATGCTAATTTACCACTAATCCACACACTTCTCCAAAACTAGATTATTTTCCGTTCTTTGAAAGTGTGCTTTTAACCTGATGACCACATCTTTCCTCAGCCTCCTAATAGCTGTCATCATTTCTCAGGTCATCTAAATGTAAAAATCCTGCTTAGTTTTCATGTTAGGTTCAATCAAATATATGTCAGCTCTGTTGCTACAGAACATTATTTCTGATATATCATTCATTTTTTGTTAAAAAAAAAAGACATTTGTGGAATCCTTAGTAAATTCTAATTAGGATGCTTGAAAATATAGGTACTGAGGTTATATTCATGATGAAATAATATAACAGGTGCTGTTGGATGCCTGATTAAAGCTTCTGGATCTTTTAAATTGGCTATCAACTTAAGTTCCATAATGCCTTAAAGGTTTCAGTCTTAAAATTATACATATTTTTAAATATACTAAATGTAAATATTCAAATATGTTATTTGCTGAAAAAATGTTTACCTTTGCTGTTGAGTAGTTTTTACAAAGACTTTGGGATGCAACTTTTTAAATAGTTACAAGTGTTAATAACTCTGATGTGTATGAATCAGGATTTTTCTCTTTATTAAGATGAAATGCAAAATGGTAGCATTTTTTTACATATTGAACTTTCAAAATAAATGATAGGATAATTACTTCTGTTATTTTGGTATTTCCTATAAAAGTTCATTTGAAATAAGTGTTCTACTATTTAAAAAAATGAAAATGATTGGTTTAACTATCTTTATGTCTTCTTTATTCAGGCAAATAAATTTTGTAATGTCTCATTTGGTGTTTAGTTTGGTGAAGTATCATGTACTGTAACATCAGTAATTGCTTAGCCAAAGTGACTTGTGAGGTCTTAGAGAATTAGTCCCGACTGACTTGTTAACTGTACTTCTCTAACCTTGGTCATAGTGTAGCATCTATTGAACTATAAGTGGAATCATTTAGAGTGTGGATTCTCTAGGCGTATAGTCTGACCTCTGAAGTGGAGCAGAACTGTCCCCTCTGGACTCTTTTGCATCATTTGAGTTAGGTATTTTGAGAAAGAGGAGGTAGTTAAATTAAAAAGGTAAGTTATAGTTATTTAGCTTAGTCGTTTGAGACTTCTTTTTCCTATGATGTCATTATACCTGTTCTCCTACACCCTAAAATGATGCAGTTGTTTTAGAATACAAGGTAGGGCGTTTTTTACTATTAAATATATTTTGTTGCAGTATTTCATCCAGAAGTGTAGCCACCTGTGATCTTAATCAAGTCCCGAATTAGTGTGCAGAATAGGATTGAGAACAAAGTCCTATGGCATTTACCACTCTTCTTTCAGGTAGATGTTGCATTTTGATACTGTATTTTTTTTTAAGATGGCAGCCAGACAGCAATGAAGAAAATGAGAGGAGGAAAAAGCATTTTTTATCTATTTGTTCACTTTGGTTGTCCTCCCTAGCTTTGGGTCTCAAACCTGGTTACTTGGGCTCCACAGTGTCTATGCCCAGCCACTTGCTTAGCAGCTCAGCCATCTGAATCAGTAGCCTTTTGGTACTATATTTATTGAATTACACTACCATTGCCCTTAGGAGATAATGTAATAGTTTCTTTCACAAGGTTTTAATTCCATGATATTTATAAGTTTCTTAAAATTATATAGTTTTATTTATTGAGAACTAAAGTTTAAGTGAAGCATTTTCTTGGTGATTATTTCTTTGATGAATCTTATTTTGTCAAAAAAGGATACCTCTTCTAAATACATTGGAAGATAAGGAAGTTTATGTTCACGCTATCACTTTGAGACTGTTTTTAGAGTTAGAAAATTTGAAAAGGTTGCTCCATTATTGCAATTGTCTTTTATTTGAAATTGATCTGCTTTATAAAACCTTGTTTAAGATGCTGCAGAAGGCTTAGTTCATTTCGTTGAGGTATTTCTAGTAAGCTTCCATGTAGCAAATTCCAGCTTTCCATTAGAGTACGAAAAGTTTTTAAAAATTATTTTTAAAAAACATCATTTTTAAGGAAAAGTCTAAAGAGTTTTATAATTTTAGATTTTGCATTTAAGTCTTTGCCCCATTCTGAGGTTTTCTTTTTATGGCAGTAACTTTGTTTTACAAATTAAAATAAACTTGTGTAAATTCTCCATATGCACAGTTTCCCCATTTCTCAAATATATGTCAACACACCCTGGTAACCACCAAATCAACCAGCATTCTTCACCCCTACACCCCAATAACCATAGTTCTGTGTCCTGTTATCTTTGTTGGGATTTGTATGTTCATTTGTTTCATTTTATTATATTCCACATATAAGTGAAACCATCCTGTATTTCTCCTTTTTTCTCTGACTTATTTTGGTTCACATGATCCTCTTAACTTCCATATAGACTGAGTTAATTTTTGTATGTGATGTAAGTGTGTACATGTGGATGTCCTGCACATCATCTTAAAAACAACATTTTTCCCCACTTGTTTTTTCCCTTCTGACAGTTACTAACAACTACAAAATCAACATTTGAACAGTGTACCATGACTTCTTTTAGTCTTCATTTGATTTTTAAAAAAGTATCAACTTAGTTTCAGTTATTTTTTCATTAGTTCATGCTATTTAAAGCAGTCCCCTAACAATACCAGCACTTCCATAAACGAAACCTGGCCACTAAAATGTCGTAGTGCTGAGTTACATATTAATAGTTGTCAAAATTATTCAAAATGCATGGTTTTGGGGAGGAAGAGTAGTTTTGAAATAAAATTAATCTCACAGGGACCTGTGATGTAGAGTATATAGTTGAATTCCAATATTGGAATCAACAGTGGTGAAGATTGAAATAAAATATATAACATACTGACTGGAATAGGCACTAAATTAATGTTAATTTTCTTTTGGTTCGTTTTTACAAAGAGGTAGATATTTTTAAATAAAATCAACATCTTTTCAAGTTTTATTACCATGCACAAAAGTTTGTTCTTGTTATTTTGTTTAATAAACGTGTTGAGAGAACCTATTCTGTGATAGAATGATAGGCTAGTTTTTGTATATATCTTTTAAAAACATTTTGTTAAGTATAATGGCTTAGGGAAACTGGGAACCAACCTTAACTTTTTATATTTGGTGTTTAGGATTATTACTAGTAAAAAAATCCTAACATTCGTCATGCCTGATTGCTTAATCAGAAGAATTTTTGTGCATATTGCTCATGTATCATGTTTCATACTCTCATTGCCTCATCTCAGTACTGAAATCTCAAGTGAAAGAATAGATTACTTACAGCTTTTCTTCAGATGTCTTGTATCTTTTATGCTGGTATTTTAATGGATAATTTGGGAGTTGATGTAAACAGTTCGGCATGTGTGATGACATACGTACATCTCATTACACAGATACATAATTCACATGTATATGTAAATGATAATGTTGATAATAGTGCTTGTTGAGGAAATAGTAGAAATGATGACCCCTTAAATCTTGCCTTCTACTCATAAATATTGTCAGTGAGTAAACTTAAATATAAAGCTTCCATTATAGAGGATAAACTGCATTGACCCGAGGGAATCTGGTAAAAACACACAACCTAAATAACGGTTTTAACTAGATCATGAAAATAGGCTTAACTGACTTTTTGATGGGTGTAGAATTGGTTTAGAACACCAGTTTGGTTTTCTGTGATGGAATTAATATTATGAAACCTACTTGTAGTGGAATATGAGGGTTTATAAGTAGGGAATTTGTCTTGATGCTAAATACATTCTTAGCAGTTTAGTTCTGAAAGGAAAGGAGCCATTATGTCATTTGCTTCAATTATTCCATTTTACTTCTGTCATACCAAGCACAAAGATAGTAGAAACTCATTTATGTCATCTAGGGAATTATGGTAGAGCCAGACTAAAACCCAAGACTTGATCTATAGTTCACTCTGTTTTCATTTATACCATATTTTATATTGACCATAGAGAAAACTACTTGATTTTTAAGTACTTTCCAATTCTTGACTTTATACTTCTTGAGTTTTGTAACAGTTATGATGTTATAATTTATGAGCTAATCAAAATATGAGGGTTGTCAACCTACTGTTTCCAGTGTCTTGGATTTGTAGTATTTGTAATATTTGTATATACATATGGTATTTTTCCTGCTTTAGTTCCTTTATCTGTAACATTGGTTGTGATAAGACTTACTTTGCTTTCCCTCAGAAACTTATGAAATATTCTTTAAATTTTATTTGTTGGAGATGGGGGTTTTGTTTTGTTTGTTTTACTCCTGGCCGTGGGTTTCAAATCCAGGTCCCGTAGGCTTTCCATGATCTGCACCTTAGCTGTTTTAGCCACCTGAGCCACAGAGGTACACTCAGACAATGGCTTTTAGTATGTAGAATTGTATAATAATTTTGTTAAACGTCTTAGATATCCAGTCTAGCCTTCTAGCTTCATTTTATTAAGTGAGGAAATAGGCCAAGTCAAATGAGTTGCCCATGATAAGGTGTTAACCAGCAGCTGGAAACTGGGCCTTGCAATTCAGAATTGTAACATACTAAGGTTGATTACTTAAGTATGAATTGAGACATAAAAGTGAACCTAAATTTTGTCTATTGCACTAGCTGAGAGTAACTTCAGAAAATTACCTTTGTCTCTAATCTGTTTTTAAATTGATGCTGTTTGTAAGAAGCTTAATATTAAATGCATTAAAAAATAGTCATTTGCTTGTTTAAAAATTAGAATACATATCCTTTAAAAAAAATCCTTACTTAGAACAAATACTTTTTTTTTTACCTTCAGTAAAGTTACCTTTGGGAGCTACTGTGCCTCAGTGACACTTTTATTTAAAGGATCTTCACCAAAATGTTACTGGTAACCTGTGATGATTTTTGTTGGTGATTAAGCTTTTTTTTTTTTTTTTTTTTGATACTCTAATATGGTTAAAAATAATACAATTGAGGATGAATATGGGAGTCGAGTGATTTTATTTATTATTTTAAATAGGTCAGTTGTTTTTTAACTTAATTAGGCTTCTTTATACCCATGTGGAAAAGGAGATGATTATTAGAACTCTAAAAGCTCTTTTAGTTCTGACATTCTCTAGGATATAACATCAAGATTTGGAGGGTACAGTTTCTGTAAATGTATTTTTGTTTTGATTTTTCATTTTCTTTCTTACTCTTTTCCAGTATACCAAGACATACTTAACGAACACCACTGTACCTAAGTAGGGAGTCAGCAAGAAGGATTTGTATGTGGGATTATGGGTTGAAAAAATTTAGTGATTTATAGGTAGAAAGCCTTCACTTTTCTGGAGTTCCTTCTTGCTGCTTTGGGATAAGAGATGGTAATAATACTAATAACACTACAGACACATAGTTCTTACTTTGTGCAAGGAACTTTTCATAGCAGTTTATAATTTTTAGGTCTTCTCATTCTTCAGCAGCCCTCTGAGGCACCATTTTTATTTTCAGTTTACAGATGAGAAAACTGAAGCCCTGGCAAGTTGAGTAACTTGTTGGAGCTAGGATTTGAACCCAGTCACTCTCCCTTTGGAGTCTGTTATTTTTCCTCTGTAATTTATGAGTAATTGAATAAATATTTTGAGAGTTTCTGGTGAGCTCCAGTTAGAAGCCTGTGATGCATTGGAAATATCAGTTAATTCAACAAATATGTACTGAACACCTGCTTTGTGTCAGATATATGGAAGTGAATAAGACAGTCAAGGTTCCATGCCTCAAAGAGCACCTGTTGGGGGTTGGGGGAGTGAAATTTCACAACAAACAAGTAAACAAATCGGGTGATATTAAATTGTTATCAGTTCTATGAGAAAACTAGCTGGTGTAGTAGATTGCAGGTGTTTGACACCATCTCCCAAATAGTTTTCCCTAATTAGCTCTACATCTGAATTCAGGGAAAGTTTAAACACAAAAATGAATTTATCATGCAAATCTTTAGAGCTGTTGTTTATATACTTTTGAACTTGTAATATGCTAGTGTGTTCTGCTGAAGAATTAGAGCCAGAGAGAAATATTTTTAAAATTTCAAAAAACAATCAAGATGAGGACAGCTACCATTCATCATGCAAGGCTGTTAGGACTGAAGGAGTGGTTCCTGGCTGTTATCCATAGTGCAAGACTGTCATTCTGGTTTTATTTGAAAGTTAGGGCCACTGTGTAACTGTATTTATTGTCTTTCATCAGTTTTGTAGAATCTAGAGTAGGAACTTCAAGTCATATACATTATTTTGAAAGGTACTCCAATGTGATCATAGTTTGTAGTAATTCCTATTTTGAGCACTTTCTGTGTGCTATCCTTGTTTATTTGTAGAGAAAGCTTAAAGAAGTTAAGTACTTGTCATAGCTACACAGCTAAGAGTCAAGATTAAACCCATATTTTGTGATCATACCTTTTAACTGGATTGCTTTTCAGGGTTCACTTGACATTGAAAAATATGTAAGAGTTTTCAGAATTGAAATTCAAGGAGCTCATTTAACTTTATACAGTAGAAGGACAGTGAACTCTCCAGGCTTTCTGATTCCAAATTTTTAGACTCCAGAAATTTCTAGATTTCAAAGAGCAACTAGTAGAAGGGACAACTTTATAGTATGTGTATGCAAATGTAATACGTTCCTAAGAGCCTATTTTATATTTAAAGTCAGTACAATTAAAATTGGTTTAGATGTAAATTAACATTTTCTTTTTTTACATTTCTGTGCTTTTAATTGTATTGGATGTCTGTACATTACTACATTGTATCTAGTCTTTAATTTGGATGTTCTTTATTATTTTTAAAGTCAACTAAGTTCTTTAATCTTAGGGAAAGAAAATAAGTAAACTAGATTTTTGGTTGTTTAATTTCCACTATATTTTACATTAAATTATTGTGATGCTCTGGTTTAGTTTTTGTGATCCCTAAACCCCAAAAACCTTTTGACTTAATTTTATTTAAAAATTGTTTTCAGTTTTCTTTATAGTGCACTGTCCAGTTTAAATGTAGTCTAAGTTGATATGTTATAGATGTAATATACACACTATTTTAGAGACTGGTATGAAGGAAAAGAATGAGAAATACTACATTTAAAAATATTAAATGTATTTTATTTAAATCTATGACATTACATATAATATTAATATTTCACCTTTTACTGTTTTTGAATGAAGCTACTAGGAATCTGAAAATTATATATGTAGCTTGTATTTGTGGTTCACATATTTCTGTGGGCAGTGCTGTGTGTTCAGTTACATCAAATGAATTCTATACTATAAAAGTTTACCAAGAATTAATGAAACTTGGCTTATCTATATGTGCTTTGTTAGTTTTTTCTTCTGAAGACTAAAATTCACGTAGTTACTTAGTTGTCATGATAAAAGTGTTTATTTTTAAATACTTTAACCCATATTGCTTGGGCTTAGGGAAAATCTGTTAAACAACAAAGTGAATACTTATGCCTCCTATGATATTACCGTCACACCCTAGGTACAACTGTTGCAGGAGGAGGTATGATTTAGATATTTCATTAGGGTAATAAGAGAAAGAAAAGCTGTTGAAAATTATTAGTTTAATGTTATACTAGTA
Organism: Solenodon paradoxus; assembly: GCA_004363575.1. Lineage (NCBI taxonomy): Eukaryota > Metazoa > Chordata > Mammalia > Eulipotyphla > Solenodontidae > Solenodon > Solenodon paradoxus. The sequence goes on along the minus strand of RJWH01001254.1, from coordinate 382,236 downwards.
ATGCACGTCATGACATTAGTGAGTCAGATATTTTCACAGGAAGGCATAAACCATGTGGATTCTTTTTTTAAGATTATTTTAATAGTTCATTAAGAATAAAATAATTGAAATAAATTTTTTTTAATTCTCCAATTTATTTTGGTATTGGATTTATTTTTACTTTGTTGCAAGCCATATTAGGAGATAAGAAACTTAAGAAACAAGTAAAAATTAAAATTAAGCTTCCTGAGTGTAATTCCTTTTCTATAAGTCTATTCATAGTAAGTATGAACGTTTGTTTATCAGACTACTAGTGTGTTATTCTGAAGGAGCTGTAGGATTAATTGGCATCTCTGTAAACTGATCCATAAATAAGCTAAGTAGTGATTTTTTTTAACGTAAGATACCTATTTTTAACATAAAATCGGGGTCATATAGCTGAAAGTGGTAAAAGATTTCAAAGTAGTTGCTCTGTTACTAGTATTTGTTTCATTTCTTGAGGCCCATATTTACTAGGCATCTCTTAGCAGTAGATATTTTTGTTGGTTAACTATCTTTAGCCAAGGAGAAAGTGAACCAGTACTATGTTCTTTAAATTGACCTATTTGGGGATTATTCAACTAGAGCTCTCCTTATATATAAAACTTATATTTTGATATTAATTTTATAGATCCTTCTGCTGAAGAATTGAGAAAACTAATGATGTTGCATGGAGGCCAATACCATGTGTATTATTCTAGATCAAAAACAACACATATTATTGCCACAAATCTTCCTAATGCCAAAATTAAAGAATTAAAAGGAGAAAAAGTAATTCGACCAGAATGGATCGTAGAAAGGTAAGTTTAATTTTTAATTAAATCAGTAAGTTTTAAAAATTGAAATACTTTTTATTTCTTTTATGAATGCTTATCTAACATTGTTATCTCTTTTCTTATTTTTAAAGAAAGGTGTGGGAAGGCAGGAAGAGAGGGGGAAGAAGCATTTTTATTTATTCATCTTAGTTGTTCCCTCCAGTTGTCAACCTGGGTCTTTGGGATGTATATGGACTGCACCAGCCAGAGACAGCAGATTTAACTGCTAAGCCACCAGTGTACAACCAAAATTACCTCTTAGAGTGAAAAGTAATACCTTATGTAACACTACTCTACCCTTTAACCTTACATTGATAATTAGGTACCCTAGAATTTGACATTAAATTGGTATGTTAGTGTTCTGAGAACCTTAACTGGCAGGACCTAAGGGAGATGCCTCAGTCTAAACAGTAGGAAGAATTGATAGGAGGGGTTTGACTGCATGTTATTCTTTCAGTAAATATTTATATACCTATTATGGGATAGGCAGTGTTCTATGCAGTGTGTAAAATATCAGTGAACAAAACAAAGGCCCCTCCCTTACTTCTTGGAGGAGAAAGGAAATTTCCCTCCCTAGCCTCTTGTGTGTAACATAATAAAAATAATTAATATGAGAAATTATATTATTTGTTGAAGGTTAACCCATGCTAAAGGGATAAAAAGAGAGTAATGTGGACCTGAACTACTGGGAGTGATAACAAGGAGGAAGAACAGTTTGCAGTATTATTAATACCTATTTTTCAGTGACTATTAGCTTTCTCTGCTATTGGTTTGAAATTGAGATGTTTTAAGTCGGTAGTTAGGCCATTCATAATAATTTCCTAAATTTAAAGGTGTCATCTGGAACCTTAGTTATCATCCATAACTTAAGTGGTTTATATTTTGAAATGGTTTAAAACATATATGAGTGATTTCTAGATTTAAAGTGAAAATATAAAACTCCTAATATTAGGTTTGAATAGACTGAGATATGAGAAAATGGTCAGATTGTGTAATGGAGTGCTAATGAAATAAACGTAGAGATTATTTTTTAAAGTCAGTTGTCAAGTTTTTTTTTTTTCCTAATCTTAGGTTTCATAAATTTTGACACTTTCCATGAATGTACTCAGGAGATTTTAGTACTGCTCAGTTCTTTTGTATAGCAGATACAGCATCATAGAAACAATGAGAGGGGCAACCCATAGTAGTGGTAGAAAGCTGTGCTGGGTCTCTGGAGACTTACCTGTGTTCACATCCAAACTCAGTGATTCAGTATCCCTCTAACATTGTGTAACTTAGGAAACAACTAGGCTGCTATTCTGAATCACATTTACTATGAAAGGCTATTATCTACCTGCTATTGTTAGGTGATAACTAAATAATTTGTGCAAACTGCTTAGCACAACACCTGGCACATTGTAGAGATATAATATGTAAGCAGTTATTGTTGGTTTCATTTTTTTGTTTTTGTTTTGTTTGGGTTTTTTTTAAAAGGACACATGAAGACAGGTAGGCAGGAAAGAAGAGAGAGGAGGAAAGCATTTTTATTTTTTAGTTGTAAGTCTTGGTGTTTCCTCCTAGCCCCTGGATATGAACCTGGATCCTTGAAATATATGAATTATGCCTGGCCAGAGGCCGGTGGGCCCATCTCCACCAGGGTGCACCATTATTTTATTTTTATTCTATAAATACTAATGAGTATTAGAAAATAAACTCCAAAAGATAAAAAGTGCACTTAAAAAAAGTATATTTGGTGTACCTGGTGGCTAAGGCAGCTGAGGCGGCTAAGGTAGCTAAAGTACAGATTGTGTAAAGTTAGGGACCTGAATTGGAGACCTGCGCCTGGGGGTAAAACAGCAACAAAGTACATTTGTCTTCCAGAAAGCCAAATGTATCTTAAAGGTTTAGCATTTTTAAACCATAATTTTTCACTAATTCCATCTGCTGTGTTCTCATAACCTAGCAACTGTCTATTCATTATATAGGATCAGTGAACATACTTTCAGCCAACTATCTTCTTAAAACAGAGCTTTGAAGTTATCATTTTAAGAAATTATACAAGGATAGTTCAACATACATAAATATTAATGTGATATACATTATCAACAATAGCAAGGAGAAAAACACATGATCATATCAATAGATAGAAAGCTTTTGATAAGATCCAACACCCATTTATGATAAAAACCTGCATAAATTGTAAAAACCTGCATAAATTGGAGATAGAAGATGGTACATACCTTAGCATAGTAAAGACCATAGATGATAAACCCACAGCCAACCTCATAATCAATGGAAAAAATTGAAAGCATTTCCTCTAAAATCAAGAACAAGGCAAGGCTGTCCACTCTTACCACTGCTATTTAACATCGTACTAGAGGTCTTAGGGTAATTAGGCAAGAAAAAGAAATAAAAGGAATCCATATTGGAAAGGAGGAAGTAAAAGTGTCATTATTTGCAGATGGCATGATTGTATGTATTTTGAAAACCCTAAAAATTCGTTAAACTACTAGAACTAATCAATGAATACAGTAACATGGCAGGTTACAAAATCAATGCACAGAAATCCATTACATTTTTATATGCAAATAACACGCTAGAAGAAAATGAAATTTAAGAAATCACAGATATTTTTCCAAAGAGGATATGCAGATTGACTATTATCCAAAAGTTCGGAAACAACAAATGTTGGCGAGGTTGTGGAGGAAAGGGAACACTTTTACACTATTGGTGGGAGTGCAAATTGGTGCAACCCCTATGGAAAACTGGAGATTCCTCAAAAAGTTGAATATGGAAATCCCATATAATCTTGCCATCCCACTTCTGGATATTTACCCAAAGGACACAAAAACACTAATTTATAGAAATTTTTAGACCCCAATGTTTATTGCAATCTCCTATTCACGTTAAGAACTGGAAACTCTTCAAGTGGTCAATGTCAGATGAATGGATAAAGAAGATCACAGCCTTTAGATGTGATGAAATCCTGTCATTTGAATCAACAAGAATGGAGGGGGTTATGCTAAGTGAAACAAGTGAAAAGAAAATAGATACCAGGGGATCACACTCATAAGTAGAATGGGAATAGATAGTGCAACAGATGAAACAAAACGAACCCTTAGGCACTTGAAATAGAACTGTGTTACCAATAGGGAGTGGGATGGGGTGGTGAGCAAGTGGTGAGCAAGTGGTGGCGTAGGCCTCTGGACAGTGGTGAAGAACACTTGGTGATTTGGTGGAGAGCAGGGTATGTTGCTATATCTGAGGAATGGGGAATCTGCACATGAGTTTATTTTAAAATGTAGAACAGTTACTTCTATAAAATATTTTAAAAGAGAAAAATACACAAGTATTTAGCGGCCTTGCTGTTAAATAAAATAGTGCATGCTTTCTAAAACTAAGAAGAAGAAATTAATATCAGCATGCCCTGGTGGCTTAGCAGATTAAGCCACCTGTTCACATAGATCCCATGGATCCAGGTTTGAGGCCGGGGTGATAGACAGAAGGAATGGGACCAGCCAAGATGAACACTAAATAAGTATTTCTTCCTCCTCTCTCTGCCTGCCTGCCTACTTTCTTCCTACATGCACCTTTCCTTTCCCTTTTTTTTTTTTTTTAAAAAGTAGTATCATTCCAGAGTTCAGCTGTATGTTGTTACTTATAAGCAATCATATCATTTTGAAAAGACTAGAATTTGATCTAGGATATTAGGTTGGCCTTGGAGATAGTGGGAGAGGGAGATCCATGGAGAGTAGAAAAGTAGGGGTGAAAAGAGCTCTTGCTGGATGCGACTTAGAAAATAGGTGTGTGATTATAGCTGTTAATCATTATACCTGTTCTTCCTTGTTGACCTTGAATGCAACTAGAGAGAAATTGAAAAAGTAATGGAGGCATTTATAATTTTAAATTTTACCTTAATGGATGTTATTTTAGTTTGAAGTCAGGCTTAATCTCACCTGTTTTTATATAACTGAAGTGACTTTGAGCATCATGATTATATGGCCTATTTGCTTCATTGTGTATATAAAAAGGCAGAGCTAGGCATTTAATAAGGTTACCTGACTGATGAAGAATAGCAGGATTCAGAATACAGATTTACTGACTCCTATATGGGCTTGCTCTTTGACATTAAATAAAAATGAGTTATAGATGACTTGGCCCGTGTGAAATGGTCAGTCTGGGCATATGTCATTAATATATAAAATACCCAGCATCTACTGGGTCATAGCCCAGAATTCTTTTGCTTAAATCATAGAGCCATGATTTAATATGCTAATCGCTGTTGATCTCCTTTTCAGTAGTGTTTAATTAGATTTTTATAATACTTAAAATTTAAAACATCATGTTAGCTTTTTAATGAGTGATACATGATATTCTCTTCTATAATTAGTTTTCCTGTTTTTAGTTTGTACACTGAACAGCAACTACCATTTCTAAGTGTGTGGGGAGATTGCTTTACTCTGACTAGAATTCCCTTGTGTCTGTATGTGCCATTAAACCTGAGTTAATGTAGGCATGATTATAAGGCCATGACTTCTGAGAGACAGGGAATCCTTTAATGAGAAGCTTGTGTGCATTGGTTTAAAGTACGAGATTACTGAAACCTATGCCTTATAAATCTTGTACATTTGTGTGTGTGTATATAAAATGCTTTAAGTTAGTGATTTATAATTTTTTATTAAGATTCTTTTCTTCAGTTTTACGTTGAAATTCAAAGTGTAGACTAGTTTATAAGAAGCTACTCTGATTCACCTAGAGCCTTATCAAAGCTGAGGGGGAGGGCTTTTGAAAACATTGTCCTGTGTTATTACAGGTCCTTCTGTTGCTGTTCTTCATTTTGTGTTGCGTCTCTTGTAGCTTGGGGACCTGCTTCCTAGGATTAGAGCCATAGGTATGCTTTGAGTTGAGAGATGATGAGTTTGTTGCTAAAATTCATGCCAGCTCACTCAGGTCTTTAGGGGGTAGTGACTGATTTCCTATCAGAGTTTTCCTTTCTTTATAAACTTCCAAACCATAGCATGTTAGCATATTTGTCATATATATATGATGCTCAAGATTTATGCTGAAAGTGTACATTTCAGATTAATTCATTGTAAATATTAGAGTACATAATTCACTTAAAGTTGATTATAATTTTGTTTCTTAATATTTTTTCACTTCTCTTGTGTTTTTGTGTCTTGCCTCAATCTTCGTAGAAAGTGTTCATGATAATAGTTTCTGGTTTAGGTTGGACTTCTTTTTTTAAGTTGATCTTGGTGTCATTCACATTTTTCTCTTACAGCACTGCAGAATTCTTTTATTTTCACTTGTCTAGCCAATGCATACATTTAAGGCGAATGCCCAATGACTTCTTGTAGGTAATTTATTAGAATATAGTCTTTAGGAGCAAAAAAATAACAAGCATAGCTCCCAGTCTGTTTAGGGAACAACAATTTGGATCTTGTAGGAAAAAAGGAAAAGAGTCATATATACCTGTTTCATACCTGCTTTCCTTTACTCGGCTCATGCTCTAGTCTTGGTGACTGGGTCAGGTGATGAGGGGCAAAGAGACTTTTATTTTTGGATGTATATGGATGTCTTTTGCTTAATGGTGGAGTAGTAAGCAAATATTAGCTCAGTTTTTCCTTAGCAAATAGTCTTTCTTTCCTTAAATCCACTTTTGAATAAGGAAGAGGATAAATGTGTGAATGGGTGGGCAGATGAGTATGTATATATTCGATGCTGTTTTTCTAAAAATTACTGAGACATTGACTGGAACCGTAAAAACACTTAATGTGCAGAATTGTTTCATATAAAGAAAATGCTATTGCTGCAAGCTATCATAAAAAGTTTGGTATAGAAATTAACATCCTGATTTGTTCTATTTTATTTTTCAAACTTTCCCAGACTCTCATTATAGCTATCAATGTAAATTCACTTGTCAACTAATAGAAATAGGAAATCAATTAGAGAACTCTTAGTTATAAAGTTTTGTTTTAGATATGACTTTACTAGAGTTATAGGACAAAAAAGAATTAAGATTCCCCAAAGTAGATTAATAATTCACTTGCAGTGACTATCTGATCCATTACACAGGATGTAAACTTTTTCATACATATTCATGTATTTTTTGTGTATCTAAAAAGTTCTTTCATAACTGGAAAGAGATCATGAAGTAATATCTTTGGATAAAGTTGAATCCTTTTTGATTTTGAAATTTGTCTTTTGATCTGTAGCTTTGTTTTTAAGAAAAATAGTAGAATATATAGATATAATTCCTCTGTACTTGGGACAAGCAGTGAAATTAGAAAATAATTGATATTAGTCCCTGGGAGAATTTTTTAAAAATATCTTTTAAAAAGATGCTTTCACATAGTGTTTCTGTTCATTATCTGTTGATAGATGGTTAAGCTGGGATAATTAGGAGTATGCAACCGATACAGTAGTTTGAACTCCAAATTAAAAGAATTTCTTGTCTAACTTTGCTATACTTCTTTGGGCTTTAATTCCTTTTACTCTAGATATCTCTGAGGATGTCTTATTTGAGACCTGTAATGGTTAAATTGGCTTATCTATATTATTTCAATCTTCATGAACTTAGTTAAAAGTCTAAAACTTCTGCTGGTGACATGACACTTTTTTGGAATTGGGTACACCTCGTGTAGACCATAGATTCTGCGTCATTCGTTGACCTTTTAAAGTCTGCATCAGCCCAGCATGCAGCCATGGCAAGTCGAAACAAGCATGATAATGGGGCTTTTACTCTTTTTATCATACTTTGGCCTTAGTTTAGATGTGCAGCTGGCACATTGGGCATAGCTTTATTCTACTTCTCAGTTAAAGCTATTTATGAGGAAAAAGGTAGAAGGTCAGGATTCTTCTTCAGGTATTGAGTTCCTCTATTTGGGAGTGTGGTGGGAGGAAATCTAGTGAGATAAGTAGGACTGTCAGAAAACGGGTCCTTAGGCTGTTGAGACCACCTGTTAAAGAAAGAAAAGTTAGTTTGAAAAGAGTGAAGTAGTTTAATTAGCAGTCTAATTTAGGATTTTTATTCTAATCATTGAATGTAATCTTGATACAACTTTTAGCCTGAGAATAAATATTTAATAAATGAAAATTAAAATATCTTGTCATTGAGTATGTTTTGTTTTGTTTTTTCCCCCTCATAATTTAGTAGTTTTAGCTCTTGGATATAGTTTAAGATATGTTAGGTGGAACTACTAAATATATAGATATAATTAGATCAGCGAGATAATCTGTAACATCTACTTCCAGTTTTAAGGAATATCATCAATATGTTTTCCAGTATTCACAGTGGTTTACCCTAATATTTTAAGTTGATTTTCTGAAAGCCAATTCAGTCTTTTCTCTCATGGTTGTTTCAGGTTTTTTTCTTTGTTTTTCTTAATAGTTTTGTGGGAAAATTCTGAAAAAATGTAAATGTTTTATTAGGTTTATCAGTGAGAAAGGTATTTTAATCTATTATTTATCAGTCTGTTAAGTAAAGGATAACTTCTTTATTATATATTTTAGATTTAAAGCTAAAGATAAGTTTTTAAATATGTCCCTACTTTAAGGAGCTTGTTTTAAAATATGAAAGTTAACATTAATATATTGGTTGACTTTTTAAATTTTTGAAGTGAAAATGATATCTTTAAAGATATAGTAACTATCTAGCAACTTATCAGAAAGCAAATTGTTTTAAGACAGCTTAATCAATAAAATTTAGTTCTGAAGTACAAAAGCAAATAAGTGTTTTGGAGTGCCTATTAATGTAATGTACCAGTACCATCTTGTATTATAATACTGGTATTCTAGTTGCTACCAGTAATTCTAGTATGTGATATGTACTAAACATTTGGAAGAGGACATATAGTGAATAGCTTCTAAGAGTACTCTTAGAATGAATTTCCTCGGGTGGTCTTTCTGTCACTCTTAGTCACATAAAATTACTATAAATTGTTATTTTTAAATTTAAGATTATTTTGTCCTTTTTTAAATTTTGTAACTTTTCACATTTAGTATTAGGAATTACATGCCAGGTATTGTGAAAATTGGCAATTCTCATCCCATTTATTTATGCTGACAAAACTTACTATATGAGCTGCTGTTTGGGAAAGTCTGTGAATAATTTAGGAGTTATTTGAAGGGAAATTGTGATACATATTAAAGTCATGATAATTAAAATAATGGCTAATTCAATTTAGTGCTTGCAGTTCTCATTCTGCTTTATAGTTTTTTTATCTCCCAGAATTATTCACCACTAATTTTTAAAATTTCAGATGTGCAGTGTCCTAATTCTTAAGTGTTTTAAGTAGGATTATATTCTACTAGGACAACTGAAACAGAGGGAGCAGAAACTCTTAAATTAGTATTAATTGCTGTTAATTTTTTGTTTCAGCATCAAAGCTGGACGACTCTTGTCCTGTATCCCGTATCAGCTGTACAGCAAGCAGTCCAGTGTGCAGAAAGGTCTCAGCTTCAGTCCTGTATGCAGACCCGAGGAGCCCGTACCAGGTCCAAGCAATAGAGCGAAACAGCTCAGCAACAGGGTGTAAGTTTCTTTTAGATTGGGGATTCCACGGAGTCGGTTTTAGCAGTGGCTATGTCTCCTCTGCTGAAGATAGAAACAAAACTAAGGCCTGAACATTTATCTGTATTAAACCTATGTGTGGGTTATTTCTATTATGAAAGTTTCAAAAATGTAAACAAGGAAGATTTTTCAGTCAGATTAGATTCCCATGTTAAACTAATACATCTTAATTAGAAATAAAATTTTCATGAAAGTAATTATTTTCATACAAGTATTTTGCTATGGAATGTGGCTTTCTCAGTAGCTAAAATTACTGCACTAGCTACCTTTTTATATGCATAAAAAAACAATGTTAATACTAATTTGGGGGGTTATTTTTTTCAAAAATCCAAATTTATAACAATTCTAAATATGTTTTATGTCAGTAGCACATTAGTTGGAGACCCTTAAAGTTAGAGTTAAACGTGAATCTAGATTATATTTCATGTGGCTGATTTTAAAAGATGTGTTGACTTAAGCTTTAATTGCAGTAATCCAGGGTAAATTGGGTTCACAAGTAATTGGTGTGTTGTCTTAACTTGTATATCAGGTGTTTCATTATCATTAGCCTTCTCCTTATTTATTAAATTGCTTGCTTTGGGAATTGGATATATTTTTTTTCCTAAAGTCCAGGAGTCTAATTAATCTGTGAGGATCCACTATCACTATCTCCTATCGTTTTTGGTGGCATTTGTTCTTTAACTTTTATTCAGTCACTCAGCTGTCTTTTACATTAGCTAATAATAATTTTTATTTTTTTAGTGCCATCAAATCCCCCTCCCCCTCCCCCCCAACTCAAGAGGCTAAGGCACTGACTGTGAAACCATGGACCTGGGTTTGAGACTCAAGGCTGGGGTGGAGGGAGAGCCATAAAAAAGGGTACAATAAGTAATACCAGGAAAACTTTTCCGAATGTATAATTTAATATTTTTTCTTATTCACACTAATCAAAGTAGAAAGTAGGTAAGTGGGTTTTTTTTTTTTAATTCTTTGTCAATTTTAGTAAGAATTTATCTATTAGATTTTACTTAATAGATTTACACTAGTTCCTATTAAAAGTGTATCTACCAGCAATATATTCCCAGTAAACTACTTTGCAAGTATTTTTCTAGGGTGGAAAACTATAATACAGAAAGAATGTATGTCAGTGATGGGTTCTCTTGCTGTATATGTTGCTAGTATATCTGAAAAGAATCTCAATTTTGACACAGAAAGCTAGATGTAAGACTTCCTGTCTTTCGTTGCTTTCTGTGCTTTTGACTTTTTGATGTGTTTAATATATATTATAAATTTCTTTGAAGTGACTTTTTGATGCCTTCCTTTGTCTTTATCTCAAGGGCCAGACCTTTTCTGATGTAATAAATTAGATTTTCTTCTTCCCCTGGAATTGTTTACAGTTGGTCTTTTTCCATTACACTGATGTGATCATCTATGAGGATTAGACCTACTCAAAGTTGGCTGTCATGTCATGTTTTATGAGTTCGTCAGCCAGAGCCAACTCAGAAATGGCTTATGTGTCACTTTTCTCTGTAGTCCTACTGTCAATACTGTATACCAAGTTGGTATTAGGATGAAGGACTTTATATAAAAACTGGAAATACTCTATAATCTCTCTTATATAAAAACTGGAAATACTCTATAATCTCTCTTATTCCTTGTTTTTATGTATGGCACTGTGACACATAGCTTGAACTGGGATTAGATTGATGTTTGTTAATAGAATTAATTATTGCTCTGTAATTCAAGTTTTTTTAAATTTAATTTTATTTAGGAAATAATGCACCATAACCTATAACTTTTAAGGTGTACATCATGATAACGCAAATAATTTATATAAAATTTTTTTTGTTTCTTTGACAATTCTCATGACTGCAAATGAATTTTGTCTTTATTACAAAGCATTGCCAAGCAAATCTAGAGGAGACAGGATGTGAATTTAGCATAAGATTTATCTTAGTTCCTGCATTTATAAACCTCTTGTCAGGAAACTTGGTCCGCATTGTCTTGGACAGTGCTGGCATCTCAAATAATCCTTTTTCTTAAAAATGAAGTACCATTTTCCTTGTCAGTAGGACAAGCATCTTTATTTTCCTAGGTATAATTTTACTAAATTACCCATACACATTGACCTGGTCCTTCCTTTTTATCTACTTGTATAACAAGTGACCTCATTAATGGGTTACTGAATATTGTCTGTTCATGTTCGTCAGTCAAATTAAGGTTTGTAGCAATATTGGATTTTATGTGTTTCAGTGTGTTGTGTAAAACTAGGAATAAGAATTCAAATAAAATTTCTTGTCCATTTTTATACAAGTTATTCATATTTGTATTAATTCAGCAAGTATTCATTTTCTAGTAAATGATATAGGCAGTGTTGCAAACTGTATATTTAGAATTTAAAGATTTCAATTAATTTTAGTAGGAAAGTGGTTCAAAATGGTTTTTTTTCTTCAAATTAAAAATTCCATTGCATTTGTTCTTTGGGAGTATCTAAAGTTTAAAAAAAGATAGGCATAAAAGGCTATTATAGCTGGGATTTTCCTAGTTACTTTGCTGCTTTGATTTAGTAGTTTTTATTGGAAGAAAAAGGAATATAAGATTTGTGACTTGTTTAGTTTATAGAGGGGGGATATCTAAGCATGTATCACAAACACAGTGTTTAAATGAAAATTCTTTTAGCCTGAATGTCAGACGTTATTAATTTAAATACTTTTTCCCTACCTCAGAAATCACATAATTAAGAAGATAGAGACAGAAAATGAAGTCAAAGTCAATGGAATGAGTAGTTGGAATGAAGAAGATGGAAATAGTGATTGTAGTTTTGGGGAGCTGGAGCAGATCTTTCCAGCAAGGAAGCAAAATGGAATTCCGCCTCACAGAGACTACACTTCCATTTTTAATGGGCAGGTTCATAGCTCTAATGGTGCCTTAAAGACACAGGATTGCTTGGTGTCCATGGGCAACACTGTTGCCAGTAGGCTTTCTCCAGACCCTGGCCAGGAGGAGGAGAAGGCTGAGAAGAGCAGCACTGACTTCAGAGACTGTTTTGTACAGCATTTGCAACAAAGCACCAGAAGCACAGATGCTTTTCGGAGTCCACACAGAACTAATTCCTTCTCCTTGTCAACTTTGCACAGCAACACTAAAATAAACGGTGCTCACCACTCCACTGTTCAGGGGCCTTCAAGCACAAAAAGCACTTCTTCAGTACCTACTGTTAGCAAGGCAGCACCTTCAGTGCCATCCAAACCTTCAGACTGCAATTTTATTTCTGACTTCTATTCTCATTCAAGACTACATCACATATCAATGTGGAAGTGTGAATTGACTGAATTTGTCAATACCCTACAAAGACAAAGTAGTGGTATCTTTCCAGGAAGGGAAAAGTTAAAAAAAATGAAAACAGGCAGGTCATCACTTGTTGTAACTGACACAGGTAGATACTTACTAAAATTGTTTTCTTAAGAAATAATAATGCTTTATCATTTTATTCTTGAGTTTTCATTGGTATTCTGATGCTGTGCTAATAATATAAAAGTCTCTAGAAATATCAGGTTATATAAGTTACAGTAAATATAACAGATTATGGAAAATTTTCTTATTAAAATATTTTTTAGAGTATTAAAGTGGCTAGCTGAAATTTTTTAGATAATTTTAATAGTAACATGGTTAGAATTCTGAGTATTCATTCCTCCGGTAGACTTTATCAGTTTGTTGAAGTTTTGAACTGTGTAACAATATAACATGTATTTTATTCAGTGCTAAAACTCCTGCAAGAATGAGTTGGCTCGGGAATAATTTAATTTCTAGAAGCATGCATATTGAGTTTTAAATAAATAACTGACATAAAATCTATTGTAACTGTAATGTTAAACTTTTAGTGAGATTAAGTATTTTCACATAGAGTTAGGCTTATTTTGCTTTTACTACTTTGTCATCAAAAACAAAAGCAGCACTAACAGGCTATATTTCTGTGCCAGTCAGTATAAATTAGTATCTGATTTGAGATTTTAGTTACTTTCTAAAAATTCTTTGGGCTTTTTAGGGGGAGGTACCCTAGAAGTGATCTAATTCTACCCTTTAATTTTTAGTTGTAGAAACTGAGGGACAGAGATAAGCCTAAGGTTCTTACCTAGAGAGTAATGTAGAGCCTTTCCTTGTGGGTATTTTTGTTAACATTTTGCTATGTTTGATGTATTCCTTAGAATGTTTTTTGTTATTTATGAAATATATCAGAATAATGTTATAGATAGTAGATTTACTATCTTGTCTTGGCCCCAATGGTTATTTAATTTTGAAAGCCTAAATAACTATTATGAATTAGTTTTAAGAATGGGAATAAAATGGGTAAAATTCTTGTAATGTATGAAAGCATTCAGTAGATTTTTGGGATATGCATTCTGTATTAATTGAATGTTTGAAAGCCATTGTGTTGTTTACATTATGTTTATATAATGCTTTTATACAGCAGAATGATGATTGTTAAGATTTACTTTATAAATACATTTACCTAGATAATATAGAGGGTAGGTAACAAGGAAGTGCATGGCTTTGTAGCTAGATAGCAGTTCCTGAATCCAAATCCTGACTGCCATTCTTGCCATACCCACCATGAGCAAGTTAGTCTACTTCTGTGAGTCTCAGCTTCCCCTTGGCAGAAGAGTGATAGATGATCCACATTGTTCATCTCATGGGATTGTGAGATTAAGAAAGATAATGTAAACAGTCTCGGTGCTTTACATTTGAGAACCAGGTAAATGCTTTCCTAGTCACGGTTTGCTAACTTGAGTGGACTGAGCCTTTTGGGAAGAAAATGTAAGTTTTTGGAAGCCTAACCCTCAATATTAGTATTTAACATCTATCAGAGGAAACCTCCTTATGAGATCAGAACTTTTTACAAGCTCAAATTCTCATTTATAATACTTGTATATCTTGGAGGACCGGGGAAGAGGCTAAGGATGAAACGTGTATAGAGAGAAAAGGTCTGATTGTGTCTGAATAATAGTTAAAAGAACCCTAATGAATTTCTGGGTAGTTCAGAGTGATTAGAAGCCAGAGTTACCTTAGGAGAAGATACTCATCTTTATCTCCTTTGTAGGGAAATAGGTGCTTCAGAGTTGCTGTTATTGTACTTAATGACATAAGGAGAAAAATGTTATTTATATACAGGTAGCTGATTTATAGATTAAAGTATGTCTGTTTAGAACAATAGTGTGGTTACTTGATTGCTCTGAAATCAGACTGCCTAGATTTGAATACTATCTCAACCTCCTACTGGCTCTTTGACTTAAGCAAATTATAAATCTGTAAAATGAGCATAACGTAGTTACCTATCTCATAGTGTTGTGAAATTTTTTTTTAATTAATACATGTAAACCTCTTGCAACAGTACCTGACACCTACCAACCACTCAATAATAGTATTTTTTATTATACTTTATAAAGGGATATTTGTAAACAACATGCAGTAGTAATCATCTAACATTACTTCACCCCATATAACTAATTGTATGAAAATACCTTTATATATTTTTATAAAATATTCAGCATATAGGTAATTATTTTAATATAAGCATTTAGACAAACTTAGAGAATGAATCATTAGAATATATACTAGGAAAATATGGTATCACAGTTGATTTTAGATTGTTCGGAAACTAAATTTGTGTCTCTGAATTACTTTTAGAGCCAAAAAAACAAATTGACTTCTCTTGAGGTGATAGAAATAATCTGTAGTAGTCTGTATTTTTAAGACATTTTTTCTTGAAAGCATCTAAAATTAGCTATAATTATAATATAAAAAATTAATTTGGGATTTGAATGTTCTCTTTTTCCTTCTAGGAAATATGTCAATATTGAGTTCACCCAGACATCAGAGCTGCATAATGCATGTAGATATGGATTGCTTCTTTGTATCAGTGGGTATACGAAATAGACCAGATCTCAAAGGTCTGTATTCTAGTTTATATTTTTAAAAAAGTGGATATAGCATTACAAATATATATTCTAAGGGATCACAAAATCTTCTTTAAAAAATATTTGTTATAATTTCCCTTGGCAAAATCAGTTCCTGCTCCAAGTTTTCTGAATTCCATTCTCAAGGAAAAGACAGGGAAATTAGAAAATTTTTTTTCCCTAAAGTGATCATGTGCTTTAGGGAAGAATACTTGTCTTTAGCTGAAGAATCTGTCAACTAAGACTAATGGAGATAGGGACCTGCATTGAGCATTTTCTATTTTTTAATCTTTATTTCTATTAGTATGTTGATAAATGGAAATTTTACATTGGAGCATATTTCTTTGCAATTTTAGGTCACTACTTTCTCTTGATAGTAACTTTAAGTAACTGTCCTGATGCCAGTGAACATTGCAACGTTTCATTTTAATATGTTTGTATTGCTCATTATTGCCAAAACATTTTGTGTCCTCTAAACAATCTTTGTTCCAGTGGAGTTTCTGATATTTGTGGTTCAAATAATATGTTGAAAAACATTCTTGATTTTTCAGTAATTTTCTCTGTGTCTAAAAGAGAGCTGTTAGCGTCTTATGAGTGTCAGTTCTTCCCAAAAGAGACACACACAAGCTGTGGGCTAATACCTAGGCTTTACTTTTGTCATGAATAATTGCAGGTGCAGCTCCTTTCAGAGGAGTGTTAAAGAATTGATTTTTAACCTTTGTGTTACATTTTGATTCATTGTTTATTTTTTGTACTCAACAAATGGGTTTAGTAAAATATATGTGAATTATTTGTTACTGCTTTATGAAGTTGTAATAATTTAGAATCAAGAAACTGATACAAGGAAGACTATAACTAAACCAAAACCTGAGAAACTATACTCATATTTGATTATATAGTAGGTTAAATATTGATTCTTCTTCATATATGCTTAATTTGTTTCTCTTGTAAAATTGAAGAGTGACTTAGATGTTGCTTTTCTGACAGCAGAAATACAAAATCTAGATAGAGTTCATTTTTCTTTCTCTCCCCACCCCTCCAATCTGAATCTAGAATCTCAGTTGCTCCTTTTCTACTGCAAGAAACCAAACAAAAACCATGGAAAACTAACTGATAGTGTTGCTTTAAGTTGAGAAAATGTATCATAATTGTCATAGTTTACCTTTTAGAGGATACTGAGAAACTTAGTTGACTTGCATGATGATAGATCATCTTTAAAGATATTAGCTCCTTTTTGAATTACTGCCTAAACAAAGCTAAAGAAAAATGTCATATTTTTTTAATTCAGTGAAACTTTTCTTTCACATGTTGTCAGTGTTAATATTCCTGTACTTAGATTTAAAAGTAATTTTATTCTTTTGCTCACAGGAAAGCCAGTAGCTGTTACAAGTAACAGGGGCTCAGGAAGGGCACCTTTGCGCCCTGGCGCTAACCCCCAGTTGGAGTGGCAGTATTACCAGAATAAACTCCTGAAAGGCAAAGCAGGTACAGAGAATGAGTTCTCGTTGAAGTCATAGTACTCCTGTTGAAGATTTCTGGATTTTCCTGTTGGTATTGTTGTTCTAGAAATAAAAGGTTTACTTAATTATCTGTTTCAGTCAAGGATTTTAAGGATATCAGTGACATCTTAAAACAAACTCTGAATGAATATACATGACTGGTTTATAGTAATGCTTTGTTGAGTTGGATGGTATTTTCCGGGTCAGAAAGTGAACTATGTGGTTAGTTTGCCTTATGAAAATTTAGATCAGGGATAAAAATGATGGACATGATTTTATGGAACCCTCTAGATTCAAGAATTAATTTCTAATTTCATCATTGATCACGGTGAGGACGGCTGAAGTATGTATTGCTAAAGATTTATATGAGACAATGGGATAAAAAAAATAGGAATTTGTTAGAATAAGATAAATACCAGCAATCATTCCGCATATCTTTCTACTTATTTCATATGAGCAACAACATTTTATTGCCTCTCTGGCTTTAATTTTTGACTTAATAAATTAAAAACGTAAATTATACTTAACATGTAAGATTTTTATGTCTTCCCATTAAGTAAATGCCCTGAGAAATATTTGTCCAGAAATTAAATCTTTGACATGGATCAGTTTTCTCACAGAGGTCTGTAAAGCAAAAACAGTTTTTTAATTTTTCAGAAAAAAAATTAACCAGAAAGCCTAAAATTATACAGTGGAATAGAAGACATGCAGTTTAATTTTATCCCAGTTAGTTCAGATCCCTAGTTACAAAAACCTTGGGCATGTTTTAGAAATATCTCAATGAAATTAAAGTAAAATAGCCAGTGGACATCTCCGAGGTGTTTTGTTTTGTTTTTTTTAATCTTTTTGTCGATTTTGATCATCCGTTTACTTGATTTAAGTTCAAAAGAAACTTGTGATTGTAGATATAATGCTTCAACTGTACCTGTATTTTGCAGATTTCCTAAAGCTTCTCTTGGTCTTTAAATCTTTTAAGAGGTTTTGAGATTCTAGCATTTTGTGTGTCATGAGTAGATCTTGGGGTAGCTAATACTGAGCTCGCTGAGATTGAGTTGTATTGTGATATTTGACAATATAGGTAGTTTCTTAAGTATTGGTAGTATGTTTTTGTGGTAGATTGGTTTTCCCTTTTCTGTTTTCTATGTGGTGGTATAAAAAAAGATGAAGTATTACATTCTAGGAAAGAAATAAGTAGCTTAGGGACATGCACAATACGTGTTATATATTGGGCACTTATTAAATAAATGTTGAAAGAAAGGAAAAGTACTATTCAGTAGCATCTCTGTTACACAGTACTCCAAAGTTTCTCCATTAGACAGAATCTTGTGCTTGCCATATACCTCCTCATTTCAGCAGTGTATCAGAATGTTTGCAAGCACACATTCCTAGCAACAGAGTGTTCTCTTTTCTTTCCCTCCACCAGGTGCTCTGACCATGAACATTTTAACAGAATACTTTGTCACTTAATTATATTCATCATGTTAGTCACTGGGTTCTTGTAACATTGACCTTTTATAATTCACATACCCTCCACTTCTAGATGTGGTAAACTAGAAGGTAAATATTAAGAGAAGCTTTGAAATTTTACTTGCTGTTGAAAACTGTCCAAAACAGGTTTTCCTGTAACTAGTACTTTGAATTTGTTTTTTTCAGTGCCTTTGTTCAAGCTCTTTTCTTGTTATTCCCTGATCTTTCTTTCTCTGGGTACTTGCTACACATGACATCAAATTTAAAAACACTGAGGACCAATTTATGAATCAGAATCTTTGGCTTCTGCACTCTAGCTTTTTTAAAAAATCAACTCATAATTTGGCTTATATAGGCAATATTAGAACAAGTAGCATCTTTAGCCTTTTATAGAAACTGTAGTTTCTTATCTGTCATATTCATAAACTCCTTGTCTAATCAGATCAGTGTTAACCGAGGGCTCTCCATCTATGACTTCCTTTGTAAGCTGCTTCTTAAGCAGTAGTTCAGCATTGATACTTCTCATTGATGATCTCATATTTGGAATCCTTTTATACTCAAGATTTGATGTTTGGGGCCTTTATTCCCTTCCTGGATTCCGGGATGCAGACATTTCCTATCCCTCCAACAACTTCAGTTTTCATTCTAAAGAACAGTATTTTAAAAATCGTATTAGTCATAGATTTATTCTCAGCGATTTCTTTTTCACAGACTTGGGTCCTGGCCTCTGATTTCTCCAACCGTTCCTTCACATTCTCCATGTGCCCGTCTAGTTTGTCAAGTTTTGATGAGCAGTTCTCTACCTTGCCCTCCAGTGAGGACAGTGTGTCCCTGCATTTCCCTGAATCTCCCATGAAGCAACTCACTCCGCTCGTGGAGGGATCCACGCACTCTGCTGCACTGTGGAAAAGGTCAGCCAGCCCAGTGAAGAGAACCATGAGGTGCTGCCCCGCCCCTCAGGCAGGGCATTGGGAGCGCAGGGACTACAGACACTGTTCTCATCTAAACATGATTTTTCTGTAATTTTCAAAACAAGTATCTTAGGTTGTTTAACCAGCCCTTCAACTGTAAGTCAGCTGACTCCCCAGCTTTCAAGGCATGACTCATGGTTATATCTTTGAAAGGCAGCTGGTTGTGGCTTTGAAGCTTCAGCTCTTTTTGTGAAGGGGGAGTGGAAAAGAGCAGGTTTAGGAGCAGCCTCTGTTGAACTGTGATACTGACAAAGCTAACTTTCTTAAAGGTTTTGGTTTAGAATAATGAACTTTTAAAGCTTGTATTTAGACTTCTAAGGCCCTTTAGAAACACTGGGTTGTCTTCTGCATTCTCTTTAATTTATCATAGTATGGTATATTTTAGTCATGAATCAGAAATCATAGCTTCAATTATATACTCTGCTGTTTTAATTTTCACTGTGCTCAAGTGGGATTTGACCCGTTAAGATGCCACTCCTCAGAGTTTTCGCTTTGTGTGTATGGGTACAGAATCCTTGTGTGGGTTGAATAGTTGGGCAAAAGGTGATGATTACTTGAATCACACCAGGAAGAATTATTTTAACCCACATAACCAGATATTTAACCATGTGTTTCTAATGGTGCTTTAATTTGCCTGTTTTTCATGAAATAGAGAAGAGAAATACTTGGTTTGTTAGTTCTATGTTATTATAATGTACTCAAAATAAATTTGACTAGCATTAGCTAAAATGGTATAGCTTGGTCTTGTTTTGCTAAGGGTATTTTTGTTCATAATAGTAGAACTATGACTGAGATTGTGTTATAGAGTATGTTTTTAAAGTAAATTCTTCTTGGACCTCAATAGTAGTATCCTAAGAGACCTATAACTGAGTGACTGTAACTGTTTCAATGTGTTTCTTAATACTAGTGAAGTTAGAGGTGGTTTAAAGAAGTGACATGCAGTCAGTTTTCTTTCTAGGTTCTGTACCTTTATAGTCTTGTGTAAAACTTTAAATTTGGTTTGGATATTAAGATGTTGGTGAATTGTGCTATTTAGGCTAGAGTTGTATTGGTATTCTGATCCACTTGAGTATTTTTAATTGAATATGCATTATTAACCAAAAGTAGAATTTCATGGAAGGAGGGGATAATGTAAAGCTGTAATACTTGATGTGTGTTTAAAAGAAAAATCTTAAATTAAGGATGAAAACTCTTTATGGTGTGTGACCTACTAAATTATTGTTTGATCCAGATATGTAGGAATTTGATGTTTGTCAAACATGTCAATTTAAGTTTTATAGTTTTCAGGAAACTGAACATGCAGATAAATACATATTTTCCACTAATTATTTCCCATTATTGAGAGTTATATAATCATTTTAAGACTATAGGAAAGGGTTTATCTTCCTGATTACTTTTCATCCATGTTATCTCAGGAGACTGAGTTAAAGGAATATTGTATATTTGTTTTTTGGTATATTAAAAACTAAACTAAAACAGAACACTTTTAATATAATCATTAATTTTATCTGACTGCTGGTCAAGAATATTACAGAAGCAAACCACTTTACAGTAATAGAGTTCCTTTTGTTAAATAGGGATATATATATAGATATATATACATATATATTTATACACACCAATAGAGAAGCCATATTTGGGATTAAATGTGTATTTGAAAGGAATGGAAAATAAATTTCTTGAATGAAAGTTAAGGAAAATCAATTTTTATCATATAATCACTGAAATTTATTATTTTTGAAGCAGATATACCAGATTCATCACTGTGGGAGAATCAAGATTCTGCACAAGCAAATGGAATTGATTCTGTTTTGTCAAAGGCTGAAATTGCATCTTGTAGTTATGAAGCCAGGTATGTAGAAATTGTGTTGTAATTTTTATGAATAATTACTTAACCACTTTCATAAAATCATTAGAAGTAGATTTCAGACTGCTAATCAGGTCTATGGTTTAAATATGTTTTAAAAAGTAAAACAAATATATGGTATATAACATTAACACGTGTAACTATAATATAATGAATATGCATATATCCACCATATTGTTCAATTTTACCTGTTTTGAAATTTATGTAAAAATTTTAACAGAGCATATAAATAAGTAATTTGGGGGGGGGTGAAAAAAACAAATAACAAAAGAATACTTCTAGCCTGATCCCTTCAGTTATTTTTTTTCCTTTCACAAATGCTAGATGACTTTAAAAATAGCCTAGTTTCATGATGCACGAGCGGGCACTACAGTGGACTAAAGGAAATTGGATATAGTCACCTTTAAACCATTGATTTGGAATTAAGGAATTATATATTTTAATGGAAGAGGGCCTGAATATTCACATTCTATCTAGTCATTCCTTTTTACAGCTAAGAAAAATCCCTGTATTTTAAACCTCCAGATAACTTAATATTTTTAGTTATGTGAAACTTGATTGCCTATTACCTAATAATCTCCTCACTTAAAGTTAGTGTTGTTATACTTAACACCAACAGTGTATAGGTTTTTATCTTACATTACTTTCTTAAGTCCTAATTGCCATTTGCAGTTTCAAATGAGACAGACATATTTGTTCCTCATACTTTAAAAAAAAATTTCAAAATATAATTTATTGTAATAGTTGTAAAGGTAAAGGGAATAATAATGAATTGATATATTTTAAAAAGCAGTTTTTTCTTTCCTGATAAATAAATACAGATATTTTACTTTTGTAATACATTAAGCTTTTTCACATTGCTGACAAATGTTAAATTGGGAAAGCAGTATTTCAGTTATGTTTTTCAGGCTTTAGGGTGTTTTTTTCTTTCAGAGAGATTAAGTGTAGTATATTTGAAGGTTTGTCATTTGGGTATATACCCTGGTGGCCCAGGCGCTGAGCTGGAGGCTGTGTTGTGGACCATGTAAAGCACAAGGACCTGGGAAAGGGCGAGGGCTGGGGGTAAGTAGAGGGTGGAGCAAGCAAAATAAACAAAGAAAAGTGCTTCCTCTTCTTGAAATGTTTCTTCCTCTCAAAAAAAAAATTTTTTTTGTCGTTCATACTTTTAACTGAGATATAATTGACAAAACATTAGGTATACATATGTATTTTTCACTTTTAATTAAAAATTGGGGCGATGCATGCAAATTAACCTATAGAAAAATATTTCAACTCAAATATCATCTAACCATAATAGTTTAAAATCTTGCCAGTTATTTGATAAGAAAGGACATTTAAGAAAAAAACATTATGTTGAACATGCATAATTATATTTTAAATTCTTTTCTACTTGACATGTCAGATTTTTACTCCCAAACTAATTTTATTAGCAGAATTTCTGTTTTAATCTTTTTCATCCTAGTTGATAATGTAGCCAAGGAAGTTGAATCATACTTTTATTAAGAAAAGATAAATCAAATGCATTTTGGATTGTTACATTTTTATTAGCACAATTTAGAGCTGATTTTATGTTATGTTCAGTAGAATAGACTCTTTTCTCACCCACAGAGCTAATGAGTGAAAACTTGTGTTTCTGTTATCTGGACAGTTTTAGTCTGTATTTCAGAGTGTAGTGAAACCCAGAAAAACTCTCTTTGGATTTTGCTAGTTGGTGAAATGAAAGTCCCACCCTATCTAAGGTGCTGCCTATACAGGATCTCGTTTCTTAGTTACCCCTAAGCTGAGTGCTGAATAGGAAATGCCAAAGCTACCTTAAGGGCAAAATAGTTTACAACTCCTGATGGTTTTGGTTTCCAATAGCTAAGGTTTTATCTTCTATTGCTGTTTGTATGGTGCATCTGAATTGTAATGTATGTGGCAATTGTCAGCCTAATGTATTACAAAATAATTTAAATGACCTATATGAAGGGCATGTACTATGTAGCAAACCATTTAAGTCCAGTTTAATTGGCAAAAATTTATTTGAAGGAGATGCATAAAGTGATTAAAAACAGTGTAAATTGAAAATAAACATTAAACCCACAGAAATGAGATTTTTGTCCTTTAATTGTAATTTTTCATCTTCTAGAAGACTATTCCTCATGAAGATCTCTAGAAAACAGTTCTAGATAACATTTTGTTTTTTGTTTTGTTTTGTTTTGTTTTGTTTTTGTGGGGGAGCTATCCGATAGTTACATTTTTCTTAAATGAGAATATTTTTTAAGCAAATATATTCACAATGGCATCAGAGATTGTTTATGAGATTGGAGTGGGGACCAGACTGTGGAGATAGATGGCTATTCAGTTTTGTGCCTTGGTGAGTTTTCAATAGACAGAAACTAATAGGTCAGCAAAGGATGAAATGTAAAATGAGATGATGCTAGGAGTGTTAGAAAGGTATGGCATATATATTATATGTAGATCAGAATATGCTTTATGTTAGTAGTTTTATTCATACTTACCATAAAAGAACAAGCTTTCTGTATAATGTCTAAGAAAGTAAATATACAAATGATAATGCAAGTATCCTGGAATCAGTATCTTTTGAACCTCTTTTCTCGTGGGCTTTTGTAAGGAGTCTACTTTTCTTAGTGAAAGTAGAAGTCTTTCAGTATATTGAATGGACAGTGACAGCAATTCAATGGTTAATTTTTTTTACATGTTTACTTCAGCATAGCATACTGAAAGGAAATATATACTCTTTGTACTTTTAAGCCTGGGACTAAACTATTTTTGCAGCATATATTTATGAAGTATTGGAAAATTATCCTGCATTGAATTTCAGTTCCAAAGAATGACTGTTATGTAATTGTCTTTACTCATTTTATATGAAATATACTTAATTCCCAACCATCAATCTAAGGTATTTTGCTCCCTTAGTTATAGGAAAACTCTTAGGTTTCCTTTTTGTATTTGTAATTTCTTTATACTGCTTAGTGTTTCTTAAACATTTCTCTCCAGGATGTATATATACATGAATATATGAATAGGTGGCATTATTTTTTTCTAAGGAATGTGCCCCTGAAATTTTTTGTATGTGTGAATATTATGAACATGGAATTATTGTAAATAGAATATGCTTAATAGGAACTGTGTAATATGGATTAATTTTAATTTGTAAGTTTAACATTTACATGTTGATAACAAAAGTTGATACATATATCTAGCATTACTGAAAATGTCTTAACTCTATATTTCTATATAAATTTCTAAACTATTATATGTACATTTCCCTACCTTACTAAACAAGATCTATTGACCATAATCCGTCCTTTGCTAGGTGAGTGCAGGGTCATCCTCATGAACATTGCAAGGTCTGTTTTGTTCACCTTCTTTTATCTACTGCTTGGCAAAATACCTGAGGCTTACATTTTTGTTGAATGAAAGAATTTTCTTTATCATGCTGTTTGCCGATCATCACTTCCCTTACTTATGTTTTTTCCTTTCCTTTCTTTCAGTTGTTTCTCACCTAGTAGAAGCTTTGCAGTCAGATAATTTATTATCATATTTTTGTACCTAAGAAAAATGACTATGATTTTGCATTTACCTCTGAGTAACTTGGAGGATTCTTTTCCTTCCTAGCTCTCACTGAGAAAGACTGTATATGTTTCTTACAACCGGGCATACTTCCATACTAAGTTAACATTTAGTAACTATTGAATGAATGTAGAATAACCATTGATGTATTCTTTTAGGAGTATGTAATCTGGTGAAACATTGTTTATTTTCTTGTGTTTGTGTTTTAATATTTTTTTCTTGATTCACTGTAGATTGGTAAAATGGAATTTACTAATTATGTGTAATTCCATAATTATAGTTTTGTGCTGAATGCTCCAAATAGCAAAGGTAATGTTGGGGCATTGAGACACACAGTAGATTTAAAATTTACCATTTTCAATTAGGTCCCTCAAAGTTCTGGAACCCTGGCTCCTGCCCAGATTGATGTCCTTCCATATACAATGCTGTTGGCATCGCAACCACTGTGGAGCCACTTGAGGAGCATGGAATTGGTCAATTGGGAATTGGGTGGTAATTGGATGAGTACATTTTGTCTGTTTGTCACATAGCACTGTTTTGTGTAGTTCTTGTTATATTATTTGTCTTTGGGGGATGAACCCTGGCCAAATCGTGCCATGTCTTAAGGGAAGAAAACCTCTCTTTGACG
This sequence comes from Solenodon paradoxus, assembly GCA_004363575.1. Classification (NCBI taxonomy): domain Eukaryota; kingdom Metazoa; phylum Chordata; class Mammalia; order Eulipotyphla; family Solenodontidae; genus Solenodon; species Solenodon paradoxus. The sequence continues at coordinate 356,911 of RJWH01001254.1, read as the reverse complement.
GTACATTCCTGCTCTGTGGTGGTTGTGATATCACCAGCATATGGCATGCTGGCATCTCTGCAAAGGGGCCAGAGGTCTAAGTCTTAGGAGGAAACTTCAGATATGAACAAGAGCCAAACCTGGTCTTTTAATAACATATTTTGGCACATATCGTTTACACTAGTCAGACAATTTTGTAATTTCCTTTGGGGGGAAAACAAACCTGTAAGTTTTCTTAATGCCTCTCTGACTCCTAGTAAGAATGGGGCTGAATGAAAATTATCTATTAGTAGCATGGGGCAGTATTACCAACATATGTGATAATTGATTTCGCGTTACAAAAATTCCTTGTGTAACATCCATTGTGTTTTATTCTTTCTATAGACAAGTTGGCATTAAGAATGGAATGTTTTTTGGGCAAGCTAAACAGCTTTGTCCTAATCTTCAAGCTGTTCCATATGATTTTCACGCATATAAAGAAGTTGCACGAATGATGTATGAAACGTTGGCAAGGTACAGTGAATAATGCAGGCACTTTCATGTCTGTATTATTCAGCTTCTTTTATCTAACATTAAGAATAGCCCAGATTCTTTTAGAATTATCATGGTCACTTGCTAGACTTTATCTCTTTCAGGAACTGTTTCCTCGGCATCGTCTCTCTTGGAGCAACTCCAGTAATTGGTAGCTCAATCTTAAGGGACATTTTTGCACTGCTAAAATGGTTCAGGTGCTTCCTGGTGGTGACCTGAAGTCTGATTCTCTGCCTGCACATCTTGCGGAGTTGGTAGTTCTAGTTTCCATCCCATGGAACCAGACATGAAAGATCAGCCTGTTTATTCTCTTTTATTACAGTTGAATTAGTAGTTTGAAGGTGTTTAGTTGACTTGAGAAAAGGAGATTCATTTTTTTAATATTTACATATGTAGGTATATTTAATATTAACTAAAAGTCAAAATTTAAGTCTTTGGCAGACTGTGTATACTCTGAAACAGGAGTCAGCATATTTCTCTACAAAGAGCCAAATAAGGTCTTGGTCTCAACTACTCAATTCTGCTATGTAAATTGAAAGCAGTTACAGACACTATATTAATGTGTGGGCATGCCTGGGTTTCATCAAATTTTGATATACCAAAACCAGTATCTGGACAGTGGACCAAGATATGTTGATCCTTGGGGTATATTCATGTTCTAAGAGAGATACATCTTGCCTCGATCGTCACTCTTCCCCTACTGTCTTATGCATTATTTAGAACGCCTATATTTTGAGTACTTATTAAATACAAACAACTGTTGATGCTACTAGTCTTGGAGAAGTAAGAGGCAGTTTTTGCTTTTATGGGAGCAAGAGAGAGAAAATATAAAGGAGCAGGTGAAGTTATCTGGCATCAGTATGTAGAATTCAGTACTGAATGATAAGCCATCTATATTCATAGCTGTCTTTAAGGCTCAAAATACAGGAAATGTTGATATTGCCAAATGGGAAGTATACTTTTTAAAATCTTGTTTCAAATCTGAAGTCAGTAATAGCATCCTGATGAAGGCTGAGATAGGTGACTGAGCTGAGTAATGATCCTACTGTATTGTAGCTCTTGAGACCCTTAAGCTAGTAGCCCGAGCAGAATGATTTGAAAGTTAGCTCTGACGTGTATATATAGTAGTCCTGATTTAATTATAGTCTGGAGACATTTTATTTGATATGTGGTTGTCTTTTGAGGTGCGGAGGATCACTGTTACTCTCCTGTCATCCTCTGGAAATCTTGTATCAGCTTTATATTCTTCCTGCCTTAGCCTAACACTCAAGACTGCAGCAAAATTCCTCATACCAGTTGTCCTCTTCTGCTCTTACAAATTTTGCCTTTTATTTAAGCCCAAAATAGCCATATCTTACCTGAATATTAATACTAATCTGCTTCTTAAATTCAAGATGTAGGTGAAAGATGAGACCTGCTCTTCCTAGTATAAATTACCAAGTGAATTACTGACGATACATTTTTTGATCTTGAGTCCTTCCTTGCCTCCCATTTGTGGTCCACATTTATTAGCATTGAAAACACGTAACAAGTCTTTTTTTTTTCTCTTCTCAAGCCAATTAAAGCAAGTCCTTTGTGTAGGTAGATCATATCAGATGACTGAAAAACAAAAACAGAGCCCAATATGTAGGGAATGTAGATGGTGTCCTTTTAGACCGGCCCTTGGGGTCATTGGCCATTACATCCTGCAGTAGCAGAGGCCAACAACATCTAGTGAATGATGTTTGACTAGAGTATTTTTTATTTAAGAGAACATAATTGATTGTATAAGTGTCTGACTTAATTTGACTGATATGTGTGATTTTTCTGTTCCTTAAGTATTGCCATAAACTCTCTTTGAAAATGTTTAAGATGAAATGTTAAGACAGTTTTAATTTACCCAATACTTTCCAACTATTCAGAGATTCAGAGAGGTAGTTTTGGTATAGAAAAGCTGGAGTGATCATTTCCACTGTACTTTTTATAGTGTTATATAGAAAAGAGAAAGTTCCAGCTTGTAGTTGAGTTAGGTGACTAAATAATGGCATTGGGCTCATTTAGTTAAAATGCAAAAAAAAAAAAAATTAGCATTTTAAGTCTTGTAAGTGAATACGGAAGAGCGAGCCGTAGGAAGACTTGGGTCTTGTGTTTACTAGATGAAAAGTTACACTCGTGAATCATTGCCTTTGCTCTCTGTTGGCAGCTACACGCACCACATTGAAGCTGTCAGTTGTGACGAAGCGCTAGTGGACATCACTGAAATCCTTGCGGAGACAAGGCTTACTCCTGATGAATTTGCAAATGCTGTTCGTATGGAAATCAAAGACCTGACAAAATGTGCTGCCTCTGTTGGAATCGGTTAGTATCCATCTTATTTTGTATCCATTTTACCCAAAGCATTGCTTTGATTTCATTATCACTTGATTTTTAGAAGTTATTTTTTAGATTTTATTATCTTACTGCATAGACCTCTCACTTAGCATTGTTCACAGTTGTGCTAAACGTGTTAGCAGTGAAAGTAAATGGTTGATGACATCTTTGGAATAAACAAGTTAAAATATTTTTCACTGTTCAAAAAAGGGGAGAACTGAACTCAGTATTGGAAACAATATTTTGTTGTTTTTTTTTCCCCAAAAGTGAACCGAAGCCATATTTGAAGGAGTGTGGTATTTGGGAGTTTCCAGTTATTAACAAGTATTAGTCATGTAATTCAATTACATTCTGAACTTCAGCTTCCTGGAACACCACCAGTCCTAGCTTCACTAGCCCAATTCCCTAAATCACCTTTTGAAAAGTGATTATCCCATCTCCCCCCACCCATTCTCTTTCATTTTTAGCCTTGTGTTTGTTTCCTCAGATTCTCCGTTTATCCTTCTTTTGTTGACTTCTCCAGATGCACCCTCTGGTATCATACCTAAGCCTCTTGCAGTCACTTCCTCCGTTCTGAAACTCCTCAGTTGACCTCTCACCAAGATACCTCTTTTCTTGACTTTCTCTCAAGTGAATCAAAATTGTCCTTGCCATTCTGTATGTCACAGGCATGAGAGGTAGAGATAATTCTCTTCGTTTGCCATTGTCACTTCCAGCTACCCAAAGCCCTCCTCTGAAGTTCTCTGTCTCATTCGTACCTTTAGAATTTTAATTTATGTAACTGAATAACAACACAGATGGGCAAATTCTATTGAAGGGAGATTTTTATTATTTACACATCCAAAGACTTAGTGAGGGAGTTTCTGTGGTAATGTCTAACAGAGTATCCTTAGTAGTGTAGAATTGGCTACTTTGGATAATTCCAGCACTATTAGGGCTATAAAGAGTGGTCTCTAATTATCTGGTACCTAAGTCCTAAGATGATTTAGGGCATGAGAAATACTGGCTTTGTGTATTAGAATTTGATAAAGAGATGATTGGGTTGACTGGCTTGCATGTGAGAGGCATACTCCCAGCCGAAGTTGTTTGGTATCTTCAGGAATTAGCTAGCCTCATAGGGCAGTCTCTCTCCCTGGCAACAAGATTTTTAAGGTGTCAAAACATTATAACACAGAAAATAAAAGACAAGATTCCCAGCATCCCTCCCTTACTAGCTAGCCTACCTTTTTACTTATTGATGCTGATCTTTATCAACGTGTCCTTCTCAGTGTTCATGTAGGACTATATTAAATTTTCAGGCACAGGTTTATTTTTTAGCTTTGCTTTTCATTGTATTTATTTTTAATTTGCAGGTGTGATGACATATGTAGTCTTTTAAGTTCAAGTACCAAATTTAATAAATATCCCACATGTTATTTCCACTTCCTCAACCCCCTTTTTTTCTCCAAAATTCACCACTCAGCATTTTGGTGTGACCTTCCAGAGCGTATTCTCTTGCTGAATGTTTATATAGTTACCCTAAGAAGACATATAGTTTTCTTGTAAGTTTTCCATAATAATCTTCGGAAATTTTATCATTTACATAGTTTTAAATTATTTTTTCAATTGTTTTCGAAAAGCTGGTAATTATCAATGTTTGATAAGAAATCTGAAAGACAGTTGTGAATATTTATTGAACAAATCTTTTGAACAGATGTCTTTAAAAACTATCACAGGTTCTAATATCCTCCTGGCTAGAATGGCAACTAGAAAAGCAAAACCAGATGGCCAGTATCACTTAAAGCCAGAAGAGGTGGATGATTTTATCAGAGGTCAACTAGTTACTAATCTACCAGGTAAATAAATCTTTTCTTTTTAACTTTTATTTACTGTAAGTAGTTACTAATGCTTTTTTTTAATGCTTTTTTATAATAGTTCTAAAATGTATCTTTTCCAAAACATCAATTAAAAAATTTTTTAATCTTACTGAGGGCCATGAGAAACAAAATTTGGAATTCTTCAATGAGTATCTCCTCAACTGATTTATTCTGACCTTACCTGAAAGTTAAATTTTAGTTTTGCTTCGTAGATGTTTTGCTTTATTTCTCAATTAGCACGATCAAGGAATTCTAAAAGGCTTTAAAGGGAATACAGTGAAGTGTATTTCTGGCCCTTTAAGTGAATCAAACTGAAATACTATTTTCTAGGTCAAATAAAGTTTAAAGAACTGATTCTCCTATGGAAAAAGGTATTCTGAAAGACTAATGACAGTTTTCAGAGTTTATTAAACAATTAGTTTTGAAAACAGAAAATGTATGAACCATATTAGGAAGAATAAATCATAAAGATCGTTAACTCAGAGGTGAAGTAAAACTTTCATCTACAGTTTTCTCGCCTAAGGGACAGGTGTTTAGTTATTTTAGAGTTCTGTACTTACGTGTAGCTAACTAACCTAGTGTATAAGTTTTTTTTCTTGGATAAATCATCAAATATAGTAAATCATAACTGAAAAATTATTGCCCTTTTGAGGCCTTGATAGATTAAAAAAAATTTCGTCGTAGAACAATTCATTTCACAATTAGTAAATTAATTTAGACTTGCTTTCTAATAATAGACACCTCTTTTTAAAAAATTCCTGTAAACCATTTAGTAATTCTTGATACTGTTTCAGATAATCCTTTCCTTTTTGTTATAAAGTAGCTTGTTTGCTCCACAAAGCTTTCATGTATTTGTGGTAGGTTAAGTTCAAGAAAGTTCCTTTTTGATTGAGAGATTTCCAATTTATTTGTTAAAGGAAAGTTAGTGGTAGTTTTAGGTGCATGTTCATAAGTCTAATAAAGTATATCTGAACTAACTTAGAATTTCTTATGTAGGCCATAAAAGTGTTACAGGACACAAATGTCATTTTATGATAGATTTATTTAAAGCTTCCTAACCTAATAGTAAACAACTTAAAAGAATGTATTAGTGTCAGAAATGTGAATAGGACTTTTTGTTGTTGATGTTTTTTTGTTTTGTTTTATTTAGAAAAGGTATAGTTAGGAATGAAAGTGAACAGGCAGGCGGGCAGAAAGAGGAGGGAGAAGCATTTTATTTACTTGTTCATTGTGATTGCTCCCCTGACCTTGGGCCATGAACTCAGGTCCTTGGGATGTATGTGGACTACGTTAATCATAGGCAGTGAATTTATCCAGTACGTCATCAGGGCATGCTAAAATAGGTTATTTTTGATGGTCCGTTTGAGGTTAAATTTGAAGAATAATTGATTTTATAAAATTAAGCTGATAAATTACCTTATTGAACAAATTAGTTTAAATAGTTTTAATAACATATCTTACTACAGTTTCTCCTAAGAAAGAACCATTTCAGGCTGTATGTGAAATTTGAGTTCAGGTTTATTAGCCATCTCTAGTTTGTTAGGGCTACCATGGCAGAATACCACAGACTGGATCGTTACAGAACTTTATTTTTTCAAGATTTTGGAAGCTGAAAGTCCAAGATGGAGTTGTCAGCAGTATTAGTTTCTCGTGAAGCCTCTTTTTGGCTTGTCAGTGACTTCTCCCTGTGTCTTCACGTGGTGTTTTCTTTATGTGTGTTTGTCTTATTCTCCTTTTCTTGTAAGGACACCATTCATAGTAGGTTAGGGCCCCACTCATAATTTCATTTTGCCTTAGCTCTTTCTTGTTACTTCGAGCTATCTTTAATTATAGTCATGTTCTGAAGTACTGGAAATTAGAATTTCATTATGAATTTTGAGGGCAAACAATTTAGACCAAAACACCTTTTTTAAACTGAATCAATTTTATGGGTGCTGTTTGGTTTGTTTTATTTTCAAGCACGGAACTATATATTCTACAATAAGAGCACCACTAAAAGTCCAGTTCTAGATTTCCCCATATAATTAACCCCTTGTACCTAGTTGTGCCCCACCCTACTCCCTTCCCTTCTGGTAATCACTAATTTGGTCTTATATTCTTAAGGTTTATTGTTATTTTATTTAGTTTGTTTTGTTTTGTTTGTATCTATATGCCACAAGTGAAATCATACAGTGTTTGTCTTTAGCCATCCGACTTCCCTCATTAAGCATTATACCCTCTAGATCCATCCGTGTTGTTGCAAATGTCAGGATTTCATCTCTTTCACAGTCGAGTGGTATTCCATGGTGTATAATAATCTGTCAGTGGCTTTCAGGTTATTTCCAAACTTTGGCTATTATAAACAATGCTGTAGTGAACATAGGGGTGCATACATCCCTTCAAATTAATCTTTTTTTTATTTTTCAGTTAAATACTCAGAAGTGGGATAACTAAATCGTACAGAATTTGTATTTTTAATTTTCTGAAGAATCGCCATACTGTTTTCCATAATGACTATACCATTTTACATTCCCTATAGCCAATTGCAAAGAGTCCTATCTCCCTACATCCTAATTCTCTTCAACATTTGCTATTGTAAATCTCTAAATTCTTACGTAGATGGATTTAGTTAGAACATTTCAGGTATGCAAAATGTCTTAAAGATGGCATCGTAGTCCATCTTTTTCCAAAGTGTGTTCTGCAGAATATAAACTGTTGCTTTAAAAAGGGATTTGACATACTTGTAGGATGTTGAGATATGGAGAGTTCACATGTAAGTTACGAGAATTCTTGCAATTAGGAAACCTAGTTATTTTTACTAAACACTAGTAGTTTCCCAAAGAGATTTATTGACTATATAATGCCTATTAACATCTCGTAGAACATGCTTTGAGAAAATTTGACTTTCTAATAGTCAAAGAAATTCAGTGTTACTACACGTCACCACCCCTTGTCTTCTATAAGCTGGTTGACCCTCTCTGACCATAAATGTTTATTGAACACATAGGGTGCCTTACATAATAATAAACAATTATTGTAGCTACATAAGAAGGGAAGAAACACTAGTAAGTTTTCTTTAGGTGACTTCATAGAATAATGATTGTTATGCTAACAAATTACCTAATACGATGTCTGTTTAATGAAAAAAATAATTGTCCCCATCAACTATTTAAATACAATCCCCATTTCTATGTGTTCTTTGGATATTTATAAGGCTTTTTACTTTTTATATGGTCTCCTAACTTAAGTGTCTTCTTATCTCACTTAACCTGTGCTGGGTTTCCGCACCTAGTCTCTGGTTTCTCTGTTCTCTCAGATTCTCAGAGAACGTGTAGGAGTTCATAAAGATCTGCACTGTTCTGAGACAGTAACTGCCCATGTGAGATGAGTAAAAATTAAAAATTATATAAAATAAAATTCAGTTTCTCAGTTGCACATGTCAGTTACAGTGTTCAGTAACCCATTTGTAGCAAATGCCTACTGGATTGGACAGCAAAGATGTTGAAGAGATATCTTCACAGGGCAGTGCTTAGACAGATGTTGAAAACTCTCAAAACTTTTCTATGTCTATTGGATTAGCAGGTTCTGAATGCCAGGGAGGAGGGGACATTGCTGGACACTTTTAATTAAGGGTGGGTAATAGTTTCCCTTCAAGGACAAATATCTAATAGTTGCTTGATTGAAGTTTTCACGCATTTGCTTTTCTTCTCAGAGATTTGGCTCTAGACTAGCGTATTTCCCTTCAATTTTTCTTTTGGGTAATCACAATTTGACCCTCATTACCCTGATACTTAAACTTTAGAACGGTCTCCTTTCCTTATAAACACATACTTGAGACAGTTTAATTAAGCTAGCAACATTCTCCAGGTTTTGGTGCTGATTCCAAGTTTAGTTTCTTCATCCCACTCAGTATAGTAGGGATTAGAGGTAGAACAGCCCCTCTGCCTCCCGCCTTCCCTTGACTTCAGGCCCATTATATTTCATATAATGAGCTTGCAGTGGAGAGAATCTTTTCTTCTTCCCTAGAGGAACAGGTTGTTTAGATTAGGTTGGTTGTGGTTAACTTTTTGGTACCTACTACTAATACACACACACACACACACACACACACTCATGTTGTTTTGTTGGTGAGAATAGATTGACTTCCCAGATCTGCAAGGGAAAGAGTCTGAGAACCATTCGAGGGTGAAGAGAACAGGGAGTAATGGGAGGGGGGAAATAGAAACACAAGGCCTTTCCCAAACATGAATCCTGTGTAAAGTGTCTGATTTTGACTGATATATATGATGTGTCAGTTTTTATGGGTTTCTCCTCCCCATTTGTAAAATACTCAGATGGCTTTCAATTAAAATATCATCATTTTGTGAAGGGTGCTCCTCTGGAGGATTTTCTCGTTGTTGTTACTGAGACTCTCTGGTTTTCTTTCTTGCCTTTTGTTCTGACTTTAATTTTAAAATAGCACAAACGTAAGGTTGTACACTTTCCCTCTAGCTTCCTTTAGGGAATAAAGTACCTTAAACTTGTCTCACTCACCTTTTATAAATGTGACAGCCTCCTAACTATGTGTCTCTATATGTCATACACAACTACTTCAGGAAGAATCCTGGCAGAACTAAGACTGAACTGATTGTTCCTTCAACTGAAGACCACTCAGAGAGTAGAACGTAGGAGAAATAGTGATGGGCAGAAAATACCAAACTTCACATCAAGACCTCTGATGAAATTCTAAGAAGGATCCCAAAATAACCCCAAAACAGTCTTTTCCATATTGATGGAAAATATTTGATTATGTGGAGTCATTTTTATAAGAATTTTCATTTCTCAAGGTTATTCTTAAGTATCTTTCCTAGAATTGCATACCTTTGTTAAATAAGCTTATGGGAAAATTGAGAGCAACAGAACGTAACACAATTCAACTGAGTTTCATATCTTACATCTTGAGTACAACATAGGGGTTGCTACAGTGCTGTATGTAGGGAGATCATTGTTGATAAAAAAGATAATCTGTTTTCCACTTACTGCCACTTTGCTTTGAAACCTTCATCCCCAGTCACTGCTACAACTTTGTCCAGCAAGTAACATGTTTCCATTTGGACCTGTGTTACAAGTTCTTATTTTAATTCCCTTTCAAAGCAAATATGACAGAAATGTCTAAAGTTTGGTCATCACAGAAATCCTGGTAGAATTCCTGCCATTCCACGTGTGTCCTAGCATACCTGTATGTCATATTATATACAGGTTGAAGCAAGTCTATAATTTAGTTGATTTTTGTGTATAAAATAGAAATCTTGATATTACTCAAAATGAAAGTCATTTCTTTCAGAACTTATTCATATATATTTGAAAATTCTGCATCATCTTTATGTAGAGTTCACTGAGAAGTAGATTCTAGAAATAATCCTACAAAGATGATTTGCACTAAAAATATCTTTTGGAAACAAACTCCTCTCTCACTAGTGGGAAAAAAACAGAACTTTAAGAGTACTTCTGCTGTGTCAATTAAAAATTTAAGGGAGATTAGTTTAAATTAGTTGTTTTGTTTATGAAAAATTTTTTCTCGCTCATCTCTAGGGCTATCAATCTTGTAAATTTGACAGCTTCCTAACTATTTTTAATAGTGTATCTTGATAATTAAAGAATGTATCCTCTTTCTTAGGAGTTGGACGTTCAATGGAATCCAAGTTGACATCTTTGGGAATTAAAACTTGTGGAGATTTGCAATATATGACCATGACAAAACTTCAGAAAGAATTTGGTCCCAAAACAGGTCAGATGCTTTATAGATTCTGCCGTGGTTTGGATGATAGACCAGTTCGAACTGAAAAAGAAAGAAAATCTGTTTCAGCTGAAATCAACTATGGAATAAGATTTACACAGGTATTGAATCCTTAACCTATTTTACCTCATTCTTCACATTTCAAATAGTCTTCTCTTTCCAACCAGATTGCAGATAATCGATGTTTTAAATTAAGTCTTAAAATTGCTATTCCCAGAACTTTCACAGGGTTTATTTTTAATGGATGCTTAACAGGATAGTAAATAGTATACATGTTTGATATTTAAAGTTGAAATGCTTGAGAATTTTAGGTATGTAGGAAATTAACTTGGAAATGTTTTGGTTTTTCTGTAGCCAAAGGAAGCAGAAGCTTTTCTTCTGAGTCTTTCAGAAGAAATTCAACGACGACTTGAAGCTGCTGGCATGAAGGGTAAACGCCTGACTCTCAAAATCATGATACGAAAGCAAGGGGCCCCTATTGAAACTGCAAAATTTGGAGGCCATGGGATTTGTGATAACATTGCTAGGTAAGCGTATCTTATAAAGATATTAGATACTGTTATTTCCATGCAGGTTTTACAATGAATAGAAAATGAAGACAGCCAAGGAAAGTTTGAATAAATGTCTGTAAACCCTGTTACTTGGTATTCTTTGGAGATCAGTGTCAGCCCAAGGCCTTTTCAGTTCTGTTATATGTGCTCAGGTTCAGCCCAACAGTGACACAGTAACCCAACAGTGGTCAGCCTGGCAGTTTGTTCCTGACCTTCAGGCTGGTGACTTTTGCGCATGAACAGAAAGACAGGGAAAAGCTAGCAACTGCAACTTAGAGATGGTTGTTGACTTGGCGAAAGAATCCCAGAAGGAAATTTCAGTGTAGTAATTTCAAAGAGTGATTTGAATGAGAGAGTTACTTCATTTAGGGAGGCAGAATTTCTGTTTGTGAAAGATGATGATTTCTGAAAACTAGTAGGCATTTTAAAACCATTAATATAAAATATCATGTAAAATTTGTGGCAGGTTATGAAAAAATACGTAATTTTGCATTCCACTTTGTACTGTAGTCAGCCAACCAATGAAAGCTATGAGATTTTGACCCCAAAAATCACATAAAATGTAAACATTTAATTAAGAATTAGCTTATACATTAATTTATAGTATATATAGTATACTATATATAGTATATAGTGATATTGTTGAATTGTAAAGTATCTTCTCAAACAGAACACTTCCAGTTTTTCATTAATACTTGCATTCATCATGAAAACTGATTCTGAATTATACATTAAACCGTTTATGAATTGCTCTTATTGGTACTCTTGAAATGTTATGTTTACCTATTTTAATAATCATTTTATTATGCTTGGATTTCAAATGGTAAGCATAGTGTTAGTGATCGTTTCTAAAAGATAGAAGTAGTCAATTTGTAGGCCTTTAGGAATATAATTTATCTATTTACCACATGATTTCTCTGGGAAAATCTTATTCAGCTTATACCTTTTCTGGGAATATAATCTTATTTTAAGGACTGGAACTTTATTTGTTCAAAATACATGGAATGGACCATCCAGAAATTAAGTAATTTTTCTTTGGAAAGAGAACTGATAGTAATTAGCGTCTTCCTGTCATGTATGTTTTTTAATTAAAATACCTGTTGCTGCTTATTAGCATTGTGTATTTTTAGTGCATTCTGGGGCTCACTGTCTAATCTTAATAAAAAAATCTGCCTTCATTTTATCCTTTTTAGAAAATCTAGGTACTCCAACAATTCAATTAGAACAAAAATACTGGGATTAATTATACTTTACTCCCCACAGTTCAAAGATAATTGTCCAGCTTTTTTGTAAGTGTATATCTTCTTGCTTTTATTGATATTTGTTCCATTTTTGTCCTAAACTTAAAAAAATGTTTTATAATGAAAATTTTAAACATGTACAGGTGTAGAAAGAATAGTGTAATGAATCCCCAGCTGCCATCACCTGATTTCAGCAAGTGGGTATTAGTACCACTGCATCTTTCTTCCTTCTTATTACTTTGTATCAAATCTTAGTAAATAGAGTAGTTCAAAATCTGCACATTGCTGGTAATAAAGTACATGTTTTACTAGACCCTTAAAATAGTCACTTTGAATGAGATATGATAATACAAGAAGAGACTAATTGAAGGTGAATTGACAAAAGTGTGATTCTATAAGTATTACCAAGATATAGGAGTAACGACATGCCCTTAATTTAAACCTTAATATTTTGGTAGTAGTATTACTGCAAAACATGCTTTAGTTGAAAGCCTATAATTCTGACCTTATATTTCCTCTAATTCGGGGATTGATACTGTGGGCTGAAGTTTATCTGTGGCCTCTTGTGTGAGCTACAAATACATTTTTTAATAAAAGATTATAAGAAAATGAATATGTGACTGAAAAAGACCACAAAGCCCAAGAAGCTTGGCATTTATAGAACGTTTTCGTGGACACTGCTGCGGTCTAAAGTAGTGTTTAGTTGAATAAATTGAGAAGTGGTACTTCATATTCCACTGTAATCTCTTCTAATTGACTGTAGTTGAAAGCTAACAGCAATCATGGAACTCACAGACTGGCACATCAGAATAATGTGATGGGAATAACATTTTAAGCTGCATGTCCTTTGAAATCTAGACTTTACTATCACTTACGAAATTTTTTCTTATAACAGCATTCTTTTCAGGGAAAAAAAATTCCCCTCCTTTCTTGCCCCCTAGGAGTTCTTTTGAGTATGTGTGTTTTCATTTGCATTAATATGTGCACTTCAAAAAGCCAAATAGAGGCATGCCCTGGTTGAGTAATGGTTTTGTTCACCACCCACCAATGCAGGCCACAGGCACCCCCACCCCAAGGACTAGACTCAGGTTCATATCCCAAGAACACGAAATATAATCAATTGTTTCTTTCTCCTCTCTCTTCCTGCCTACCTACTTGCTGCCTCCATTCCCACCTGTTATTTGTCCTTTGAAAATAAAAGTCACATAACAGTGCTTTCAGTTCCTTGCACTTTTCTTCCCCAGCTCTGAGTGCCTTTCTTTTCCAGATTTTAGTGTCATCTCTGGCATTTTCATCCATATTTTTAAAATATAAACATAAACTGCTATTTCTGGCTTACCGAGTTTTGCAAAATGTTTGCTTTGTTTGTGGATTAGGGTGTGTTCTCTTTTCTCTCCCATTGCCTATTGCTACTTCCCTACAAGTAGGTGCCCTTGTAACCGGAAAGTCACTGGACTTGGGCGTGGTCACCAGTGTTGCACGCCTTGGACCTGCTCTGCAGAACACACTGCAGTCACGTTTCTGCCCATTCATTTTTCTTGGGTGTCGAGTATATTGTTTTGTATGCTTTCTCTCTTCCCTTTTCTTTTTTTAAGGAAAGATGCTGGCTGGAATGAAGGCCAGTAGGCAGGCAGACAGGAAGAGAGAGAAGGAAGAAGCATCTTTACTTCATTTAGTTGTTCACACTGGTTGCTCCCCCACCCCTGGTCCAGGACTCAAACCCAGGGATATGTGGCTGGCTTCTTCAGAGGCCTAACCCAGCCGCTAACCGCTGCTCCACCAGGGCGCACCTTGGTCTGTTTTCTTGGAGATAGCTCTCTCAGGGCCATGCAGCCTGCAACTCCAATTTGGATTGGTTTATTTAAGATCATCTGGATAACTAAGAGTCCTAGGATGTCCCTTTTCTGTGATCTATGTTGGATTCATTTTCCTGAATCTTAAGCCTCTTTAGTTTTACCTGAGTTACTGAAGCACATCTTCTAGTATCTTACTGAGAAATGATGCATGGATGTAAATTGTTACAGTTTGTCTGTCCTTAAACTCAATGATTTTGTTGATTTAGAGCTTACAAATATATTTGTATATAGCTTTGCAGTTATAAATCATTTTTTCCAACTTTTGAAGGCTCAGTTGTCACCTTTTTTTCAGGATTCCTATTGAGGTCATGCTCTTTTATTCTTTAAAGGACATCTGTTATTTCTCTCTGGAACTTTCAGAATTTTCCTTTCTCTTGGGAGTTCTGGAATTTCATTGTTTGGTCATGATCTTTGTTGGTATTTTTTGTTTTAAACATGTAACACTTCTGAGTGTTATTAAAAACTCTTAGCATTTAAATACTTACAGTATCTTATTTCACAGATTCACTCTTTGCTATTCAAACATAGTTCCTCTGTCAGTTTGTTTCTCCGAATACCTTTTCTTCCTGTTTTTCATCACTGCTTTATATTAGAGGTTTTCTTCAAGTATCTGATTGTTCTTGGTTATCTGTTCATATGTGAACTGCTAAAATGTTGTTTGGAACAACTGGATTCTTAGTAGGGAATGAAGTCCAGTGGTTATCACCACTGGCAATTATTATAGGACATGGTCTTTGGTTGCCACAACTAATTCCGAGTATCTGCAGCCTTTTCTTTTTAGGTTTGTCGTTTTCAGTGTAGGAGATGATGAGGTAAGATGACGTAAAGATGGCAGCTGGCCTTCTGGTTACTCATAGGAAAAGTTGTCTGGGAGGGAAAGGATCTAGTGCTGCTTTTGTGTGAGGTGCCTCTTCCTGTGTCCCCTAAGCTCCTGTCAACATTCCTGGATGTCGTAAGTCTTCTGGGGGTCTCTGACAAATCAACTTTCCTGTACCTTCTTAGCCCCATTTCCTCCCCCTCCCTTCAGAGATACCTGACACCTCTAATACTGAGCATTTCTGAGCTTCTCCAGCATAAATTGGCTTATCTCAAACTGGTCCCTTGCTTTCGTCATTCAGTAACGTTTACCAGTTTGCTCTCAGTATTCCAAATTATGGTTGCTTCTTGTGTCTTCTCCCATTTGACTTTCAAGAGTTTGTGTCTTAAAAAACAACAACAAAAACACCACATTTGCAGGCACACCTGTTGTTGAAGTGCAGCAGGCATGTGAACCCACGGCCTGCCTAGGTGGTGGTGGGGGGATTTAAGATAGAACAGTCCAATTTAGTGCTGTGTGGTGCTTTGGAAAGATGAAGATAGAAGCATTTAACATGGTCTATTAAATGTCCTGTATTTAAGTTATTCAGTATTTGTGCATATTAAATAAATTTAAGGTAATTATAAGGTAACAGCAGTGGAAATATTTTGCAAATGGTTTCCTTAAAGAGATAGGTTATAAAATCCTCATGTTGCTGAATGAAAAACAACACAGAGTAAATTTAGTTTTGCGCATCCAACAGTGTGGTAGATTCTCTGAATCTTTTTTCAAGAGTTCTTAAAGATACAGCAATGTGGCACACTCGCGTCCTGACCGGTATCCATCAGGTCAGTCGCCTCCAAGGGAGCATCGAATCACAGGCCCCGGGGAGAAAGAACTAGTGTGAACTAAATAAACAAACAAAGATGCTTTTTTTTTCCTTATGTACCTGCCTCCCTACTCACCTTCATTTCTGCCTGTACCTTTTTTTTTTTAGTATTTTTTATTGTAGTGATTATTCTACACATTAATTTTCGATGTATAGGTTCCCCATTTCTTATATATATATTTCAACACGCCATGCCCTCCACCAAATCGCCAAGTGTTCTTCCCCATTGTGTACCTTTCCTTTCAAAAAAAAAAAAGATCTAAGATTTGTATATTCTAGTCTCTGGGTTTTAGACAGGGAAACACCATATTTTCTTTGTCATCGCTGTTCATACATTATTTATATAGATTTATCTGAGAGAAAGTGATTTTACAGAGAGCATATTCATCTATTGAAATTATTCCATGGCTTAACCTCAAACATAATGAAAGTGGAGTCAAGAACCAAAATACAAGGAATTCATCTTTCTGAATATTAACCTTCTTCAACGCTGATAACCTTGGAACCTAAAACTTCACTTGGACTCTTAAAGCATTGCATTTATCAGTCATACTTTAGTTGCAGCACCACATGCATTAATTAAAATGTTTTAAAGCTTCACTTTTCAGTTGACTGGGTCTCTATTCATTTTTATGTTTCATGTTTTGTGGTGTTTCATCCAAATCTCTAATCTCATTTTTTTTGTGTGTGTACGGTGTAGAGAGTGATGTAGATTCGTATTTGTTGAAAAGACTTTTTCCTTTCTCCATCATATGCTCTTTGCTCCTCTGCCATAAGTTAACTGACCATATATGTGTGAGTCTATTTCTGGCAATTCCATCCTTTTTCCCTCTGATCTGTGTCTGTTTCTATTCCAGTACCATATTGCTTTGAATCACTATTGCTTTGTATTACAGCTCAAGATCTGGGAGTCTGATACCTCCACAGTTCTGTTTCTTTCTCTCATGATTGCTTCGTCTATTTTGGAACCTTTTGTGATTCAATACAGATTTAAATTATTTTTCTATTTCCTTGAAAAGCACCATTGGAATTTTGATGGGGAACGCATTAAACCTGTATATTGCTTTCGAGATGGCCATGCACAGTATTTAATTTGGTGTTACTGACTTCCTTAAGGAAGACTGTCATTCATTTTTAAGGCTATTAATCCTTAAAGATTAAGTTTTTGTAAGATTCTTTACAACTTTTCTGTAACTTAGTCGTTCCACACTACTGAGTTCGTGAATTCATGTGAATGTAGCTTTTGCTTTTTTAAAATAGTTATTTGTGTCACTTCTAGGACTGTAACTCTTGACCAGGCAACAGACAGTGCAAAAATCATTGGAAACGCTACTCTAAACATGTTTCATACAATGAAGCTAAATATATCAGATATGCGAGGTGTAAGTATATAACATTTTACAATTCTTTTCATTTGAAGCTTAATCTGGAAATGGTCATGTAAGGGGAAAGGTAAGGATGTATATGCAGGCCTTTCTGCTCCTTTGACAGCATAGAAGCTGAAAAGTTCTTCTGACGTTTTCCGATTTGATCAAGTTTCTTTTCAGAGTGTGAAATTTGTTCTAAAAGCTTTTCTCTGCCTAGAATAATACAGCTTGACACTTTGTAGTAATTTTCATTTAACCAAGGCCTTACTTTTCACGCATTACTTTCATCCCTCTTCCCTAGGTAGTCATCACAGGACTGTGAAGGGTGTGCATCCACAAATAATTTTTGTGCCTTTAAGGTCCTTTTAAATCATATTTATTCACATGTTGATGACCTAGAAGGGACAGTTTACTACAGGCATGTGAAGATGGGGAAGAGGGCATTAAAAATTTAAAAACCTTAATTCTGTCTTTAAAGATTAAGCTTTGTAGACTTGCACACTTACCAGAGGCTATTGAGCCAGCCATGATGGAAACTTCTCCCGGAAACACTATGGCAACATTTTGCGGTGGTGTGGTTACCTGCACGAGCATCTGCAGTGTATCCACCGCCCGTCCCGCCTCCCAACCTCTCTTAGTCTTTTATTTTATAGAAGGACATGACAGATGAAAGTAGGGTTGCCAAGTAGACTTTCCCATATTTGTTTTTTTTTAATCTTAGTTTAAAACCTTAATTGACTGGAACTTCATTGGCATATTCTACTTTAAAGGATTTTCTGATTTTGAAGGGATTGCAGTGTATTTAAATAGAATTGGATGTTTTAAGATTGGAATGAAATAAATTATAGCTGTATACTAGCCTTTTTCTAGAAACAGAATCAGAAGATAATCAAAATGAACTAGTTAGCTGAGAATTTTATTCAGTTTACTTCCAATTACATTTTAGATTTCCTAGAAACACCCTCTCTATTCTGGTTCTAGGTTGGGATTCACGTGAATCAGTTGGTTCCAACTAATCCAAACCCTTGCGCATGTCCTAGTCGCCCCTCAGCTCAATCAAGCCACTTTCCTGTTGGGTCACACTCTGTTCTTGATCTCTTCCAAGTTCAAAAACCTAAGAAATCCCCGGAAGAGGAGCACAAGGAAGGTCAGTATGGTTCTCATTTTGGTGCTGCTTATATCCTTAGGAAGCCAGTTATTTCTAAATTCGTCTGGCATGGCTTTTTAAGGGGAAAAATGACATTCTGAAGTTTAATGAATCAGTAACAAAATTATTTTATTTGCTTTGGATTGAAGTGCCCCCTTAGTCCCCCAACAGATTGGAAGAAGCCATTTAAAGTACTTTTTTATATTTTCAGTTTTTCTGGCTGCGATGGATCTGGAAATAACATCTTCTTCTAGAACTTGCTCTTTCTTGCCATCTTTTTCTACACATCCGACATCAAGTATCAATCCTGTAACTAGCAAAGCCGAGTCTTCGGGAAAATGGAATGGTCTCCATTCTCCTGTCAGTTTAAAATCAAGACTTAATCTGAGTATAGAGGTTCCATCACCTTCCCAGGTACTTTCTTAAGAGTTCTAAGTATAAGTGCCAAACTAGTTTTACAATAGGAATGACTCATAGAGCTTTCAGAGATTTTTTTAAGAATATTTTGTTTCCCCTCTAGAGTGAATGATTTTTCCTAACATAAGCTATTGATTAAGTTGGTGTGAACTGTGAATGCAGTGCAGTTAGAATTTTTGCTCCTTGGAAACTTAAGACAGGTCTTACAGCTATATTAGGAAAATTGGTTTTTGGTGGTGACTGCTTCCTTCAGCAATAGGAAGCTGAAGGACTAGAAAACAGAGAGGGTAAATTGTGATGTGCTTGCCTTGGATTCTAGTTTGCAAGTTTTCCAAAAACCGTTGCTCTCAGCAAGGTAAAATTGGCCTGTCCAGTTTGTCAAGTTGACTGTTTCCAAAAGGATGTACAGATGGGCAAAGGGAACTTGGCCAAGGACAGGGTATTTTGGTATGTAGGCTGCAGAAGTTACCTCCTAAAAATGTTTTTTCTAGTTTTCTGCCCTCAAGTCAGAATTAATGGGGGGTTGGGGGAGCTGTGAGAATAGTCTGAAATTTAACATAATGCCTTTAGGTATCAGTCCTTGCCCAAGGTAGGGTCTTAAGACTTGAGCTTTAGAAGGCTCTGCCTGTCTGCCCCTATTACAGGCAATTCAGTGAGTATGTTTAGGTTTACCTCATCCTGTGGTTATATATACACTGGTAGTACACACTTGTCATCTGCATAATTCACAATTACTACTTAGCTTTCAATGACAAAAGGGAGACATAGAAATATGCTAGTTGGAGGGGGCAGGAGTTGCTTTCCTAGCTTGGTTAATTTTCTGTACCTTAGTTCATTTTCCAGAATGTTCAAATTGAAACTAAAGTGTGATACATTAGCTCTCAAAGCACACCATCTCTGAGTATACTTTAATTTCAAACTCGTGTATGGTATTTTGTAGCTTGATCAGTCTGTTTTAGAAGCACTTCCACCTGACATCCGGGAGCAAGTAGAGCAAGCCTGTGCTGTTCAGCAAGGAGAACCACAGGGCGACAAGAAGAAAGAACCAGCCAATGGCTGTAATACAGGGATTTTGCCACCGCCAGTTGGAACAGTCTTGTTACAAATACCAGGACTTCAAGAATCTAACAGTGACACAGGAATTAATGTAATAGCCCTTCCAGCATTTTCACAAGTAAGTTTACTGCGATAACCATCCTTCTCCAGGCTCAGGGTGGTAGATGTCCTTTCCTTTTTCCTCTTGTACCCTAAAGTCTTACAAGCTTTCACTTTATCCAATGGAAGGGGAGCAGTGGGCTCATCTCCACATCATCTGCAGGACAGATTGCTTTTGAAGCAATCGAGTATGACAGCAAAGAGGGAGGTCATGGTTACGTGGATACTCAAGGTGTGCACTCAGGGGAGAGAGAGAAACACATTCATTGTAATGGCCAGAGTGATCACTGGGTCACACCTCAGTAATGAGGATCGTCATATAGTAGGGAGGTTTGACGTTTAAAAAGATACATGTGAGCATGTTTTCCTGTTTTTTGACTAGAATTTGTCCTGGTGGTTCTGTAGTGTTATTTTGTTTCTTTGGGTTTTTCTTAATGTCAATTTATACTCTAAATTTTCTTTTCTTACCCTACAACTTTTTACGAACATAAGCTTTGATACTGAGGACCTATCGAGTATGTAGATTATAGGAAAGTATGATTTGAAAACAAAATCTACTTTGTGAAAATAGAAAAATATAAACCAACTGTTAATAGAGAACTCAGATTTGACTTTGAATCTTCTCTTTTCCACTAGGTGGACCCTGAGGTGTTTGCTGCTCTTCCTGCTGAGCTTCAAAAGGAGCTGAAAGCAGCATATGATCAAAGACAAAGGCAGGGAGAGAACACCACTCACCAGCAGTCAGCAAACTTACCTTGTAAGCCCTCCAAGTGATATGTACCAACATGGAGATAAATGAAGTTATTGTATTAATGTGGTAAACACCAGCCTAAGCCATTCTTCACATTAAGAGCTCTTCATCTTAGGAGATGAGAATAACTATACGAGTGTTATGTAACTTACCTTTAAAAACACCATTTTTTAAAAGTCTGAATAAGATATTACCATAAGTCTTTTGAATCTGTCAAGCCAACTCCCCTTTGAGACAGATGGATCAAAGGATGTAGGTTTAAAATACAAAATCTGACGGTTATTAAAGATGCATCACATCCATTCACTATAAAAATGTAACACTTCTTGACTATTTTAAGCACTTCACCTGTTGGATTTTCAAAACATCCTGTGAGCACCCCATTATAGTACTCAACAGCAATGTTCCAGTGGTCACTTTAGGAAATGGCAGAGACGCATGGAATCCTAGAGCCTGCACATTAAGTCATTGTCATTACTACTACTCACATAAGTCTCTGGTGGACAGGGGTACACATGAGCGAGTGCAGGTTATAATTGTGAGGAGAAAAGAAAACCCAGTGTACCGTCTAACCCTGTTTTGTTGAGTTTACTATATTTATCTTCTTTTAGTACCAAAGAACCCATTATTTCAGCTGAAACCAGCAGCAGTGCGCGAGAAGAAACGGAACAAAAAATACGCCATCAGTCCTCAAAAAAAGATTCAAAGTCCTTTGAAAAACAGGCTGCCTTGCAGTCCCGCAAAGACTCTGCCAGCGGCCTGTGGGAGTCCCCAGAAGTTGATTGATGGATTCCTAAAACACGAAGGTCCTGCTCCTGAGAAACCTCTGGTAATATTTATGTACTTTTAAAATTCAACCATTTCTTTCCTTGGATTTCAAAGTACCTGACATGTAAATATAGCACTTTTATCATTTGTCTTAACAGGAAGGACTCTCTGCTTCCACTTCAGGTGTGCCAGGCCTTCCTGGTTTGCAGCCTGGCTTGTCTGGCTGTGTAAGACCCCCAGCACCCAACCTAGCTGGAGCTGTCGAATTCAGTGATGTGAAAACCTTGCTCAAAGAATGGATAACTACTATTTCGGGTTGGTGTTAATCAACAGAGGAAGACTTAGATGTAATGGTCCCATGATTTCAGAAAATGAACAACTAGATAAAACTTAACTTTCCTAAATCTAACAAGCTTACCAACCACCACCTAACCTTTTAACTCTGGGGCTGGCTTTGCAAAGTTCCTGACTGTAGCCCGTTCATCTTCCAGTGTTAAGTCAGTGGCACAGTCATGAAAATGTAGTTTTCCTTCATTCCCAGTTTTCATTGGAGGTTTTTTCTCCTCTCCCTAGATCCAATGGAAGAAGATATTCTACAGGTTGTGAAATACTGTACTGATCTAATAGAGGAAAAAGATCTGGAAAAACTGGATCTAGTTATAAAATACATGAAAAGGTAACAGTAGTTTTATCAAGCGGGGGAAAATGGCTTATCATGGGAGGCAAGGCACTGAACAAGTTTTACTCCTGGCAATCCGTTGTGCTAAATATATGGAAAGGGGTGGGGGGGGTGCCTTTTATTTTTAATCTGAGAAACATTTTAATACTGATTGGGCAGTAAAAAAGAACTGTTCCCTGAGTTCATAGAAAGTATGAGTACTTCTGGGTATGCTTTTTTTGGTGGTCAAATTGTTTTTTACAAAAATATCAAAACCCAAACCAGTGAAGCACCCTTGGTGGAGCAGTGCTTTAGGTCCACTGCCTCCAGCCGAGCAGTCCACAGACAAGCAAGATAATAAGCACCTTAATAAAAATGCTGCTTCCTCTCTCCCTGACTGCACCTTTCCTCATGATGTTTTTCCTTCCCCACCTGTAGGTTGATGCAGCAGTCAGTAGAATCGGTTTGGAATATGGCATTTGACTTTATTCTTGACAACGTTCAGGTGGTTTTACAACAGACTTATGGAAGCACATTAAAAGTTACATAAATATTACCCGGGAGCCTGGTGCTCTCCGCTAGCTGTGCCATAAGTGCTTGTGAGGTATTTGCAAAGTGCATGATAGTAATGCTGAGTTTTTATAATTTTTGTTTTTAAGCAAGTGTTTTATACATTTCTTTTCAATAAGTGCCAAATTTGTCAGTATTGCATGTAAATAATTGTGTTAATTCTTTTACTGTAGTATAGAGTCTATTTACAAAATGTTTGTTTATAAAGTTTTATGGATTTTTACAGTGAAGTGTTTACAGTTGTTTAATAAAGAACTATATGTATATTTTGTACAGGCTCCTTTTTGTGAATCTTTAAAAACTTTAGGAAGCAAATCCTGAACTGGTGTTTATTATACATACAGGCTAAAAAGCCTCTGAGACAGGGTTAGAGGCTCCATGCTAAGCTCTGAAATTCCTGAGAGGCCCCAGTCTGGGATTCTACTTATCCCAAGCAAAGCTAAAGCTTCTAAACAATCTTGGCCACAAGCATGAACACAGGAGCACATTAAGAAAATCTTCTTTACTTCTTCCAAATGGAGGAATTTACATATCTTGAATTAGAACGCAAACGCAAGTTTTTCCTGGAAAACTCTATGTCCCACATGTGGTTTAGAAGTGTTGTCTTTGCCTCCACTGGCCCGGCAGCAACTTTAATGACCAAATGCATCTAAATGCTTTTCTATGCTAGTTATGTGCACCGTAACACTTTAAAAATATAAATTCTATGCCAGTAAGTACTTGGGAACGTTGTCCTCAAAAACCCCACCCCCACATTTGACTCCATTCAACACTGCAAGAAATAGGTAGTCAGATTCAAGAGCTGTTCTAAGAATTAAACTGGGAAAAGGAGTAAATATGCTGATATGGACCCACTTCCCCTTTCTTCAGGAAAACCATTACAGGTAGCTACAATCGGATTACTACTACAAATAAGTCATTATGATATCTAACAATTTAGAAGCAGTAAGCCCAAACAATTAATTCCCTATTGATTGTCTCATCAGAAAATGTATGCATGATAGAACTTTCTAGGACAAAATAGAGCAAGATTGATTATAAAAATTCTTAATATGTGCTAGTACACAAGGTAAGAGTTATTAAAATAGTTCCTGTCTTTAAAAGAATGAGCTGTATCAAGAATGAGCACTAATGGGAGAGAAGCTACTCTAACAGTCTAACAGCTGACTGGTAATGTCTGTTTTCTTTATTGGTAGTTTGGAATTGTGTTGATTACAGTGGACTCTCATGACTATACAAGCAGTAAAGAGCCAGCTATGCTTACACCATGGAATCACACAAAGCATATAAAGAAATATAAGAATGCCTAGTTTAGTTTCCTATTTTTAAAAATTCCTAAGGACATATGGCAGAAGAATGCTGGAGAAAAAAAATCACTCTTGGAAGGATATGCATAAATAATGAAGTTATGTCTCATCAAAAAAGTCCCAAGAATCACAAAATCTGCAGAAGCTTGGTTAATCAAATACTGCAGTACTGATTTAATCAGTATAAAATCGAAAGAGCTTTAGATCTGTAATAAAAATCCAAATCTGGGGACGGGCAAACTTTAAAACAGCAGCCAGTAGAGGAGGATGGGGAGAGGAGTGGGTGAGTGAACAGGCACGTTGGAACTGTGGGGACATGTAATCAATCAACCACTGTCAAACCAGTGTAAGTGTCTTGGTTTCTCATGGAAAACATTTTTATATACCTATTTTTCTCTTTCTATACTTAAGTTCATCAATGTCCAGATATGTCCATTCCTTTTTGTTTTTGTTGGTGATAGCACAACATAATATTGCATTTACTCCAATTCCTGCCCCATGTGGAAAAATTAGATGATTTCAAATACTTTTTTCAGCTCCACAATAAGCTGCCAATCACTCTTCTGCATTTCATCTCGGAACCAGTCTTTGAGGGCATCAATGGACTGTCTACTGATCTGAAATGAACCAGAAAACAGAATATAACTAAAGCTCAAGAAAAGCACATGCCCCATAGTCTCATTACGAAGAAATCACTAGCAGTGCCTGCTTTCAGGGAGCAGAATCCCAGCACCACATCTGTTAGGTGAGTCAGGCAGAATGGGATCTGGCACTGTCCTCAAAGACTAGCTCATACACTAGAATAAAGTCCTAATGAATCCAAATCCAGTCCCACTGGATTACAAAAGTTAATTTTGAAAGTAACCAAAGAGAGCTAACTCTCCCGTTTGTTACAACAGGTCACTTTGGGGCATGCTGGTTGTTTACGGCTTGGGTGTCTGGGGCATAGACCACATACAGTCCAGGAACTCAGATTCGTGATGGAGTGGGTAGGGAGACAGAAATGAACCAGTGAAAGTGCTGCTTCCTCTTAACAAAGCAAATAGATCACTTTTGCCAAGATACTTACTTTACTAACAAGAATGTCAGTAGCTTCAAAATGTCTTCCATACATTTTGGGGGATTCACCAGGGATAGGTTCTATTTTTACACAGACTTCTTGTCCTTTTTTTGCAACATCCACTTGTTTATGGTTTATTTCAATACTTGTTACTATTCCAATGTCAACAAACTGTAAAATAAGAATATACAATGTATCCAGATGAATCATGCCAATCACAGGTGCCACAACTGGAAAACGAACTAAAAAGAGAGTTTTTAAAGCCCTCGCTAGGACCAAGACAGCTCTTTATCACTTAGGATCTCTACTATGTAGTGTTCTCATCAGTAAACCGGATGCCACAACTACTTCCCCTCTGCCTTTCAGAAGATGGTTCTAAGGATGAAAGATCATTGGTGAGTTTCGCAAGACTTGAGTACTGTCAACCCAAGCCCGGCTTCTCTTTCTGCTCTGCTCTTCCTGCAACAGCAGGCACAGACATTCTGAATCAGCAGTGAACTTGGAATGTTCAGGTGACGTCTAAGTCTTTTTCCCTGAGGAAATCAGGTCTGGGGCAGGAAAAGTATTAGATGAGCCTAAAGCATCCCAATACAGGCCAGAAAGTAAGAAAATACTCCCAAGTGCTATGTGGCAAGGACATACAGATGGCTTGAAATGGGCTTCCACTGGCCAAAACAGAGAATTGGGATATTAAAAATACTGGTAATAACAAACTGTATGGACAAGACACTTTAAGGAATCTTCCTCTCCTTGACTTTTTCTAAATAAATATAAGGTCACAATTACGCAACCATTTGTATTCAATAATTGACGGGCACATTGCCAATGGTTACTAAATCTACTGGAGTATAAAAGTTGAGAAACAGGATATTCAGTGACTTAAGGTACCCACCCCCCCACCCCACAGATGAGTAATTACCAAAGGGGACAGTCAGTCTCTAATGAAGACAACCTGTGCGATAGCGCATACTGCACACACCCAGGAGCGCCTATGTCTGCAATATCCTTTTCAATAATTTTAACCAGCATCTAATCACAATGAAAGAATCAGACAAATCCAAGGTAAACAACAATCCGTAAAACAACTGGCCTGCACTCTTCAAGGATGGAGCACCATTCCTATTTGAGACCAACACACAAAGTAACCAAACACAATGCACCTTGAAGGTGTCCTGGGCCAGGCCAACATGTATCATCATAGAGGGCATTCTGGGACAATTGGTGAAATGTGAATGAAGATTGTAAAGTTTAGACTATTACTGAATAAATGCTAATTTTTCTTGGATTGATGCTTATCTAGAGGAAAGGAATATGGCTGCTCATTAAAGAGCAGACTTTTCCCTCTGCTTTAAGTTTCAAAACTTTTTTTAAATGAGAATAATTCCAAGTACTTTCCAACTTTCATTAATTGCAACAATGATATCCGGTGCTAGGAATCATATTTAGCCATACCGAGGTATAAATTACAGGTGACGAGCTCTGACTCTGCTTGACACACATACAAAAGACAACAGCAAAAGAAAAAAGTACAACCAGAACTTACATTTTTGCTAGGGACACACATGGGTGTCCCCTGTTTCACCTGGCCTGCTTCCACAGTCACTCCCATCACTATTGGATCCCGAGAATTGAAAATAAACTGAGGGAGGATCTTCATCTTGCAGGGAAATACTGCTATGTGCCTAAAAGGAGACAATGAAAACCAAAGATTTTTAAGCCTACAAAAAATAACTTAAAACAATAAACACAAAGATAACCACAAGCTTCTCCCACTGGATAAAAGCAGTTTTCTTCCACAGGTGGGTAGACCAACATAAGACACTGCAGGTGGGTGACCTTGGTGCTGCAGTCCATGGTTGTCCATGGCTACCATCTCCTGACATTTCTTTTCTTCATCCCCTTCCCCGCTTTTTGCATTCTCTTAATTACCAAGTTGTACAGAGGCTGCATCAGAGGAGCACTCTGCACCTAGACTAGAAAAAAGAAATGTTTTCAGAGTTTCAAGCAGTCTTATCAAATTTAATTCTTTTGCTTTAGGTTTCATGATCTAAAATAAACATATTCTGTTGAGATGTTGAGAGGCATGTACTGGTGGTGTAGCAGATAAAGCTGGCAGGCACAGTCCACATACATCCCAAAGACCCCGGTTCAAAACCCACGTCGGGGAACAACCAATGTGAATTAAGTGAAAATAAATGAATGCTGCTGCTTCTTTCCTCCTGCCTGCACCTTAGTCCAGCATAGTTGGAGTTGGAATCTGGATTGCAGACGTTTCATCCAGAGTCACGTGCATGAACAAAAATGCACAATAAGAGAGACCCAAGAGTTGTAGGTACCAGTGCACAAGCAGGCCTGCACCGTCCCTTGAAGAAAAAAAAAAAAGGAATCTTGAGCTTGCCTCCTCCCCACAAGCACAACAAAAAATACACCTGTTTAGCAACTACCACCTTTGAAAAGGAATGGGTTCCAGCATCTCTATAAAGAGAAATGACACACCTTCACGAACAGTAGGAAAAGCTGCTCTTTCTTGGTGTCATGCCACCCTGCTCAGAAACCCTGGGGTAGAGACCAATGACACTATTTCCGGAGCTGATGGGCTTTCCCCTGAAGTGGGTGGCCCCATACCTGGAAACTGGCTGTCAGTCATTGAAATAAAAAACCTAAGCATTGAGGTGGAAATAGGAAGAGCCACCTTGCCAACAAAGATGCTGCTTTCAGAATGCAGGCACTGACACCAGCCAACTGCTGCAGGAAGGCTTCAAGGGGAAAAACCTGCCTCCTTGACCATTATTTGCATTAGTGCACTCATGTCCAACCTTAGATGTTCACAGCTGCCTTTCTGTGGGCTGCCAGAGACAGCCAGCCAAGTCTGAAGTGCATGTAAGTACAGCTGAGTAGTTCCCAGCAAGAACCATTCTAATCTCCAGCTCTCAGGAAAGATCACTGGACAAGCTCCATTGAAAAGGCAACTTGTGTCCACCTATGTCTACTGCTAAACAGCTTTGCTAGCTGCTTAGTACTCCCTAGAGATTCCATCCACAGGGGACTGTGCTTTGCTACAAGCAGTTCGTGGCTCCTGTGGCTTCTGTCGGAACCGTGGCCTGCTTGCGCACTGGGGCCTACAACTCTTGGGTCTCTCTTATTGTGCCCTTTTGTTCATGCACGTGACTCTGGATGAAACCTCTACATTCCAGATTCCAACTCCAACTAGGCTGGATTCAGGTCTCAACACAGGACGGGCTCTAGAAAATCAATTAATTCTGAGGAGTGCTAAGATCACACAACTAAAGGGAAGCCTAGCATTCCAGAACAACAAGTAACCTGGATCTTGGCACCCTAATACAAGGCCTTTACATCAGGGAAGTCTAAACCACAGTAATAAAACAATGCCAAACAGAATGAAGAGCGAAACACGAAACAAAACAAATCCCAGGAGAAAATATGAACTCAAAAGAATGAAGTAAACTACCTAAATGTGAAGAATTTCAAGCAACAGTTTTAATAATAATCAAGTCAAGGAACAAGATCTACAACAAAATATGAGGCAATTGAAAATAATTCATGGAGCTAAAGAACACAACAGAGGGGCTAAAGAGTAGACTGGAAGAAGCCTCCAACTGAATCAGTGAGTGAGAAGACAGGGCAGTAATTCACCCAAGCAGACCAGCAAAGCGTAAAAAGGATATACAGGAGAAATGAAAACAGCATACGAGACTTAAGGAATAGAATCAAGAGGAACAACGCACCATTGAAGGGATCCCAGAAGGAGACCAGAGAAAGAAAAGGACAGAAACCATGTTGGGGGCCCACTATGGTGGCTCAGCCTTATTAATAAGTCTTCAGGTCCACTGCAGTCCATGTATATACACTGCAAGGACAAAGGTTTGCAAATGTGGCCCAGAGAAATACAACCAAATAAACAAAATGCTTCTTCCTGCTATGTCATCCTTCCTGCCTGCCTCCTCTTAAAAAAAAAAAAAAAAAAGGAAAGAAAAGGAACAAACCGTATTTGAGAAATAACAGCTGAGAATTTCCCTCAACTTAGGAAGTAAACAGACCTCTAGAGCCAGGAAGCTCAGAATGCCAAACAAAAGAAACCCAAATACACATACACCAGGACATACTGTCATTAAAATGACAAAATACAAGCTAGAGAAAATCTTAAAAATCACCTAGAAAAAAACAAGTTACAAAGTAGCCCCCTAAGATTGCCAGTGGATTTCTCAGTTAAACTTTACAGGCGAGAAAGGAATGGCATGTGCTAAAAGAAAAGGATGTTCAGCCAAGGAAACTACCCCAGCAAGACACTCACTTAAACTAAAAGAATGATAAGAAGTTTTAGGACAAGCAAAAGTTAAAGGAGTTCATCACCACAGAATCAGCCTTGGAAGAAAGGAAGTTCTATAAAATATTGAAAAGAAATCCCTCTTAGAAGCAACAAGACATCAAAAATACAAAATGTGGGAAGGAGGAAAGGGAAAACGTAGACTGTTAGAATATGAGCCCAAGACAACTTCCTTTCATAAGTGAACTCCAGGGTAAGCTCAAAACACGAACCCATAGTAAAATCAAAGAGGAAAATGAAAAAGGAAACCAAATACAACAGAAATACCTTCAAACCACCTCTAAAGAGAATAAGTTAAGAATAAAGGTACTGTCTGCCACAACACCCAGAAAACAAAGAAAATGTCAAGTTACATAATAATCACCATTAATGTTAATGGACTGAACTCATCAAACAAAAGGAATTGATAGAGTGGCCAAAAGGATTAAAAAACATAACCAAATTTTCTGCACTATACAGAAAACTCATCTGCGTTTGAAAATAGAACAGTCTCAAAGTCATTGGTTGGAAGAAAATCCTACAATCAAATCACAATCTAAAAAAAGGCAGAGACAATCATACATAGATAAAGTAAGACTTTCAACTAAAGGAGATAACAAAAGACAGGGCTTGCTACTCCATAATAAAAAGGGGTCAATTGAGTAAAAAGATAGCTCATTAATACATGTGCAACAAAATGAAGGAGCAGCAAAACGTATAAAGCAATTATTAACAGAACTGAAGAGAAACAATGACAATATAATAGTATTAAGAATTTTCAAAACCCAACTTACAGTGAACAGATCAACCAGGCAGAAAATTAACAGTCTTAAATGAAAAATTAGAACATGGGCTTAAAGACATTTACTGAACTGCGGAATTCACATTTTTCAAAGTGCACAGGAAACAGTCCACAGATAGACCATATGTTGGGACACAAAACAAGTGTTAACAAATTTACAAACACTGAAGCTGCACCAAATATCTTAGATCACAATGGCATAAAACTATAAGTTAACCACAAAACACACACACACACACACACACACACACACACACACACACACACACCTGGAAAATTCCAAAATATGTGGAGGCTAGCCAATATGCTTCTGGATGATTTTTGGGTAAAAGAACAAATTAAAAGAAACTTGGGAGACACATGAAACCAAAGAAATGAGCTACCAGAACTTACGGAATGAAGCAAAAGCAGTAAAAAGAGAGAAGTTTATAGCAATCCCGGCCTACCTTAAGAAACAAGAAAAACTGTATATAAACAATCTAACACATCTAAAATAACTAAAGAATTGAAGTCCAATGTCATTAAAAGGAAGAAATGGAACCTCAAGCAGATATAAAATAAAATTCAAAGAGAATTCAGAAGATCAATAAAACTAAAAGCTAGTTCTTTGAAAATATAAACAAAATTGACAAACCTCTGGCTAGGCTAAGAAAATTCTAAAAATTAGAATTAGAAATGAAAGGGAAGTTGTTAAACAGATACCTCAGAAATGCAAAGCATCAAAAGAAACTACTATGAAGATCTATATGCCAATAAACTAGATAACCTAGAGGATATGGACAAAGTTTTAAAAACATACAGCTTACCAAGACTGTATCAGGAAGAAATGGAAAACCTGAAAAGATCTATCGAAAGTAGGAAAACTGAAGTAATCAAGTTTCCCCAATGTTAAAAGTTCAAGAAAATATGGCTTTCCTAGTGCGTTCTACCAAACATTCAGAAAAGATTACCTATACTCTTCTCAAGTTCTTCCAAAAATAACTGAATGATGGGGAATACTTTCAAATATTTTCTATGAGGCCAACATTATACTGATATCAAAAGCGGCCAAGGATGGCACTAAGAAAGAATATATAGACCAATATCTCTGATGAAAATAGATGCGAGAATCCTCAACTAAATATTAGCAAACCGAATCTAACAGTTTATCAAACAGATAATATATTTATAAGCAAGTGGAATTTTCCCGGGGGATACAAGGATGGTTCAACATACACAAATGTCCTAATACACCAGATGAACAAAAAGGGAAAATATCTTATGGTTGTATCAATAGATGCAGAGAAAGCATTTATAAAGATTCAGCATCTATTTATGATAAAAAAAAACCACATAAAATTGAGACATAAAGATTAGATACAATAAGCCCACAGCCAACATCATACTTAACGGGGGAAAACTGAAAGTATTTCCTCTAAGATCAGGGCCAGTACACGGTTGTTCACTCCCACCAGTTCACTCCCACCACTGTTATTTAATGTCCCTGGAGTTCCCAGTCAGAGCAATTAGGCAAGAACAAAACAAATCCAAAATGGAAAAGAAGTAAAATTGTCACTATCTGCAGATGACATAATATACACAGAAAAGCCCTAAAGTCATCAACTAAGTATTACTAGACTTAATCATTGAGCACAGTAAAGTGGCAGGCTACAAAGTTAATATACAAAATCCTGTTGCATTTTAATATGCAAACAACTTGAACAGAAGAAAGTGAAATCAAAAAAACTATACCATTTACAATAGAAACAAAAAATAATTAAATATCTTTAATACACTTAACAAGAAGGTGAAAGAACTGTACAATGAAAACTGTAAAATTTTGTTAAAAGACATAGAGGACAATACAAACAGATGGAAAGCCATTCCCAGCACAGAATCACCACTGTCAAGTGGTCATCTTACTAAAGAAATATACGGGTTTAAAGCAATTCCCATCAAAATCCTGGCAATTTTCAAAGAAACAGAACAAAAAAAAATCTGGCACACCCTGACGGCTCAGTGTTTTAGTACAATAGGAGTAGTTCACATAAATCCCAAGATCCCTGACTGGGAGAAACAACAAAGATGAACTAACAACAAAGTGCTTCTTCCTCCTCTCTTCCTGCCTTTCTTCTGCTCACCATCATTCCTGCCTGCACCTTTCCTTAAAAGAAAAAAAAATTTTTGAAGTTTGTACGGAATCACAAGACCTCAAAAGCCAAAGCAATCATGCAAATAAAAGAACAAAAGTGGAGGTATCAAACTCAACAGATGTTGATCTATAATACAAAGTGATAGTGATCGAAACTTTATGGAACTGGAAATAGAAACAGAATAGAACTAAATGACCTGAAATAGTCATATATATATGATCAGTTAGTTTATGATAAAAATGTCAAGAGCATATGATGGAGCAAATAGTTTCAATAAATGGTGCTGGGAAAACTGGACCGTCACATGCCAAAGAATCAATCTAGACCAACACTATACATGAAAATTAATACAAAATAGAAAATAGACTGGGATGTAAGACTGAAAACATAAAACAACAATACACTCCATGACATCAGCCTTAGTTCTTTGGAGACTCCTTTCTAGTCGCAAAAAATAAATAAATAAAAATAAACAAATGGGGTTTCAAAAAACTTCTGCACAGCAAAAGTTAACTATCGCCAAAACAAAAAGACATCCTACTGACTGGGAGAAAATATCTGCACCTATATATCTGACAGGTTAATATCCAAAACATAAAAACTCATAAAGCTCAACAGAAAAACAAACTATCCAATTAAAATACGGGCAAACGGGTAAGCCCTGGTGGCACAGGCATTAAGTCTGTAGCTGTGGCATAAAGCTCAAGGATCCAGGTTCACCATCCATGTCTGGAGTGAACAACCAATATGAACAACTAAATAAACAAATGCTTCTCCCTCCCCTCTCTCTCTTCCCTGACTGCTTCCTCTCTAACAAAAAAAACAACAACAAAAAAATCATTATCTGAATAGATTTGTTTTTCAATGAAAACAAAGAGATGGCCAAAAGGCACATGAATAGATGTTCCTCTTCACTTGTTATTAAAGGAATACGAATCAAAATGGCAATGAGGGCGCATCCTGGTGGCTTAGCAGATAGGTCACTGGATATAGTGCACATATATCTCAAGACCCCAGATTCGCTAACCCAGGCCAGGGAACTGACAAAGATGAATAACTAAATAAAAATAAAGGTTTCCTCTCTCTTTCTGCCTGCCTACCTGCCTTCATCCTGCCTGTACTTTTTCTTTAAAAACACAAAGCAAAAATCAGACATTGAGCTATACTACAAAGTGATAGTGATCAAAACAGTATGACACTGGAATAACAGAGTAACAGACCAATGGAATAGTAACAGAATCATCAGAAACTGACCCACGAACATACAGTCAGTTAATCAACAACAAAGTCACTGAAAGTGTAAGATGGAGAAAGGAAATTCCTTTCAATAAATGGTGTTGGGAAGACTGCACAGTCATATGCAAAAGAATGAAGCGGGATCATGCTCTAACACCATTCCCAAAAATTAACTCAAAATGGACTAGAGACTTGGATATAAGACTGGAAACTAGAAAATTATTGGAAGACAACGTAAGAAAGACATTCAACGACATCGGCCTTAGGGAGGCCTTTGGGGACTCAACTCCAGGATCTTAGGAAACAAAAAACAAAAATTAACAACTGGGACTACATCAAACCAAAATGCTTTTTTACAGCAAAATACAACATCACCCAAACCAAAAGGCAACCTACTAACTGGTAGAAGATATTTGCATTTCATATTTCAAAAAAGGGTTTAATATCTAAAATATACAAAGAACTCATAAAACTCAGTAACAGAAAAATAGGCAATACAATAAAAAAATCAAAGGATTTAGACATTTTTCAAAGAGGATATACTGATGGTCAACAGGCATGAAAAGATGTTCCTACTTCCTGGCTATTAGGGAAATGTAAATTAAAACAACAATGAGATATCACCTTATACCTGAGAGACTGGTTATTATCCAAAAGTCTGGAAATAACAAATGTTGGCAAGGATGTGGAGAAAAGGGAATACTTTTACATTGTTGGTGGGAGTGCAAACTGGTGCAAACCCTATGGAAAACAGTATGGAGATTTCTCAAAAAGTTGAAGATGGAAGTCCCATATGATGGAGCCATCCACTTCTCAGTATTTAACCAAAAGATACAGTAACACTCATTCATAGAGATTTATGCATCCCCATGTTTACTGCAGCCCTATTCACAATAACTAAGAACTGGAAACTACCTAAGTGCCCAACGTCAAATGAATGGATAAAGAAGATGTGGTACATATACACAATGGAACACTACACAGCCTTTAGAAAAGATGAAATTCTATCAATTGAATCTACATGGATTAATCTAGAAGGGATTATGCTAAGTGAAATAATTCAAAAGAAGATCGACACCAGATGACCTCACTCAGGTGGAATGTGAACAGACAAAACAAAGGAGCAGATGAAACAAAATCAACCCTTGGACAGGTGCAACAAAACTGAGGTTACCAACAGGGAATGGTAGGGGAGGTAGGGAGGTGGAAGAAACGGTGGCAGAGCCCACTGGACAATGGTGAAGAACACTCGGTGATTTAGTGGAGGCCAGGTTGACATATATATGAGGATTAGGGAACCTATACATATGACTTTAATGTGAAAAACAAAAAATAATTTAAAAAAACACAAAGCAAAAACAACAAAAATAACGAGATACCACTTGACATCTGTGAGAATGACTATTATCCAAAAGACTGAAAACAAATGTAAGCAAGGATACAGAGAAAAGGGGACCCTTTACAAAGTTGTTGGGAGTTTAAATTGCTGAAACCTTTATAGAAAACAATATGGAAATTCTTCAATAAATTGAGACTGGAACTCTCATGATCCTCTTGTACCACTTCTGGGTATTTACCCCAAATCACAAAAACACTAATTGGCAGAGATACATGCACTCCATTTTTACTGAAGCATTATTTATAAGAGCCAATCTTCTAAGTGCCCATCTTCAGATGAATGGATAAAGATTTATTACATGGAATACTACATGATCCTTAAAAGATGAAATCCTGACATTTTCAACAACATGGATGAAACTAGAGAGGGATTATAAGTGAAATAAGCAAAAGAGAAAGATGATCTCACTCATGTGGAATATAAACAAAAATAACAAAACAGACAAAAAATAATCTTTACACACTGACAATAGTAACCAAGGTTACTAGAGGGAAAAGGAGTAGGGGGCAGGAGCAAGCGGGCAGGGGGGAATAGCCAGTGATGAAAAACTTTTGGTAATTTGGTAGTTGATGTGGTGTGTTGTCATATATTTGACAAAGGTAAACCTAAACATAAGATCTTGTATTATTTTGTAAATCAAAATTACCTCAATAAGTATTAAAAAAAAATTAAATTAAAAAAATTAAGTAAGCACACCCTAAACCATATTTCTGACCTCCTCTAGAGTTCTCCCCTAAAAGTTCACTGTGCCTGGACCAGTGCTGTAGTTTTGCCTGGACACCCTTCACATTCAAAGTGGTTCCTTTTGATGAGAGATCACTGCCTCTTCCAAGCACACTATCTTAAATGTCCTCTCCTTATATAGGCCTTTCTATGCTGGATTTTCCTTTTCAGCAGTTATCCCACTTTTCATGTGTTTATTGCTTGCCCCTCTCTGAGCTCCAAGAGGCAGAGACCTGGTCAAGCTTGGGCCTGACTACCACCCCATGAGGTTTGCTGGAGAAGCTCTTCTCCCACAGAAAGTCCTGTCTAATTTTCTAATTTTTCCACATTCTAATTGTGTTCATTAAATTCTACGCAACCTGTTACCCCAGGTAAGGACCTCTAGCAACAAAATGTCCCCAAGTGTAGAAACTACTCACCCATTAATAAGACCTGGTCTGTCAAATTGAAAACTAAAACAGAAAGACTACAGGGAAGATTTGTTGACACACTGCTGGAATGTGTCAGGTGTGCAGGATTCTTAACTCTAACAAACCACCGTGGAATGCAGCCTCTGGTAGACGAGCAACTGCCTACACACCTTTCTGGTATTTGGAAATTCTCACATCATCAACTTCATTACCAAAAATCCAGACAGTAAAATCACCTACTTACTTAAATTCTTCTTGTTTCTGTTTCTTGTAGTCTTGTCTGTATTTTGTAAAGGCATCAAATAAATGATATATAATTTCCGCACTAAAAATTCTAACTCCTAAACTATCAGCCATTTCTTGTGCATCCCGTTCGATTCTCACATCAAAGGCCAAGATTACTGCATACCTGAAAGGTTAAAATACATCAAAGACCACACGATAAAAATCAGAGTATCTCACAAAGGTCTGTTCTAAGAATATAGGTATGTAATATGAAAGCCTTCATTAAAGAAATTACTTACTGAGGATCATGTTCCAACATCACTGAAGCCTTCATAACATCTTTTTTATGGACTGGGCCAATGTTAATTCCTGCATACTGTAAAAGATGGAGTTTCCAGTTTGCCTGTGTCTGGTAATATAAATAGCACACAAACCATGACTACCACTGACTTTGTAGAGTTGGGGCGGATTACTTACGGGCACTTCTGATGTTTTCAAAAATTCAAGCAGAGCTTCCAAAGACCCCAGGGTAGATGCCTGGACATAGACTCCCTTTTCTTCTAATTTGATAGCATTTAGTGTCTGTTTTAACTCATGGATCAATTCATCCTTGAAATTAGATGTGACAAAGTTATAAACACATTTCTATTATCAACAGTCTAGAATTAAACCATGTTACTCTTTTTAATTAAGTACATAACTGAAAATATGAAACCAAGGCTTAGAAAAAACAAGGTATAGCAGAACATACGCCAGAAAGGAGGAAAAGACCTGGAAACCACATCTGAGCTGTATCCCATCTCACCTTTGTCTTAGGTTTACTAACACCGGAATTTGTTTAACTTCAACTCCACTTGCAAATAAAGTAAGCAAGTGAGACATAACTGTCTGAACTATTAAATACCTTAAGCTTATAATCTCAGGACCCCTTTCCTCCATCATTGCTCCTCTGGAGATGGGAAGAGAGTTTGACCAGAAAGAGGTAAAATAACCAGAACAGTACCATCAAAGATGCATAAGTCCACACTACACTCCAGACTGGCGAGAGGGGCATCTTTTCTATTCTCAGTGACCCTCAGGTGGCCAATTCCCTGATGACAGTGACCTGATATTGCTTAAGAACAATGGTGATCCCATAACATTAGATGAGCCACACATCAGCAACACTTATTCCTTTTCTTCGGCAAGTAAACAAACTATGGTTCAAAGTTTGCTTTAGTGAATCTACACTGGAATCATGGGTCACTGCTCCTACAGGCAGGCAGTTTTTAAAATGACTTCAAGTATCTAGTTAAGATTTCATTTTTAGTTCTGACTACATAATATAAGATACTTAAGGTAAAATAGAAACAACTTTATATAAAACATGTCAGAATTCTAGTATATATAAATGGTATTTATGCCAATTCATACAACTGTACAAACTAAAGTGATTTAAAAGTACCAACTGTTTGTGAAGAGGCCACCAAAGGCTTCACAAAGGTGTGGGTGCCTATTTTATCCATTGTGCCAGCATGTGCCCCACTGACAACGGCAGGACTCAAACAGTTATGGAGGAAAACAAATTAAAACAACTTACTTTAAGAACTGGGATTTCATCTTCTTTATAAGCCACCAGGAGGGGTAAACCAGCCAATGTTTTCTCCAGGTCTTTTCCAAGAATCTTTACCCCTTGAGCTGCTTCTACTTCTTTATGCTTTTCGTATTGGTTCTACAGAGATCAAAACATGTTATCATATTTACTTTATAAGCGTTAGCAGTAGGAGATGGTCTACGAGAGAATTTCTTGACCTTAAGGTAGGGAAAGATTTCAACATATAACAGACTAGTATCCTAACTATATAAACAACTCCTATAAAATATCTAAAAATAAACAATGCCAGAGCAGAATGAGTATTTCACTAAAGAGGTGATTTATATGACTAATAAACATATAAAATAATAAACAACCACATCTGAATCAGTTAAGTGTCAAACCAAAACAGCAAAGATCGATACACTCATAAAAACAACACAAATTTTAAATTCTGATGACATCAGAGATCTGATGAAGATGAGAAATCAAGAAAACTCTAAATTACTACAGCAAAGAGTGTATGTAACCTGCTACATTCACTGTGGAAATGGGGTGGCCTTATCTAGTACAACTGGAAGATAAGCCCAAGTAATACCTTAATAATTCTCTCTCAGGTATGCACACTAGAGAAACTGTACCATACAATCATATAAGAGCACTACTATTAATAGCAAAATTTTAAAATGAGAGACAGCATACACTGTTCATCAGCAGGAAAGCAAACAAACCGATATATGCAAGTAACAACACGACAAAAAATGTACTAGTTTTATGCAACAACGTAGACCACTTTAAATATTTTTTTAAAAAGCCAGATAGAAAAGAACACACTGAGAATGACTATATAAAGTTAATTCATATTTTTTAGAGGTACACTTTCAGGTAGCTAAAAAAAATTTTTAAGAAAGTATTAGTTACTATCATAAAAATGGAAAGCGGGGTTAACTTTCAGGGAGAGGAAGCTAAAGTCAGATAGAGGAATGAAGAAAGCTCGCTCTGATTCTCAAGCTGGTTTTGTTTCCTAGAACTGTGTGAAAGTTTTCTATATTCTGTGTACTTTATTACAGGAATTTTTTTTTTTTTTTTAACAATAACATGTTAATGAGAAATTAGTTAGTAGTGAGGAACCAAAACAATATACTTTAATTTTTTTACAAGTTCAACTGGTAAACAGGCATTTTCCCACATCTCCAATGATGGTTGGCCCCTCCTATATGACTCCATCTAAAATACAACCAGGTGAGGGGTGTGTGTTAGGTATTAAACCTAGAAGCCCTCAAAGTGAGGACGTGGCCTCAGCAGAACTCTAACACTATACAAGTCCCCACACATTAGCACTTATCACCTTGGCTTACCTTGACTCGTAACTCCTTCATAGGAGGAGGTAAGAGGAGGCCTCGAATCTGAGTTACAATGGGTCCCTCTACTCCAGGAACAATAATTATATCTCCTTCCTTCAAACGACCATTAATCAATATTACATCGATAGTAGTACCCATTCCAGGGAGGGCCTTAACCTACAGATATTATTGCAAAAGAAGAGAAATGTAAGCTGTAATGCACCAGGTTGATAAAATCTACAAATAGTAAACATACCCATCCAAGAATTATTTTTTTTAAAGGCAGTCAAGTCGAAAAGCTGACAATTACCTCCATCACCTGTGCTCTCAGCTCTTCACAGTGTGCAAGTCTCTTGTTCAACATGGTCTGAGTTAACTCGACAAGAAGACAGATCAGACTTCCCATGCCATCACCAGTATGTGCAGAGGTAGGTACCAAGGACACAAAAGTGCGGGGATCTTTATTCTCATAAAACAAAGCTGCATTCAAACCCTGGAGATATAAAAACCAAATCATTCTAAAGGTCAAGCTGTGGAAAGAGGTATCCAGAATAGGAACAATGAACTAGAACCCAGACAGGCAAATAACTAATCATCTTGTAACTCAAGAACATTCTATAAAAAGATCACACATAGTCTATAGGTACTCAGTGTTATAGAAAGTCATTTATTTTCCAGTAACAGTTTCTCAAATTTAAACATCCAGAGAGATTTCTGAAATGTCAACTGATATTAAAAAAGGGGTAAATGGATAAATGGAAAACACTAACAACCATGAGAAGAAGGCCAGTAATAATGAAAATCCTGACTTTATTATAATGATGTGATAACAGCAAACCGATAGTCTATAATAGTATTACTATGTTATTCCCTTAATAAACAAGGGAAAGCTTTCTTACCTGCTGTGCAAATTCCACAATAATAGCCTTAGCTCGCTCCTCAAATTCATCTTTTGTGTTCTTTTTCTGCTTTTTTAAAGTAGCAGCCACATCAGAATCGGGGCTCTTTTTCCAATCATACAGCCTATCGATCTGGAAAAGTTTTCATAAGAAAATCTCTAAAACATTCACAACAATTGGGCATTTAAGTATAGTTAAAAGCTCTAGAAAATGCCGCATGTACAATATATATGTCCAAAATGTTAAATACTCAGATATTTTATTGAACCAAATCCCGTTAGGCATGCTTAACTGCATCCTCTCAAATTAGAACTACTGAGGAATCAAATGTCAGTCTCCAACCAGCTGATGGAAGGCTGCTATTTGTTTGCGCAAGGTGAAATCCTTCAATTACCACAGGCCCATTAACACATGCTGTTGGAAATCCAAATAGTTTTAAGTATTACACATGAACAAGGATTAACTAGAGCATGTACTATTCAACAGAAAAACTATTTACCAAAAAAAAAAATAATAATTTCCTATCTGAGAGAATAGTCCAATTATTTCACTACATATATTTGGATTAAATTTGCTGAATCAAACATTCTATTCTTCCTCATTCTGGTAACTAGGAATAGAGGAAAATTATTTCATAGTAAAAAAAAAAAAGGCAAAATCTGGTGGCTCAATCTAGGGTAATTTTAATATTAAAAAGCAGACATTCTGAATGCTAAGGAGAAATGTCAGTAAGCAGAAATAGACCCAGAAATGATCAAAATATAATCAGCGTAAGAGGTCATTTTAATTGTTACAAATATACTTAGTGACTACAAATGAAAAACATGAAACCTATAAAACAAACAAAAATAACTGAAATTTCACTGGATGAGCTTAAAGCGGATTACACATATTGCAAAAGAACATATTAGATTAGTGATCTTGAAGAGATAGTAATAAAAACTACCCCAAGTGAAAGTACAGAGAAAAAAGAATGGGAAAAAATAAAAAGAAACTCTAGTCATTGATGCAACAA
Organism: Solenodon paradoxus; assembly: GCA_004363575.1. Classification (NCBI taxonomy): domain Eukaryota; kingdom Metazoa; phylum Chordata; class Mammalia; order Eulipotyphla; family Solenodontidae; genus Solenodon; species Solenodon paradoxus. Next base: position 315,827 of record RJWH01001254.1, on the reverse strand, counting down.
TATTATTTAACTTAAGTTCTAGAAAAGTCCTATAGTTCTATTAAACACTTAAAGAAGAAAAATAGTGGGAAAAGAACAGAAAAATAGCTGAACAAATAACAACCAAGAAATTTACAATTTGAAGACTATAAATTTAAGAAAATCAAACTCAAGTGGGATAAAGACTTTTTTAAAATGAATATATAATTGCACTGAAGAATAAAAGTCTTGAAAGCAGTCAAAGGAAAAATGGAAGGCACTGCATACAGGGAAATAAAAGAATCACAAGAGATAAAACCCAGAAAGCAATGAAGGAAATAATTAAACCTAGAATTCTATATTAAGTGAAACTATTCAGAAATATTTTTAATGCAAATGATAAATACACATGTACATGTGGCGTTTAGAGGAAAATTAATATCTTTAAATGTTCATATTAAAAAATAAAAAATATCAGAAATCAATGATCATAAGCTTCCACATTAAGAAATTGGAAGAATAAATGGAAATGAAAGTAAATTGAAAGAAATATTAAAATTGACTCTGGAAATGAATAAAATAGAAAGTAGGAAAAAGTATCAATAAGACCAAAAGTTGGTTCTTTAAAGAAAATTGCTACACTGATAAAAAATAAAATGGAGCTTATGAAACACTTAAAGATGAAAACCCATTTCTAAACTCAGAAACAGATGAAATAATCCTAAACTCGTCTTATTAGGCCATTGCACTTATAGCAAAACCTGACAAAACACATTACAAGATAACTACATACCAAAGTCACTCATATAAATCTTCAACAAAAATCTTCAACAACATATTAGCTAACCTAAACTAGCACTATAAAAAAAGTATAATACATGATGACTAAGTGGGGTTTATACCAGCAATGCAAGGTTGGTTTAACACTTTATAATGAAAGCAATCAACAAATGGTGCTGGAACAACGGAACATGCTGATGTGAAAAGCTCAATCTAGACAAACACCTTACATCCTTCACAAAAAGGAAGCTGGATTTGTTAAAATTAAAAATTTCTGCTCTGCAAAAGACAGTATCAAGAGAGTGAACCAAGGAATGACAAGACTAGGAGAAAATATGTGCAAAAGTCACATTTGATTTATTTAAAAGGTTATCAAAAATATACTAAGAACTCTTAAAATCCAACAATAGACTGCTTTAAAAAAAGGGGGTCAAAAAACTTAGCAGACACCTTGCCAAAGAACACATAAAGATGGCAAATAAGCATATAAAAAGACGCCACACATTTTATGGCATCAGGGAAAAGCAAATTAAAACAATGAGATACTGGCATGCCCTGATGACTCAGCATCAAGCCCGTGACTGGCGCTTGGATTCCCTAAAGCCCAAGAACCCGTTTTATGACTTAGAGCCAGAGAACAGTCAAAATAAATATTTTTAAAAAAAAAAAGCTACTTCCTATCTGCTTTTCTTCCTCTTAAAAATAAATAAATAAAAAATGAGATACTACTACATACTTATTGGAATAGCCAAAATCCAAACAACAAATATCAGTGAGGATATGGAGCTGGTGTGAAACTAAATATTATAGTCACCTTAGAAGACAGTCTGGCAGGTTCTTATAAAACTAAATATACTCTTGCCATGATTCCAACAACCAAGTTCTGGTATTTACTCAGAGCTGAAAACTGACATCCTCACAAAATATAGAAGAATACTGATAGTGGCTTTATATTTCATAATATATATTCATAATATACATATTCATGTACATATATATAATATACATAATACATATTCATATATTCATAATTGTCAAAACTTGGAAGCAACTAAGATTCCTTCAGTGAATAAACACACAATGAACATCCACACAACTCAGTGTTACAAATAAATGAACTACTGAGCTATGAAAACACATGAAGAAAGTTTAATCATATTACATTAGGTGAAATAAGACAATCTGAAAAGGCTACCTATTCCAACTATATGATATACTAGAAAAAGCAAAACTCAGAGCCAGTTAAAAGATCAGTGGTTGCTAGGATGAAAGGCGAAGGGATGAATAGAGCACAGATTTCTAGGGCAGTGACAATGTTCTCTATGAAACCACGATGATGGATACATACCACTATACATTCATCCAAATACATAGACTGCATAACACCAGAGTGAGTCCTAATGTAAACTACTGAGGGGAAAGTATCATGTGTTAATGCTGACTTTAACAAATCTACTACTCTGGTGGCAGTGGGGGTTATGATGTGTTGAGGCAGGGGATATAAAGAAATTTCTTATCTTTCCCTCAATTTTCCTGTGAACTTTAAACTGCTCGTAAAAAAAAAGTCTTGATAATAAAATTAGCAACTTCCCCAAAAACATCAAGTGTAAATCACATTAACAGAATAAAGGAGAAAAGCCACCAGAACATCTCAAGAGATGCAGAATAAACATCTGATGAAAATCAACTATGCATAATACGTAATACCTTAAACAGCCAAGGATTAGAAAGAAAATGCATTTATCAGAAAAACCTAGAGTTGACATCATATTTTATGGTGAAAAATCAAGTACTTTCCCCTAAGATCAGGAAGAAAGTAAGGATGTCCACTTACACTTAACATTATTCCAGAATGTCCAGCTAATGAAATAAGGAAGATAAAGTTTCACAAAGCATTACAGATGAGGGGAAAAGCGTAACAGACTTTATTTGTAGATAACAATTATGTATATAGAAAATCCCATATGTGCTACAAAAGAAGCTACAAGGCCTAACAGTGAATTTAACAAGATCACAAGGTATTCAATATATAAAAATCAACAGCTTTTCTATATAAAAGTGACAAAATATGTCCAACACAGGGACAATGGACCTATAAAATAATGCAAGAGGAAGTAAAGAAGACTTAAGGAAAGAAGGGATACTGTGCCCAGTGACCTTATTACAACTCAATTTTGTTAAAACTTATCTACAGATGAGATACAATCTGAATCAAAATCCTTAGTAGAAACTAAGAAGGTGATTTCAAATTTCACATGAAAATTCAAGGACCAAAAATAGCAAGAACAATTTTGAGAAACAGCTGAAGAACTTCCCACTACCTGCTTACCTGCTTTCAAGACTATCATATAGTCTTGAAATAGTCATTATATGTAGTACAGCAATGAGGAAGAGCATGTAGATAAGTGCATACATGGTCAACTAATTTTCAAAGAATTTCTGAACTAATTCATTGAGGAAAAGTATAATCTTTTCAACTAAGGCTTTAGTACTGGATATTCATATGAAAAAAAGTAAATCTTAACTAACTTTTACCTCATACAATGCACAAAAATTAAAAACATTTAGCTAAATATTAAGTATCCAAAAATGCTGGAAAAATTTTTCATAAACTTGAGGAACAAAAAGATTACTTATATAGAAAAACACAATTTGAATTTTTTTATCAGATTTAACTGAAATTAGAAATTTCTGCTCTTCAAAAGACATCAAGAAATTGAAAATCCAAATACCTGAGTACAAAAACATGCTCACAATACACATGAGTAACAAAGGATTTATAGCTGATGATCTAAGGAAGTCCTAAAACTCAACAATAAGAACAATCTAATAACAAAAATGAGCAACAAATTTTAAATGCTTTACAAAAAGAGGCAAAAAGTACATGAAAAGATGATACCATTAGTTATCATGTAAATGAAAATTAAACCTCTGTAATTTAGTACTACACATTTATTAAAAAAGCTACCGATGGACAAGTGTTGGCAAGAATGTGCAGAACACAAACTCTTAAGACACTACTGAATGAAACATAAAACAGTACAATCTCTTTTGAAAAATGTGTCCATTTCTCATAAAGCTGAACATATGTGTACCATATGACCCAGCACTTCTTATTCCTAAATATTTACTTAAAGTATACAAAAACAAATGCTTACATTAAGGTCTGTTTGGAAATATTCATAGCAGCTTCATAAAAATCTAAAATTGGATTCAATCCAAACATCCTTTAACAGGTAAATGGGTATTAATGTGGTATTCTACAGGGAATGCAATATTATTCAGCAACAAAATGGAACAATCTATACATAAGCAACAACAGACAAATCTATGAGAAGTAAAAAATGTCAAACTCTATTCACACACTATGTCATTCCATTAATATGAAATTATCAAACAAGCAAAAGTAGTTTTATAATCACAAAATCAGTATTTGGGGTTGGAGATGCAAGAAGACTGACAGTAAAAGAACACAAGAGAACATTTGGATATGGGTCTTATCCAAATGGTAGTATTTGTGTGAATAAATTTGTCAAAACACACTGAAATGCACACTTAGCATAAATGCATTTTCTTACACAGAACTTAAGATACATTTTTTTAATCACTAAAAATTTAGAAGCATGTTTTAACAACTTAATTTTTCAAGAGAGCTTACCTTATTGAGTGCAACAATGAAGGGACATTTTTTAGATTTCAAAAGGTTGATAGATTCAATTGTCTGGGGTTCTAAACCATGCATAATATCAACAACTAAAATGGCAATATCACAAAGGGAGCTTCCTCTATTTCTCAGATTACTGTTGAAAAGAGAAAAATGTTGCATAAATATAAATTTTAAAACTAACACTTTTACTTAAACAAGCTTAAAATTTTAATTTCTTTGTAAAGCCTAAACATAAAAGAACAAAATGAAGTACATGCATTAAATTCAAGTGCCATCAGCCCTTAACTTGCCAAATGCTTATCTGACAGTGAACTGACATCAGTTGGAATGAGTTAGTTCCAGAAGTTACTCCAATACTTCTGCCAATTTTACTGACCAAGTTTTTTGCGCTAAGGAATATGGCCAAGAGGCAACAGGATAAAATTCCACCTGTAATGGGTTTCACAGGAGATAGACCAGGTATGTATTAGGATTTGCTCTTTTAAGCAGAAAAGACGTCTCTACAAAAAACAAGTATCCAAATAAAGTACTACTAAATCAGTGAGGCATGGGTAGGGACTGGTAATTACAGGGACCACAAAGCTTAAATACACCCAAAGACTAATGACTACGCTGACCTTCTAACTCACTGAACTTTTAGACTTCATGGTCTCAAGCATTTTCCTTAATGATAAAAGACTCAAATTGCTCTTACCTGAAAGACTCATGCCCAGGAGTATCAATAATCAGCATTCCTGGAATCCGAACATTCTCTCTGTCAAACTAGAAAAGGTAGGAAAAATTGGAGAGCTTTAAGTCAAAACAATGACTCTATTTTCTAAAATAACATCTAATTTCAAGTTGTGGTAACTAATGGAATATTTTGTTATTAATTCCTTGAACACATAGAAAAATAAAGGACAATCAAAATAAATTTTTAATTATAAATCTGAAAAAATGTAATTCAAGAAAACTCCAAAAAATAAAGATTTAAACTATATACTGAAATATAATACCACATAACTGGAAAGCTGACCCAAAACAAACAACACCAAAATGCAAAAATGACTGCAAAGGAAATACCTTATGTGAGAAGAAACTGGAATACCACTTAAGTTACTTAAGGAAAAAAATATATGAACCAAGATTTTTATTTGTAGACAACTGACTTTCCAGGATGAAGGCCACAAAGTAACTCTTCAATATTCAAAATAAGCTAGGGATATGATTCTCATTACTTCCTCCTTAAGAATCTACCTGAAAACAAACTTCATAAAACAATCTCAAAACATAACCAGGAGATAAAAGTTTAAAGAACTAAAACTGAATAAGGAACAAAGGGAGATACTAGCCTGTAATGATAGATACTGTGTCAGTTATCAATTTATCACTTTTCAGTTTAATATTTATCGCTTTCACTTGCTCAGAAATTAAGTTCCTAGTTCTAGGTCTGAAGCATCCTGCCATGCCAGGTATTAAGGATGCAACCAAATATGAGTAAGACTGCTAGAACTGTATCATAAAGATGCAGGTGTCAACCAAAGAACAATGATGAGACTGTCTCAACAAAACAGTACTGAAATGGACTTAGAAACACAGTAAATATATTTAAATCCTAAATTTGTAACACAAAACCATACCTAATTGGTCACCTTTTATTTTAAAAGCTGCTAGGTGAATAAAGACAAAGGATCAAGTGCTTGTTTGGTCTTTCCTACACATACTACCACAGAGTAACCAAACAGTAGATGAGGTAGTTTCTCTCTCTGGTAAGTAATCCAATAAATAAAGATGGATGATGGGGCTGAGTATCAACATTCTGCAACTCCAGCACATTAAAAGGCAGAGACTACTTTAAAAGTCACTCCTGGGTAGAAGAAGAGGGGTTTGGTTGGAAAGGGGCATAGACAGTTTATGAGGTTAAGTAACAATGCTGTTCTCTATCTCCTAAAAGGGTGACACAAAGGGTACTTGCATTATTACAATGACTCATTAAGCTTTACGCCAAGCTTTACTGTGTTATACTTAAATATACTTGTCTCCAAAGTAGAGACATTAAGGAAGATAAAAAAGATATGATGAATTAAATGGAAGAAAAAAAGACTGGGGGTAGGAACGGAATCTTTAAACATGAAGATCCATGGTAAAAGGGTTACAACATGAAGAGAAATGACATACTCTAATTTCAAAATACTGATTGCCTCTTGTAGTTGGAGGGAAGAAAATGGACTGTGAGAGCTCCTATAATATCTGCTGCTTTATTTCTTAAAATATCTAAAGCAAAATAAGATGTGTTACTTATGAATGATGAGAATGTGGCTCTGTTCTGTTCTTTCCTACGTCTGGAAAGAGTTTAACTCTTAACTTTTACTAGAGATTAAAGCACATGACATAAGGTATACTTACATTTTTTATCATCTTAGTCTGTTCATTAATAGCTTCAAGAGGAACATTGGTGGCCCCAATTTGCTGTGTGATACCACCTGCTTCTCCATCTTGTACATGTGTGTGACGGAGCTGGAACAAGACAGCAAATTCAAACTGGCATTTTGAAATGCAAAAAGTAGCAAAAGCAGTAAGGAAGTAGTGCAACTTTTAAAAAAATATATATATAATATACTATATACTATGCTATATATAATACACTATATTATATAAAAAATATAGAACTGCTTATAATGTACTATATTTTAGTTTTATATAGTCATTCATTTATAGTGAATTAAACATTTTAATTTCAATTGACTACTAAAATTTTAAGTTACGACGGCATAAAATATTATCTTACTTTATCAAGAATTTTTGTCTTTCCTGTATCCACATGTCCAAGTACACAAATCACAGGGGCTCTTAGCTTGTCCATATTTACGTTTTTACTATGTTCAAGTCGCCGTTTCTAGGAATGAAAAAATGAATCACAAAATTAAATACTTCAAACCTCACTATCATTATTTTCCTTTAAATTATTTTGCCTTAGCAAGACAATGTCACAAACTGCATCCAAATTCTTTGCTGATTAACTACACGTAACTGAATTCTTATTATGTGAACTTTATAATTTAATTCCAATGAAAATACTTTTGGTCAAAGAGAAATGTATTCAGAATAGATTTTAGAGCAACATTATTAAACAGAGTTCTAAAGTGCTAGTTCAAATATATTTCTGAACACTGTTTACTTGGCTAATTTAGCAGAATATAATGAATAGCAAAAGAATTGATCTTTTTATTATACTTATTAGACAACCTCTAACTTATAAATGGCTTACAGGAAAAGTGATATAATGTCACATTCCAAAACAATTCACTAGAATTTAAGAACTATAAAATTTAAGAACTATAAAATTTAAAAAATTAAAATTTAAAAAATTAAAAATTAAAATTTAAAAATTTAAAAACTATAAAAAAAGCTGAAAGCAATTTATTTTAAAACTTTATCAAGTTAAAAAAACTGTATAAAAACTTACAATTAGAAAGCCTCAACCTACAAAATGAGAAATGCCACTTCCTACACACTGTGAAAAGCTTATCCTTGAACCACAATTTGTTTCCCTGTAGCATTTTTCCTAAAATGCTACTTCAGCTTTCTGTGGACCAAAGGAAAACATATGCCAGTTCTCTGAAAACACAACCTTTCAAGTACAGTAAAGTGGGCATTCAAATGAGAGATTTGCATCAAAACACTTAAGTAATGTCACTTATAAAACTATTTTCCATCAGAAAATCATTTTTTATGAAAGAGGCCAGGAATGCTGTTCAACATCCTATAATGAAGAGGACAGTCCTCTACAACATATGGGGCGGTCCAAAAATGTTTCTACCTCTAGAGATGAGAAATCTTTAATTTACAACAGACTTCTTAGTCCTTGAGAAATTCAATTCAAGTATCTCTATCTAGATTTTATAAAAGGAACAGTCAAACACTGACATATAGGTATCAAAACAAAAAAATGAAAAATTAGAATTCTCATCATGAAAAGATGAAGGAAAGCTAAAATACTTTAGCTTTAAAATAGCTTAGAACCCTCAAGTAAACTCATGTTTACTGTATTATTTATGCTAAGCTGACATGATAAAACTTTCTCTTAGTCTATAAAGTCCGCTACTATAAGTAGGGAAAATATAAGCACGCCACATATGTGGACTTTAATAAAAAGAAGTAGCATTAACCCAACAGACTGAACAACTAAAGTAACCAGATACCTCATATTGACTAGCCTAAACATGCAAGGCAAATACTTAATTAACATTCATAACCAGAGTACATATCCTCATAGTACCTCTGCATGCCTGTAAAGCTACCAAAGAACACATTAAAACGTGAAGAAAAAAAAAAAACGAGATGAAGCTATCATCATCCTCTCTTAGATAAGGTAGACCAGTGTCAAAGATGTCTTAACATTTCAAAAACTGGGCAAGATATAAGTCTAAGACTTATTTTTTTAATGCTGCTAAACAGAAGCCTGTAGTTAGAAAATATATATGAAAGTTATAAAGTGATCTAATGATCAGAGTGGAGAGGAAAGGAGTAAACAAAAGGGAAAAACAAATACCTCAATCCTCCGTTTTGCTTTGTCATAAGCCCTTTCTTCTTTAGTTCTATCATCATCAGAGTCATATTCAGAGTCTGAGCTCATTTCTTTACTTGGCTTCTTATCTAATGTTTTCCCCGAATCCTTCTCATCTGACACCTTTTCATCTTCTTCATCACCTTCACTACCTTCACTTTCTCCTTCCTCTTCCTCTTCCTCTTCACTCTCTTCTTCCTCTTCTTCCTCTTCCTCCTCCTCCTCCTCCTCTTCTTCAGGATTCTCTTTTACTTCTATATGTACTGTGTTTCCTTCTTTTAGGGATATAAAGAGATTTTTTAAAACATTAAAGTATAAAATAAAAAAAACTCTATAAAAATAATGACCTTAAAAGGAAAATACTAGAAGTATACTAAGCAAAATAGTGACATTTTATCATTAAATGAACACTTTCATGTATCATAATTACAAAGTGTTTGCCTGTATAATAAATACTGTCATCTACATAAGAAAGCTAATGCATTAATTCACATATAAGCCATACATATATTTTTTAAAAAAGCATTACTAAGCCAGATACAAGAGAAGACATCCCAGGGAGGCAAACACAATGCTGAGGACATCTTTTCTCTTGGGGGTCATCTACTGATTCCAAAGAAGGCAGCTGAAAGCTAAGGAGTGATTTTAATAGGTCTTTGTGAGTGTAGGGGATTTAAACATTCTGAGTTCAAGTCTACCAAAGATTCAGGGGGGGCAAGATATATGGAAATTATATCTAACCCATACTGTGAATAACTTTACCTCAGCATTAAGGATGAATAGAAAGTAAACAAAACTACTTCTACCAGCAAATCACCTCCAAATTTGCTTAATTCTAAATATGAAATACAATGATTCTGTATTACTAGTTCACTTAGGTTCTTGGTAGAAGTACATGTAACATCTCTTTAAAGAAAACACTATCCTTGGTGCACACTGGTGGAGTAGCAATAAGGTCAATAACCTCTAAAGGAGTGCAGGCCACATACCCCTGGGTTTGATTCCTGGGTCCCAGGGGAACAACCACTGGGAACAACTAAATAAAATAAAATGCTTCTTCCTCCTCTTTCTTCCTGCCTGCCTACTTGCCTTCACTCCTGCCTGAACCTTTCCTTAAAAGAAAAATAAATGAAACACCATCCTAAAGTTTTTCAAGTATAAAATATACCACAACAGAACCATATAAGAAAACAGTTCACAAAAGAAAAGTAAGCTTCTATGCACTGATGTTATAAAACTAAATTTTAAAATGACTACGCTCTAATATTCAGAGAGCAAAAGACAAAATTAAAAATTGTATAAGGTAAATAAAAAATATTAAAAATATACTTAAATGGAAATTCTAAAACTGGAAAGAGACAAAAGTAAGAACTCAAGAGATGGGTTTAATGAACTAGAAGACGGATCAGAAGAAACATTCTAGAATGAACTATGGAGGCTCAATGATAAGGAAAATAAAAAAGGCAAAAATACGACGCTATAGTAAAAAAAGTCTATCATAAACATAACTAGAATCCAAGGGAAATAGGTGAAAATGAAAAATAAAATTAGACAGAAAAACTAAAAAGCCAAATCTCCATCTCCAGAACTTAGGGGAAAAACCACAAATTAAAACCAAAGAAAGTAAATTTTAGTAATAAAGAACAGAATGCAATGACAAAGATAAACACTTTTATTCATCCAGTAGGAACTATGCTATTTATTTGTATTATCTATATTACATTTTATGATAAAGGGGCTTTGTTGTAAGCTAGCTTTAATAAACTAGCCACATTTATAATATCATTAAATGAGATTCAAATTATTCTAAATCCTACACAGATAGCTTGTAAATGATCATCTGAAAAACCACTTCTTCATAAAATGAGGATCCACATGAAGATTTTTCAAATTTTTTATTAATAGTAATATTATTTCTTTTGTTTACAATGCTATTTTCATTTCAATATACTGAAATTACATCTCAGTCTGTATTTCACACCAATCCACAACCAGAGATCGTGTCCTCTACACCTTTTCCCATCTTCCCCTTCCCCTGACTCATAACCACAGACCTGCATCCTACTACTTTTGTTGGAATTCATATGTTCATCTATTTCTTTTCATTATATTCCACAGAGAAGTGAAACCATCCTGTATGTGTTTTTCCACATGAATATTTAAAAACCATGGCAAGAGATAATAATGGTCTCCATCCCCAGGAATGCTCATATAGCTTTCCTTCTCAGGAGACTGACCTCCTTCAAACATATCCACCTATAATCACCACCAGATTAATCAACATGCTTATGAGTCACTCACCTTTTTCTCTTTCCTCATCACTGGCCATAGCTTCCCAGTCATCCAGTCCACCATCCTCAGTTTCTTCTTCCTCTTCTGTAAATAGAAGGTTTTTTATAAGATACAAATTATCTAGAAATGTAAAACTGCTTTTAGAAAAATGAAAAATTACAGAAATGTTTTTATTATATAAAAAATACATACAAAATTTCATTATCTTTAGAACTATCTTTTCAACATAGCAAACACATTATAATTTACTATTACCAGATGTTTTAGTTTCAAATATACCATATTAAAATTAGTGTAAATTTCTTATTTGAGATAATTTAAATATTAGAAACTCAAATATTGAAATGTTCCTTTAGATCTTGAAAAGGATACATGATGGAACTTAGTTAAGATAAATGAAATTTCACATGCATCTTCTTTTTTTGATGTATTATATTTTGAAACACGAAATTTTTTTATTTTGCTTTCACCTCTACAGATACACACAAATACTACCTAACTCGAGAAGCAATGTTATACTTCTTTTGCATTAGAAAATAAGAACAAAATGTGCTTAAGCCAAAAATAGCCAGAAAGCTGTAATTTTGAATACTGAAGATGTAAAAATGACTCTCCTTTTACTGAAATTTAATCAGGCAAAACTTTCTCAAATAAAAGGACAATATGGTAAAACATGTGGTATCTGCTTCCCTGAAATAATTATTTGCCAACAAGTATGGATAAGTCATCTTGAGAAGAGGAAAGAGTCAGGAACATACGCCCAAAATAACCTTCTAAATTAGCAACTCTTTCTAGTGCTACAAATGCTGACTACTAGAGTAAGCATTATCAACTTGAGATTCTCTCATTTTGTGTCATGCTATATTCAGTTGTGTACCCAGGAAAACAATCCTCTTTTTATACTGAGACCACAAGGGAAAAAAGGAGTAGTTTTTCTCTAAAAAGTTTTCACATATTCTAAAACATGGTAAGGTATTTTCTACAACTGCTCACTCTCAGACCAAATATACAATTAGTTAGCCTCTGGCTCTCCTATTAGTATCTAGCCTCAAAAATATTCATCTTTTTTTAAAAAAGACAAGAAATTTTTTTCCAAAATCAATACATACAAAAGAATGAATAAGATGAATTCCCTTACTAGCAAACAGAAGCTAACCTCTAAGGTTTTAAAATGCCAGTTTTTATGGCTTTAAGAATTTCTAATTAAAAATAATTCCAATTTGCCTCTGAAGGAATAAACAAATTTTAGTACCATTTGATGGTCTCAATCATAAATAAAAACAGAAAATTCAAAACCTCTATGTCCTTTCTACAAAATGTTTTAAACATGATACTGAAAAGAACAAAACTGTTTAAAATTTCACCTCTACAATTTGCAAAGTGGAAATGAGAAGAAATAATTTAGCAAAAAGAACAACTATGAAGAATTTATTGCCATGTAACTTCTCCATAAGTATGTTACTAAATTTAGGCTTTTCACTTACTAATTGTGCCTACTGTTAATTTGTTCATTCATCCAGCCTATGAAAACCCTCAGAGAAATGGGAGAATTTTTCGTTTGATCACCCCCCTGCCCCACAATTTGGTGAGCCAGTCAGGAAAACCTCAAAAGGTTAGATGCTGCTTGTTCTCCAGGATAGACAGAGGTTTGAGAACTGAGAAAACAAGCAAAAAATCACCCTAAAATATCAAATTCTGAATGAAAAGACTTTTTCTTTTTTAAAGGAAACATGCAGGTAGGAATGAAGACAGGCAGGCAGATGGGCAGACAGGCAGAAAGAAAAAGGAAGAAGCAGCTTTTTTATTTTTATTTACTTGTTCATACTGATTGTCTCTCCCCAAAGCTAGCACTCAAACCCAGGGGTATGTGTGGTCTTACACGCCTTCAGAGGCAATTACTACTCCACCAGGGTGCACTAGAAAATTATTTTTTAAGAAAAATATGGAAAATCTTAGAGAGCTCCTAAATACCCCATATAAATTATTCTTTTTGTGAAATGAGAGATATTAAACAAATTAGGCTCATTTAGTATGGTGAAATCTTTCGGAAAATGTCAAAATAAAACGTAATGTTCAACCATGAGCAGATATTTATGTGGAAATCTTAAAATTGATGTGTTATAAAAATGATATGAAATTCCCAAAAAGTCTAATGTAGGATTCTGCTCATTATTTTAAAACAGTGCATATTGTAAAATCAAGCAAACTTTGCAAATTACGTTACAACCAAATCTTTAACTACGGTCATTTTTAAAGTCTTGCCATTCATAGAAACTATGATTTACTGATGTTTTCATGTTCAGAGAGATTTATGGAAAGAATTTCAATTTATCATAAAACTGAGCTGGGTAAGGAATTGCAATAATTATGGGAAACTAGATTCATAAAGCTGCTAACAGAGATCAAGATCAAGAATTAAATGGGACAGAATGAACTAATGAGAATGAGTATTTCTGACTTCTGACTTAAGACATTGTAAGTTCTTATATGCATTACCAGATTAGGAGAGCCTATTTTTCCCCCAATTTTATGCAATTAACCTGCAGCAATCTGGAAAATTGTACCTTGTTAGTAGAAATGAACACCTGCTTTTCTTTGATACCATCAGAATGTGAAAACATTTAACTGTCTCTTTTTGAAGTCATGCAAACTAGAGATGGAAAACTGAGTTGTTACTATTCTTCTGAATACTTGAATTCATTCAAAACCTGTCACATTGCTTTAACTGAAGATTCTTTGACCCAGATAACTGAAAATTTGAACTGGATGTTCTCAGCTCAGGTGGATTCATGAAATTGAGTGGATTCATAAAATGAACCCCAATGATTAACCTTCGTTTTTCTTTTGTTTCCTTAGAAATGTTTCATATTGCTTAATATAGAAGTAACTTTGTGAGTCCACTCCTACAGGGAAGCTTAAAGTAAGAAATTTCAGGGTTAACTCCCAGAACCCAGAAGCTGCTGCCAACATAAGGCAGACAGCTTTCCCAGGATCATGGATCAAGACACTTCACTCCTATCTACCATTTCTCTCCTTTGAGTTCCCTATTTTCCCCAGTTTAAAAAAAAAAAGTGAGGGGTAGGAATATTTTTCCTTCCAAGTGATTCTTTTTGAGCTTTTTAGACAGGGAGTGGGTGACTGATTTAAGTGGATATGGGGACCTGTGAATTTACTTGTTTTTCATCTTCACCCTAATCTTTGTTATTTTCTACTTTTGCAGAATTCTTGACACTAAAATACCAACCCAATTCTTCTCTCTCCAGTCACCAACCTAGCTATTAATGTGACTTACAGGAAGTCATGGAGGAAGAAACTGATGGAGCTAAAACAGAACACCTCAAGTTTCTCAGAGTTGGTCTACTGTGCATTCCCCCCGACATGAGAAGCCAAGCGGACAAGAGCTCCAGAGGCAAAAGAAAAGCTCCAATTCTTCTAAACCTTTAGCCCTCCCATTAATCAAAGATACTGTCTGAAACCCCCAGATCTCCCCCTTCTCCTTACCCACTAATGGTCCTTTGTCCCTAATTCTCTAGAAGAATATAGGTTGGGAAGGTCTCAATCCAACAGATAGGTTTCTTAGAGAGGATTACTTAGAAATAAACTATGTAATAGATGTTGATGACCTCCTCCTCTCTCCTCCATACCCCAGGGCTTTCCAGACCTCAGCTCAGGATACAAATGTGGGTCTGCCCCAGCTACCTCAGAAATTACAACCAAGAAAATTCTCCATATGTATTTTTATTAAATTTGGGCTTTTCTCTTGAGAGGGAGAGAGCGCGATAATGATGAAAAACCATCCTCCTGGAGATATGGCTTTCCCAAACTAATGATAAGACATCATGACACATCAACTCTATTGAATAGGCATTAATTAGACAGAGCTACTGACCTGGCTCAACAGGAGGTGGTGTCTCTTCTTTTTCTGGTACTCCTTGTTCCACTACTTCTACAGCAGAACTTAACTCTACTGCTTCAGGTACTGAAAAAGGACAGAAAACAATTTAACGATTCTTTCTCAGTGTATAATTTGTTAGGATAGTCTCTTTGGAGTATTATAAAAAAAACCAGTCATGCAAATCCAAATTCTTCAGCAAGTTTAAAAAACAATTTAATATATTAGATATTTGTTTTACAGGATAGTTGTTGTTCCTGTTCAAGAAAAAGAATAGGAAATTACACAAGACTGAGAAGGAAACAAAAATAAGAATGATAGCTGTGCTTTTCAGAGTTAAAAAAAGTTACTCATAGGGTAAGAAGCCATATTTTTCAAACAGAAGTACTTTCCCATTAACTTGCCATTTGAATTGACTGAGAATGATGGCAATGGTAAGAATCAAGGTATAGAAAATAGATTCGATATGTGTTTGTGATCTGTTGATATCTTTTTTAAAAGAGAAGACAGAGGAAAAGGAATAAAAATTATTCCTCAATCATAGGCTATTTTATATACAAACCTTCTTTATTTTCTAGCTGCTGTGGTGTTTTCTTCTTCTTTTTATCTTCATAAATTGGCCTTTTCTTTGGCAAAGAGTCTTTTGATGGCACTTCAACACCTGAGGGATAAAATTAGAAAAATTCAGGTTTATACTACTTACATGTCACCTGAGAAATACTACTTTAAAAAATAACATTTTATTGACCTCAGAGATAGATATTCTAAAATACAAAAGAATATTCATGGAAAACATTTTATATACAGCATTTTAAATTTTGTATACATCAAAATTCCCTTTTTGGTGTCCAGGTCCAAGACTTTTGAGGGATGCATAACTACACAACCACCATCACAAATAAGATAAATAATAGCTCCAACACCTTGTATGGTTCTGTGTAGTCGAAACATACAGTCTTAGTCTCTGGTGACCACTGATCTGTTCTTCACCCCCGAAAGATTTGCTTTTTCTAAAATGTCACAAAAATTAAATGTACAGTCTGACTTCTGTCCTCATAATGGATCTGAGAGTCATTCTCATTACTCTATGAACTAATACTTCATTTCTTTTATTGCTGACTAGCATTCCATTTGTAGAAATGTACCACAGTTACTTTTCTATTTGATAAAGGACTGTTGAAGCACATCTGATTTGTTTCTAGTCTTTGATTCCTGAATAAAGCTACTATGAACAGTTGCATGCAGATTTTTATGTGAACATTCCTCTACGGGTAAATCTTTAGTTGGGTGGGAACAATGGGACATTAGAGATCTAATTTTCTCAGAAACTGTTTTCCAAAGTGGCTTTAACAATTCTGTATTTCTAATATGAGAGTCCCAATAGTTCTGTAACCTTGTAATTGGTATATAGGATTTTAAAAATACGTAGTATCCCAAAGTGATGAAATCTCATTGTGGTCTTAATATGAATTGCCCGAATGACTAATGATGCTGAGCATTCTTTTCACGTGCTTGAAGTTTCTTGGGGAAGTGTCCAAAACTTCTGTCCACTTTAAGGGTCATTAATTTTCTTTTTGTTGAATTTTGAGTTCATTAATCCAAATATTAATTTGTCAGATTAAGTGATTTGCTGGTATTATTTGAATTCTCTCGAGTGATTTTGAGAGTTGTTTTTCATTGGATATCCTCAATTTTTTTACTTTGCTTAAAGATTTTCAATTGTTCCAGCACCATTTATTGCAACTGTATTTTACCTACT
The DNA here is from genome assembly GCA_004363575.1 of Solenodon paradoxus. NCBI lineage: Eukaryota > Metazoa > Chordata > Mammalia > Eulipotyphla > Solenodontidae > Solenodon > Solenodon paradoxus. Next base: position 298,933 of record RJWH01001254.1, on the reverse strand, counting down.
AAACTGACTACACCTTTAACTGAGGTGGGGGGGGAAAAAACAAAACACCCAAGCATATATAGATGCTCTATTCTGATTCCATTAATCCACTTATCTATCTTTTTACCAATATCACACTGTAGTGATTACTGAGCTTTACAGTAAGACTGGAAAAACAGATAATGTGAATCCTCCAAGTGAGTTCTTAGAGGAGCAAATATATTGGCCAATCTAACTTTTATCTTTTTAAATACATTCTACAAATAGCTAATAGATATTCACAAAATCTGCTGCTGCAATTTTGATTGGGATCACAATGAATCTACAGATCAATATCAAATCTCAAGACAGTATCAGTTTTCCAATTAATGAACACTATCTCACCATTTAGAATATTAATAACTGATTTTCATCAATGTTTTATGCTTGAGCATATAGATCCCAATATAAATATTCTAATATAAATATTAGAATTATAATAATGCATTTCAATTTTTTAGGAGTTATATAAATGGCATTTTTTAATTTTTAGTTGTTAACCGCTAACAGATATAGAATTGATATTTGCATAAGGTCATTTCTATATTTATCTCACTTATTTGCAGAAGGATTTTGTACTATTGTGGGGGAGGAGGGCCTAGATTCCATGGAATTGTCTACATGGCTAGATAAAAACTGTCATCTGTACTACGGTTTTACTTCTATCTCCCAGTTTGTATTTTTTGTTTTCCTTTTCTCTTTTTTTTTTTTTTTTTTTTTTTTTTTTTTTTTTTTTTTTTTTTTTTTTGTGCCTAATTGCCCAAGCAAGAACATTCCAGTGCAATACAGAATGATTGTGGGTAAGAATGAACATCCTTTTCTTATTCATGATCTTAGGGTTTAGCATTCATCCATTTACTAGTACGTTAAAAGTTATATACAGAAGTCCTATAACAGGGTTTGTGAACTTGTATCCTACATGGATTTTTTTTTTTTTTAAAGGAAAGGTGCAGGCTGGATGAAGACAAGCAAGCACACAGGTAAACAGGAAGGAAGAGAGCACTTTATTTTATTTTTATTCAATTGCTCATGCTCACTGTTTCCCCCTGGGGCCAGCAGCTGAACCCAAGGACATGTGTCTTGGATCCTTTGGAGGTAGTTGCCCTCACCACTACTTCACCAAGGTGTGTCAATATTAAAATTTCATAAAACAATTTTCTTCATCTATTGAAACGGTCATGTGATTTTTCTTATTAGTCTATATTATGGTAAAATACAACTATTAATTTTCAAATACTGAATCAGGATGGTCAGGATAAAACCCACTTGATTATAGTAGATTATAAAGTTACACGCTAAATATACACATATATTGCTAGAATAAAATTAATCTTTTGTTGAGAATTTTATCTCTGTTCATGACAGGAAAAGTGGTTTGTACTTTTCTTCTCTAATGATTTTTTTCTATGGTATAAGGGTAATGCTGTCCTCATTAAATGACTTGGGTAATTCTGAAAGAATGTTCAAAACTACTATTATTTTTTCCTTAAATATTCATTAGAATTCCAAGAGTGAAATCACAGGAGCCGAAGTTTTGTTGGAAATTTTTTACTTACATAATAGTAAATAGATGAAGGATTGTATTTTAAAACAGGCTTAGACTATTCAGATAATGCTATTTGTGAGTTTTGGTAGTTTGAATCTTTTAAGGAATGGAGCTAGTTTAAGTTTTTAAATTTATAGGCACAATACTGTTCATGGTATTGCTTTATCATAATTTTAATACCTGTAGGGTTGATGATATACCTCTCCCTGTTTCACTCCTGATATCAACAATTTGTGTCTTGTCTCTTTTATTTCCCTTAGTCCTAAAGCTTGTTAATTTTATTCATCTTCTCAAAGAACTGAGTTTTAGATTTCACCAAATCACTTATATTTTTTTCCCCTGGCACTGTTTTCTGTACTTTCAATTCCTTCTGCTTAATTTGTGTATTTTTTAGTCTCTTAAAATGGGAAGTTTAGACTATTGATTTGGTATCTTTCTTTATTTTCGAATAGCAGTATTCAATACCATAAATTTCACGCTGAGCATTACTTTTAGCTACATTCCACAAAATCTGAATTGTTTTCATCTTCAGTATTTTTTCAATTCAAAATACTTTCTAACTTCCAACGAAACTTTCTCTTGAATTCACAATAAGTATGTTTAATTTCAAAATACTTACGGATGTTTCTACTAATTCTGCTTTGATCCCCAAAATCATATTACAGGATTTCAATTCTTTTAAATGTCTTATGATTTACCTTGTATGATGCAAACTTGTGGTTAGTGCATATACATGTATCAATAGTTGTATCTTTTTGGTAAATTCACTTTATCATTCCCTTTACTCTTAATAATTTTACTTGTAAAGTTTATGTCACACTACTAATAATTTTCTGATATCTTTAATTCTTTTTATCTACTGACAATATACTTAAAATAGATTTCTTATAGGTTGCACACAGCTGGTTCTTATTTTTCTATCTCTTTTATTTGATGTTTAATCTATTCATATTTAGCCCAGTCAATAATATAGTTTTAGGCCTATCATTTTTATTAATTGATTTCCATTTGTTCTTGTTTTCTATTACCCCTTTTTCCTGCTAATATTTGGGTTAGATTTTTAGCATTCCACTTTAACTGGCTTTGGGGCTTACTCTTATTCAGTGACTGCTAGAGGAGTAAGAACATTTATACCTGACTTTCCATGGTATACAAAGAATATTTTACCACATATAAGAGCCAAGGTCTTGGGCAGTGGTTTATATCATGTTTCAGTTCTTGACGTTTTGGCTATGCTTCTTTGAGTCTGTTCCAAGCACTCACAGCTCCATGATGAGCCCAGGATTTACATTAGTTCAAAAACAAAGTTATAGAATTCTCTTCCCCCATCTCCAGCTTTTCCACAATTTCCCCTACTCTCTGTCTCCTAGGAGTCCGTTTATTCTGGCTCCACTAGCCAAAATGACACGGTCTTCTCAGATTTTTACCCTCTATGTTGTGAAGTTCCACATAAGTGGAATTGCTATAGGGTCACAACAGCAAGAGAAAACAAGAAAAAATGAGGAGCTTAAAGTCTTCAGACATCATAGATCCCTTTCACCGGCTCCTCTAACCAAAGAAAAGTAAGCAATGAGTACACCACACTAATGTTACAAAAACTGATTAGTTAACAATGTATTCAAAACAAAGTAAACGAAATAATTTTAATAATTTAAAGCTTTCTGAAAGGATGGAAATTTTGGAGCTCTTTTTCACAACCCCCAAAAGGCCCACAAAATCTTTCACTATCATTACTCATTCTATATAATTTAGGCTACAAACAAATAGAAAATTTTACAATAGAAAAACCAAACTGAGGTCACAACTGAAAGAAGGTAAATTCCACCTTTAATCTGCCCTTTTCAGTATTAAGTGCCTCTAGCAATGCTAGGAGCATCAGAAAGATAAAAGTAGACCCTAATTTACACCTACTCCCACCCCCACATTTATTTAGAATGAAAAATTTGCACCATTTACTTATCTTCTGATCACAATGATAGTCAGCTCTGTTTTTATCTGAGCACTCAAATTTAAGGACTAAACTAGATCAAGGCAAGTAATAGTGTAATCTGGTGCACAAGTCAGTAAAATGCTCACTGAGCTCCAACAAGACAAGTGTGGTCTTTGAAACATACCATAAAACATGACTCACATAATAAAATCTTTAATCTGTAATTCAACCCACAAAATGAAAATAAGTTTAAAGTGTATGGCAAGTAGAATGACACACCACCACCACCAAAAATACCCATGTTCTAATCCCAGAACGTGAATGTTACCTAATAATGTATAAGGGATATTACAGTTGTAAATATTTTTAAGAATCTTGAGATAGGTGATTATCCAAAATTATCCTGGTGAGCCCACGATAATTATGTAAGTCCCTAAAAGAATCTTTCACTGAGATCTAAGCCAAAATCAGAGGAAAATGTGACTATAAGAACAGTAAGAGTGATGCAATGCTAGTGGCTCTGAAGATGGAAGAAGGGGTCCCAGAGCCAAAGAATTTAAGTGGTCTCTAAAAATAGACAAGGGAATAGAGTCTCTCCTAGGAAGCCCAGAAATGATGGTTACGTTGCTGACACCTAAGCCCAGGAAACCCATGACAGACTTTTGATCTACAGAACTACAAGTAATAAATATGTGCTGTGTTAAGCAGTTTAATTTGGGGTAATGTTACAGCAGAAATAGGAAACCAATACTAATATAAATACTAAAACTAAGTATACTAAGTTTTCTGTGTCATTACCAAAGAAGTCTACTTTTTTCAACTATGGCCACACCTTGATAGGTGATTAAAAGCAAATAAAGTATGATTCAGTTAAAAAGTGATTTCTCCAAAGTGAAAAATTAGGCTGAAATTTGTTCTTCTTTGAATTTGTGGTTCTTATTACTCAGTTTTGAACATTTCTTTTGATATTTTCTCCTATGGAACAAATAAATAAATCTTATCCAATTAAGACCAGAGCAAATCAATGTCAAATTTGAAATGAAAGTAACATTTCAGTCTAAAGAAAAAACTACTTCATCAGTTAACAGTTAATGTTGAATCCCAGAAGCAGTGTAGCACTACACATGGAATGGTTCTCTATTTCAATCCTTCCTCTCCATTCCTATTACAAACTCACAAGAGAGGTTCCTCATTACCTCTATGGGTTACTGACAATCTCTCACTAAGAACATAAATTTTAAAGTAAAAACTGTTTCCTGTGAAATTTTGAATAAAGTTGTTAAAAAAGGAAAAATCACTTAAAATGTTAACTTCGTACATAAAAGTATGTATGTAGGTGCTGCGATTGGTTACAATTGTAAAAGTCAGAGCTGTGACTCCACTGAAACAGAGTAAACAAACCAACCAGAGAGATATAATCAAACTAGCTGAGAATCAGTTTGATTAGCCAACAGCCTACATGTATACATAAGAGCATGGGACTGGGATAAACTGTAAGCAGAATAACATGAAAAGTAATCCCAACAACATCCCAAACTTAATTAATTATTCCTCTTGTTAAGGATCCTTTAAAAAGCTGCTGTATTTGTAATCAACACAAAGATGTGCATGCAGTCAGATACTAGTCTTGCAAAACGAGACATTAAAATCAAGTTCCTGCAGTTCTTTGGAATTAACTCTCTAGGCAATTTTTTTAAAGAAATTATTATTATTAGTCAGAGGCTAAAGGCTACAGAACAGATTGAAAATTTTCAGAACAATTATCTGAAAGCATCTATAGATACATAACTACACTAAGAACAGTTATTCTGGGCTCAATGAATAACTTTTATATTATTTTACGTAAAGAACATACTTTACCTAACAAGGTAACTTTGAAATCTAACACTGTAGTTATTTTTTCATGAGATGAATCACATGAGGACATGAAAGGCCTTTAATGCCAAGCTAAGGAGTTTTATTAACAGACAGTAGGTAAACACTGAGCAATACTATGAAGAGTAACAGAGACTAAGAGTCAGAGATGACATTTGAGAGACCATCTCCTCCAACACAGTTCTAAAAAACTAATGCTAGGTTCAACAGTTTAATTACAACTTTCATCTGATTTCCTAAATTCAAGTCAAACTACTCTAAAGCAGCATTTCTGAGTCTGGCAAAGTATTCATTCTCCCTGCTCAGTCTCATCCCAAGTTCTTCAAGAGAGCTTTTAGTCTTTCACATAACCAGTCAAATCTGATAACAATGCTAGTTGAACACAAATTTATTCACTACATTTATCTTCTAAAATTCTATGTCCTTGAAAATAAAACTCTGACTTAGAAGTACTGTGCTTCTCTACATCTGTTGTTCCCAGGTAAACATACAATACATAATATAGAGATAGTAGAAAAGATTAGTTTAAATCTCAGTTGTAGACCTTGGGCAAACTGTCAGCTGAGTCTCCATTTCTTCTTTATGACGAGACTGAAAATAACTAAGATTTTTATGAGGAAGTAGCCACTGTCAAGTTTATTATAGTATCAGTCATACTATAAAACAGTGGCTATTACTATAATTATAGCATAAGAAATTACTATAATGTAAAAAAAACGTGCAAGTGTAGGAACAGGAAGTTAAAAGAAGCCTCACTAAGTCTTCTCAATGGAGTAAAGACACTATTTCAAATCATCCTACCTGTCATTAATTAATTATATGTTCATATTGCAGTTTCTAAACTAAAAGGAACCAAAGCTCCTTGAGAATATAAGATTTTCTCAACTGCAGGTCTGGGATAGAAAATGTGCAAGATGAACCTGGGATATCTTGTTTTCTAAGAAGGAAGGGGTCAAAAACTACAAAAGTCAAGTGAAAAAGGTCACGGAGATCAACCTAAAAGAGCTACTCCCAGCCAAAGATGGTACAATTTGAATATCGAAACATATGACTTCATGAAAGCAGATCAATTATATCCATTAAAATAAAATTACATTAATCCAAAAAATAAAATTACACTCTGTAGTCAAGCTGCTAGATCTAAGAAATTATAAGAAATAAAGAAATACATTGGCCAATACCAGGAGAATACAAATGACGAATCCAGAATATAAGAAATTATAAAAGAAAAATTCAGTATCTTCAACAAATAAATGACAAAAACAGGAGTGGTGTAAGTATCAGTAATATATCAACTAAATGCGAAGTGTGGATCTAATTTGGATCCTGATTTGAACAATTATAAAAGACATTTTGCAGACACAAAAAAACATTAAGCATGGACAAAACAGACTATATCTACTGAATTAATTTCATGTAATACGTACTTTATGTAAAAAGAAAAACGTCTATCTGTCAGAAACAGATACTAAAGTAAAATATGGTGCTTGGAATTCACTTAAAATATTTCAGAAAAAAAGTGGGTGAAGAGAGGCAAAACAAGAAACTGACTGATGAGTTCCAAGGGGCTCTTATATTACTATATTCTCTATTGTTGCTTATTTTAAGGGGGACCCACTTATAGACAAACTGTTCACAAATTTTTATCAAAGTACAGAAGTTATCTCCCTCAGGAAATTATCTTACCTATTATGATTGTATTGGGCTTTTTCACAGTATATTCGTAGAAATTCTCCCAATTTAATTCTCCTTCTGACTATTCTAAAGCTATAACTGCATAAGAAATGCATCTAGACTGTTCAGTTCCTTAAGAATATGACTTACCCTGAGCTTGTAGAAGTTTAAGGGTAGCTTCAGCTCTGGCTCGGGCTTCTCTCTGGGATTTAGTTAAAAGTTTCCCTTCTTTTTTCAAACGTTCTTTTCTTTCTTTTTCTTTTTGTTTTTTCCTTTCTCTTTTTTCTTGTTCCAATCTTTCCTATAAAAGCATGCATATCATACAAATATTGCATTTGCTTAATAAAATGAAAAATTCCTGCTATGAAATTCCAAAAACTTCAAATGTACATAAAGTTTATTAATATCATGTTAGAGTAGGTTATGTTGACAATTATTATATAAGCAACATCTGTCTGTACCTAGGAAATAGAAGTAGGATTTCTGTGCCTCTTTTCTTACTATTTATATCAGAATAATAATATAACTGATTTACCATACAACTTTGAAGTGTTTAGAATTAGAAAGTTAAGAAATTTTATGAAGAGATTTTAATTTAAATACAATGGCAATGTCAGCAACTTCATGAAAACATACCTCTTCTTTCCGCTTGGCTTCTAATTCTTCAAGCCGTTTTATACGTTCTTCCTCTTCCCTTTTTTGTCTTTCTTCTTCCTCTTTAAGCTTAGCCAAAGCTTCTTGCATAGCTTTAACTGTGGCTTTACTAGGTCCTTTTTTCTTCTCTTTTTCTTTTTCTTCCTTTTCTCCTTTCTTTTTCTTCTTATCTTTTTTCTTTCTGTCTCCTTCATTGTCATCTACCAAAAAGAACAGAGGCCTTTAAAAAGTCATTTCCTGGGACACACCCTGGTGACTTGATGGTTCAAACTGTGGCCTCTGGCCAGCACAGTCCACATACATACCAAGGACAAGGATTCACATCCCAGGGCCAGGGGGAAAAAAAGATGAACAAATAAATAAAATAATGCTTCTTCCTCCTCTCTCTTCCTACCTGCCTTCTTGCTTGCCTTCATTCCTGTCTGCACCATTCCTTTAAAAAAAAAAAGTTGTTTCCTGGCAAGCCCTGATGGCCCACATACTAAGAATAAGAAGTCTTTGGCTGAGGCATAAACAGTGTAAAGTCCGGTAGACCAGGCTGGGGGAAAGAACCAAAACAAAACAAAACAAAAGAAATTGCTTCCTTCCCCCCTCCCTTCCTCACAATGGGCCAAGACTGAAGCCAGCAGCAGGTGAGGATCTACAGGTATCAAGACTTCCTGAAGAGGGTAGTTCTTGAGAATTTAAAACACTTACACACCTTAGTGCCAAGAAAAGCTCAGCACAAACCATTTGACCTCCTCAAAAGCCTACATGGTGTTAGAGAGTACAAGAAGTCAGAGGATCCTGTCATCAGGGAAAAGACAATATTGTATATAATGTGTAACTTAATCAATGGTGTCTGAATGTTGCCTAAATTCTGTGGCTAATATTGCTTCTCTAAGGGAGGATGTTAAGAATGATGCTATCTTTTGGGGCTATTAGGGAAAAAAACAAAACTATAAAAACTCTATAACATTATGCTAAAGATTTAAAACTTATTAAGATACTTTCATGGTGTTTCTCTTCAAAAATGTACAAATATAAATCCCTGTGATTAAAAAAGTTCGATCAATTTTCCCATTAAAAGGTCTGAGTTTAAAGAAAAATTATGTATATCATACGATCCTTATTTTTATTCTGATTAAGTGAAGTAAATTTAGCTAGAAAGTTTTTTGTTAATAGGTTCTGGTACACAAAGGGAGTTATTACTTAAAAGATGTTAACTAACTTCAGCATGTTTTCTATTCCACAGGTTGAACTGGATTTTTAAAAACAGGAGAGAATTCAGATATTATCCCAAGTTTTCATTAGGCAACTTCCAGTCTATAAATAGTAAACAAATGCTTTTCACAGTTAAATTCTATAAAAATTCTACCTGTGCACAAACTATCTGATTTTTATATTGCATATAAAAGTTTAACAATGAATATGACTTGACTCCAAAGAGAATTTAGATGTAATTTTTAAAAAGGCTTCTTACAATTAAGTATCTGTATAACCAATAACAAAACAACTAGAACATAATGATCAAAATTTAGACTAAATATGAATCAAAGCCTTTTGTCCTTCCTCCCTCAATAACATCACTAACCTTCAGCAGCTGTGGGAGTCTCTCCTTTCTCTTCAGAGGCAGGGGCTACTCCAGTATCAAGAGTCACTTTGGATTTTACAGTTTCCTCTTCAGATTTCTTTTGAGATTCTTTTTGTTTGCTCTGGTCCTTTTTACCAGTTTCTGTCTCTTCTTTCTCTTTCAGCTTCCGCAGTTTTGCCTTCTCTTCATCTCTCTTTTTTCTCTCACGCTCTTTCTTCTCTGCCTTCTTTTGTGCCACTGTCTTAATTTTGAAGGAGGAGTCATCATCTTCATTCCCACTGTCTACATTAAGACCAGGCTTATTTTTCTGATTTTTTTTCTGTCCCTTTCTAGACTGCAAAAATTCATCTGAGTCATCACCGCTCTCACCTGAAGAATTTACTTTGGAATGCTCTTTAGTTCTCTTACTGTTATCCTCATCCTCTTCTGACCCATCCCACTTTTTATTTGATTTTTGAGCTTTCCCTTTAGCTTTTTTAGAAACTTTATTACAATCATCTTCATCACTCCCAGAATATATTTCCACTTTTGGTTTTGCAGTCTTTTTTGATTTCAAATCTTTATCCTCCAATTCTTCACTATCATTATCATCAAAACTTTGCTTTTTGCCTTTCTGGCCTTTCTTTTTTTTATCTTGCTTTAAGGTACATTCTTCTTCATTATTTTCTGTTGACTAAAAAATTTCCATTGTTAGAAATGTTAACAGTTGTATATTTTACTTGTCAAAATAATGGAAATGCCTCACATGTCCATCATTAAGTACACACAGAAAAAAAAATCTCAAAATTTCAAGACAAAGTCCTTTTTACAAGAATATAAAACTTAACCAAGTATCAGAAGCTAGCCTAACCAAAATTGTAGTTCACGTCCACTCTGCATTTCAGAATCCAGGTACTCTGAAGCAAGTAAGCACTAATCACTGTCCACATTTACAAACTTCCTCCAATGGCATACAATGCACAAGGGAAAATAGGAGAGAGGAAAAAAAAATCTGTAACTTTCTCATTACATTATCTAAAAATAAAGGATGAGAAAAAGAAATACAGAAAATTGGAGGTGGAGATGGGAACTATCAAGCCTCCACATGTACCATTTTTATGAATGGGCAGCATACCACAAAATACTTTAAATTCCCAAATAAAGCATCTTTACCTGTGAAAGGTTTTACAATACATTATTTCTTTCCTAAAAACCCTTTTCCCCCTTGGTATCAAAATTTATAAAAACTTTTAACTATTAACACTGCTCAAAAGCTTCTAAAAGCAGCTCCCTATAAATGGCACTAGGGAGGTTGAATAGAACGATGTCTTTCACCTTTACTGCAGCAGTTTCTCTATCAGGTTTGATGCCTTGTGCTTCCCAAGACAATTCTTCCAGTTCTTTCAGGATATCATCTTCACTAGATAAGGATTAAAAGTATATTTTGAAGCAGTGGATTAGTTTAATAAGTGAATCCAGTATAAAAGCTAATAAAAATCATTTAAAAATATACTTACTCAAAGTCCTGCCTTTTTTTCTCTTTTTTCTTTTTCCCCTTTAACTTTTGAGATTCCTGTTCCTTGGCAGCACCAGCTCCTTCTATTTCTGCAGCCAAGGCATCAAGATCAATGTCATCCTTGGCACTTAAATGAAAACAAAGACCTAAGCGTTAAGAGCAAAATAGTCTATCTCATTCACTTAGAGAAACTTTAAAAAAATCCTTTCAGCTTCTCCCATGCATTAGCAGCCCACTAAGAAAAATCACTTGGCAACTTTTTTCACAACATGAGTTAATATCTACATATTAGCCTCCCCTCAACTATTTCAATAAAAGTTCTCAGTTACACTCAAATCACAAAGCTACAATGAAGAGCTCCGGAAAAAAAAAAGAAATCTAGGTAATCGAGACAAAGATATTAACGTCTTTTGATACTAAAATTTTATTGTTTATTTATGGAGTTATTTATAAATTGGAGAATTTAAAAGTTTATAACTTGTTTATAACACTTACAGATTTGGTTGCCTATGCATTTTCACTCAAAGTAGTGAAACTTCTAGAGCTGAAAGGAACTTTAGAGATCTAGTTACTCATTTTACCAATGGGAACATGAAGACACACAGTTTGAATGCACTGAGCAAAATATGACCATAAATCTTCAACTTTAAATAAATTAGTAAAGATTCACTACATAAAGCAGTCTAAAGTCCAGAACCAAACATACAATCTTTTACATTCCTGGTTTCATTTCTGGTTCCATAACCAATGTCCTCACCTACCAATATTTCTTTATTTCTTAGAGTAAATCAAACTAAGTTCCAGTTAAAGCCTACAGAGAACTAAGGAGATCATTTAGTCTGAGATATACAAGCAAAAAAGGTGGATGAATTCAAATGAATACTACAAGGAAACAAAGATCTCATGCAACGTGGTCCCCACTAATGGATATCTTGTTAAAAAGATGAGTATTTTCAGTGGAGAAATTGTCTAAAAAGAAGTAACTTTTAACTGTATAATAAAAATAATTTCAAGGTTATTTAACAAAATATTCAGAATACAAGATTTATCTTCAAGGAGCTTAGTAAGAAAGACAGCAAGCTGGTAAATTAGAAATTGCAAAATGCTAAATACCATGAAGTTAAGAAATTTTATGCTTTTATCAACAGCTGGCCAGAACTGAAATGTGTTCCTTTTGGCCTATATTTTAGATAGTATATTTGAGAAGAATCATAAACACTAAACTGCTGCAATGGTGGTAGCTTCTACCAAAAAATGACCAAATCCAGAATGAGATTGTCAGATACTTCCTAACAGAGAAGCCTAGACCAAGTACCAAAGAAGGAACAGGAGTTAGAGGTGCACATATCAGACATAGTAGAAAATCCTGAAGGCAATTAAGTGCATTGTGCTTCAGAAGGACTTAAAAAAAGGGTATAGGCACCACCTGAGAAGCTTTTTATATGTTATGCATTTCCTGACCTTATCCAAGATCTAGGCAACCAGAAACTGGAGGGTGGAAATGAGGTGGTATATTTTCAGCAATCTTCCCACGTGACCTTGGATCAGATTTGAACAATTTTAGTCTTCCTTTTTTATAGGTGAAGAAGTAAAACATCTCTGCCAATGTTTCACATTACAACAGTTTCTGACAAGGCTAGTGAAGTTAAAACATTTTTTTCATGTGCTTATTTGCCATTCATATATATACTACTAGTGAAATGTGTCTTCATTTCACTGAATTTCACTGTTTTCCCCATTTCCTAACTGAATTTTCTTTTAATGTTCAATTTTGAGAACTCTGTATGGTCTAGATATAAATCATAGGTTGGTATACAGTTATTCCTCATTTAATGCCATCACTGATAGGTTAAACCACAAAAACCCAAGTCCTCAAGTAAACTCTCTCAAGGAAGGCCAGGATTTTTTTCTTATCAATATTACAGATAAATGACATCATAAACACATAACAAAATGGTGCATATCATTAATTTTAAGGAAATGTACATTAAAACCACAATGAGATGCCACTACAGAATCACTTGAATGACTAAACTTAAGGACAATGTAAATGTGGAGAGAGGATGCGGAACAACTGGAACATATCCTTAGAGGGAATGCAAAAATGGTGCAGCCTCTTTGGAAGAGTTTGGCAGTTTCTTAAAGTTAAGCATACACTTACCACATGACCCCAAAATCCCACTCCTAAGCTCCTGATAACAAATTTAATTAGAAAGAAATCTGAAAGATAAATTATATTTAGTAACCAAGAAACAAATTTTAAATCTCAAGAGCAGTACTCCCATACTAAAACTAAACTCCACATTCTTTCGCTTCTTCACTGTATTCGCATATGCCTATTTGCTATATTAAAATATAAGATCTTTTGAAAACAAAAAACTTCTTTTGCATGCCCAATTCACCTTCCACAGCTAGAAAGCAGAAGGGATTATCACACATTCCTTACATGCACTATTAAAAAGAGAAAAAACTTTTCTGGAATGGCAACAACTTCCTAGGCAAGGCCCACCAGTTTCATCACAGCAGTTAAATAAAAACCATGTCTCACTATAATAATTACTGTACTTTTTGTCATTATAATACCTCCAAATTAAATATTTCTGAAATTGACATCAGCTTTAAAATTCTGAAAGTACAATAATATTTCAGTTATCTAACAACACAAGCAAGGATTTTACTATATTTTTCAAAAGAATGGAAACACACCACTCTTTAAATTTTATAATTAAGATGCAAATCTTTCCTATAATTGATTACGCAATCACCTGAGATACTACAAATGTCTGGGGTTGTTTCAAAATAATGGGGAAAGAGAGGAAGAGAGTGGGCAGATAAAGATGAAACAAAGTCATCCATAAATTGATAACATTTGAAGTTGGGTGATACATACATGTGTTTTTGTATATGTTCAAAATTTTTTTAAGTTTGAAAAAACTTAGGGGCGCACCCTTGTGGCCCAGTAGATAATGCCACTGGACATAGTCAACGTACATCCAAAGGACCCAGGTTCAAGACCCAGGGCTGTAGGAAACAACCAAGATTAACTACTAAGTGAAATGAATAAAGAGCTTCTTAAAAAAAAGAAAACAAGAACATTCATACTATAATAATCAAAACAATGTAGTATTAGTTTAAGGATAAACATAAAGTGCAAAGGAATAAAATTGAAAGTCCAGAAGAAAATCCATTCACCATGGTCAACTGATTTGACAACATTGCCAAACAATTCAATAGGAAAAGAAAGTCTCTTCAAAAAGAAATGGTGCTGGGACTAGATATCCACATATAAAAGAATGGCATTGGACCACTAGCTCACACAATATATAAAAATTAAATAGACTAAGACCTAAATGTAAGAATTCAAACAATAAACTCAAGATAAAGCATAAGTAAATCTTGATTTTTGTACTTAGAATACAAGACTAAAAGTACAAACAACAAAAAATGTTATTGGACTTTATCATTAAAAAACTTCTGTAAAAAGGACATATCAAGGCGGTTAAACCCACAAATGGTTAGAAAAAAAACAAAAAAACCCACAAATTATAGGTATGATTAATGTTAAATACACAAATATAGAGAATTCTTACAACTCAACAACAAAGAGAAACAAAACAATTAAAATATGAAAAAAAGACCTGCACTAAAATTGTCCAAGGAGATAAACAAATGACCAGTGAGTACATAAAAAGCTGTCCAACATCATTAGAAACCACGGAAATACCAATAAAAATCACAACTTTACAACCACTAGAATGGCTATTAAAACAAAATTTTTAATGTCATCAAGGATATGAAGAAACTGGTATTCCTGTACATTGTTGATGAGAATGCAAAATGCTGCACCATTATAGAAAATAGTGTAGCCGCTGTAGAAGAAAGTGTGAGGTAAGTTGGAGAGTCTTTCAAAAGGTAAATACAAAATATATGATCCATCAATTGCACTCCTAGATATACACTCGAAAGAATTAAAAACAGGAACTCAAACACCTGTACACTAATGTTCACAGTCGCACTATTCACAATGGCCAAAAAAGGTGCACAACAACTGAAATGTCTATCATCGGACAAATGGATAAACAGCATATGTTACAGTTCTGCTTGCTTAGTAACACGGACAAGAAATGCATCATGTGCCCTGGTGGCTCAGGCACTAAGCAGGCAGTCAACTTAAAACCCAAGGACCTGGGTTTGTGATTCAGGGAAATAAATGCAACAAAAAATAAAAGTACTTCAGTTGCCTTCCTTCCTTAAAAGTGTTTCTCTCTCGTCCTTTCTCTCTTTAAAGAAAAAAAGAGAGAGAAATGATGCATCATTAGGTGATCTGTTCACTGTGCAAAATAGTCTTACACAAACCCATAGGATTGGAGGTTTGCCTTCTACACACACCTAGACTATTACAGGAATCACATCATACACAGTCTATCACTGATAAATAATGTGGTTATGTGGCCTATGGTTATATATACAATGCAACATTATTCATTCATAAGAACAAAATAAATATTGATACATCCTACAATATAGATGAAACTTCAAAATATTATGCCAAGTGAAAGAACCAAAACACAAAAGGTTATACAGGTAAGATAAATTCATATGAAATACTCAGAATAAGTAATTCAAGGGACAGAAAGTAGATTAGTGGTTGCCAGGGGCTCAGAGAAAGGAAAAATGGGGAGTGACAACTTAATGGTTACAGGATCTCCTTTGAGTATGATAAAAAAATGTTTTGGAACTAGATAGTATCGACTGTATGACATTGTGAATGGACTAAATGCCAAAGAATTGTACATTTAAAATGATTTTATGTGAATTTCACCTCAAAAAAATTCACAAAATTCATTACATATTTCATTCCACCCTAACAGGAGCAAATTAATATAACACTTTATTCATAACTCAGAAGTGATAAGCTTATCTGCCAGCAAAAGGATTTTGTCCTTAAACCAAACAGCACAGAATGAGTTGTAACTTTTAAGTCTCTCTAATAACACCACTTCATGGTAATTACCAACAGGCTGAAATAACCAAGTTTTGAGAATTTTAAATAAGTTTAGAATGTAAAGAGATTAAAAAGAAAAAATTTTAGTCAGATACCTACAATGTAAGTGTGACTTTTAAAAATTATGAATTACACAATGAATTACACAATGAAAGGCAGTAAAAGAATTTTGTAACCTGATTTGAACAAACTATCTATGAAAAAAACATTGTAAAGCTGAAAATCTGAAATATGGGCTAGACATTAAAGATCACAGAATGTATGTTAACTGCTCTAGGCAGAATAAGAGTATTGCAGTCATTTAAGAAAATCTTTGGATTTTAACAGCAAGGCTGAGATTGTCAGAATGTTCATACAATAGTCAATGTATTGTCTTTCCCTTTTTAAATTAAACTTTCAGGGAAACCTAATGTTTAGCGAAAAACTCTTAAATGTATTTGAAGAACCAAAATACTTCCAGGATCAAAGCTTCCTACTTCTTTATGAATCTAAAGTCAACCCCACTGGAAGTATACCTTTCTCTGAATAACAAATGTTTATAATTGATCCTAAGTGCCTGAGAGGTATAAAGTATGTAGAGGCCTGCAGTCAAAGAAAATAACTTCACTGTTAACCTGGCCCTCTGTATAACTATTGTGATCTTGGGCAAGTCATTAAACTTCCCTGAACCTAAATTTTCTTTTGTAAAATAAGATGATAGTGCCTCCCTTTAAGGGCTTATGAGAACAAAATGGGCTGAATTAAAGGACTTTTACTTTTATAATTTTAATGTTAAAATGGACTCATTAAAAAAGAAAACTCTTCAAGAAGTTGACAATCTACTAAAGCACCTGTACGTAGAAGCCATAAAATCTAAAATTTTATCATCTTACCTGTCTTCTCACTGTTCCAAGCACACAACTAGAATCTGAGTAAGGATTTCATGTATTGTTCATTGTACCTAGTCATATGTTCTACATACTTAATGATTTCTGATAATTAAAAACAGAAAATATAATAGGAGGGAAAGGGTAGGAGCAGTATATACATGTAAAAACAAAAGCAATATAGATTTCAAAATTATTATTTATTGACATGAAGTGAATTTGAGCAGTGTGTTTTTTTATTGTTATTTGTGAAGTTGCTAACTACAACTTAAGTCACTTAATATAGTGACTATAATCCCCCCACCACATACTCCAGACCTGAAAAATAAACATTTGATAGAAGGATAAATGTGAATAAGAAAGCTAAATCTCAACTGGGAGAAGTGTAGACCAAATCTAGCTGGTCATGAACTCACTGTGGTCTCAGGTGAACTGCCTACCTGCTCTATAAACACTGAATACCTGTTCAGTTCGGCACACGGGAAGTGCTCAAAGCAGAAAAGAAAGGAGGTAGGAGGAGAATCAAGTCTTAAAGACTTACCCAAGTCATGTGAATTCAATAGATCTGTTTTCTCACGTGTGCAACGGGTATACTGGATTAAGTGATCTCTTAAAGAGTCCTCCATCTCTGAAATACCCATTGGCAAGAATTAAGAGATCCCAGCCAAGCCCCACTAATCACATGAACAAATGAGACCAAGCAGGACAGTTGAAATGAGCACTGGTCTCCAACAGAGTGAATAGGCAGCTGGTGGTTTGTGCCTGAGCCTCTAGCAGTCATGGGGTGGGGGCAGGTGGTGGTGGTAGTGGTGTAATGACAGTCAAAAAAAGCTCTAAGAGCAAGACTGCCAAGTACAGTGGTCCAAGTTGTTCATTGCACACCACCTGGATAAAATGAAACCCACCCTTATTCTACTCATCAACACACCAACATACACCTGGGCACAGGTTCTATCTGCTGTATAAAGAGAAGCCTTTTAATTTACTTTAATCTACAAAAGGACCTGCATGGGCTGGAAGTGACTCTGCCAGGGAAGGTCTGTTACTTCCCTAATCCTTCTCTTTTAATCCCTTCCCAGGGATAGTCTTCCCTCCCACTCTAAAAGCACAGGGTAGAACCACCCCGGAAGAATATAGACTCACTGCAAAGGATAAGTGATTGATACTCACCTGTGTCTGGGTCCAAGTGTAGACAAAAAAAGAAAAAGCAAAGTATCATGTCTATAAAATATAGATAGCAAAAATAGAAACTGTGTTAAATGTTAGTAATGGTTAAATTTAGGTGATGAGTATATGGGAGTTCAATACACTACTCTACTTCTCTATTTGATAATAAAATAAAAACTTAACAATAAAAACTTAAAGGTTAGAATGTTAAAAATAAAAATTACAAAGTAGATAAAGTAAATTTTGGTCTAAATCAGGTACCTACTACTTTGATTCAATTTCCAGAGTCTGGAAAGGTAGTCCTACCCCAACATTTTATTTCTTTGAGACATCTGTTAGCTATTAGTATGTCTAAGGGGAAATCAGTTTTTATAATTATTTTGACCTTTAAGAAATTAAAGTTTAAGTATATTCTTTTAGTTTTTGTTTTTTTAAAAGGAAAGGTGCAGGCAGGAATGCAGACAAGCAGAGGCAGTCCGGCAGGAACAGAGACAAAGAAGAAGCACTTTGTTATTTAGTTGTTAATCCTGGTTGTTCACGCCAGTCCCAGGATGTGAACTTGGGTCCTTAGAATGTGTGTGAACCGAGCTCTCCACCAAAGTTAGCTAACCAAACCATTACTCTACCAGGGCAGGTCGAGTAAATGAAATTTTAAGAGAACAATTGAAAATCCGCTAAAAATTGGTCATGCCTGTTTTTTTCTAGGTTCAGTCCTGACAAGCACTGCTTTTAAAGAAAGTAATACCCAATCTTAAGTAAATGGTCACTGACTTGAAGTTGAGGATTATAAAATACAACAATAAAATCAGAAGATCAGAGACAAGGCAAGAAGGTCCACTCTCCCCATTTCTATTCAACAATGTACTGTAGGATCTAGTTAGAGCTTAAGGGAAAACAAATAAAAAGCATTTAGATTGGAAAAGGAATAGGAAACAATCTGTAATTGCAGATGACATGACTATGTACGTAGAAAATACCAACTCCACAGACACTCACACAAGACTAAAAACCATTAGAGCTAAATAAATGAATTCAATAAGAATAATTAATAACAGAGATAACTCAATTTTTAAATGGGAAAAGAGTTTGGATAGACAGTTCTCCAAATAAGACATAAAAATGTCCAATAAGATGAAGACATTAAGCTATTATGGAATACAATCCAAAAATCACATAAGGTACTACTTAATACCCACTAGAATGTCTATAATCAAAGTCAAAGAATAATAAATGTTAATGAAGGTGTAAAGAAACTGGATCTCTAAATTGTTGTTGGTTAGAAGGTAAAATGGAGCAGCAACTTTGACAGTTCCTGAAAAAAGGTTAAACTGCTTGGTAGTTACTGAAAAAGTTAAAAGTTACCCATTGATGCATCAATTTCAATCCAAATTATATAATTAAAATAACTGAAAATATGTCCACACAAAAACATGCAGAGGTTTTTTTTTTACAGTAGTATCATTCATAATAGCAAAAACTGAAATAAACCCACTATCTAATCAACTGAAGAACGAGTAAATAAAATGTGGTATATCCATGTAATGGAATCTTAAGACATGTAACTCTGGACTGCCTGTGTACGTGTGTATGTGTATCTGTCCTGGTAGAGCCTCATTGTAAAATATAATGCTATTGCCAAAAGAGAATTTAAAATCAATTCTAAAAATTTCTGAAAAATGATTGTTACCTGCATGAAAGTATCTTATCTAGAATTTTATATACCATGTCTGAGATGGGAAGGCATGAAACATTTGAGTCGTCACTGCTAACACTTTACAAAGACAAGCTATGAGGCAAGCAGTTTTGAATTAAAGTTAAGGGTGAAAAGAAATTTCTTTAAAGATATCTTTGAAAATGATTCACCTATAGACAATGGCTGTCATTTTTCTATTCTTTCTTCTTTATATTCTTAACAGTCTTTATCAGTTGATTGACCAGTAAAGACACAATGTAGGTATTAATTTTTCTTTGGATATTCTATATTTTATAATGTCAGGATATTGCAAATCAATGTATACAGCAGAGTAAAAAAAAAGACTATAGGTTCTGGAGTCAAGGTGGCTTATCGGCTAAGAGGTTTTAAGTCAAGTACTTTATTATGCAGAAACATCAGTTTTCTCTTCTACATGTTACATTATAGTTTTGTTTTAAAAGAAAGGTACAGGCAGTAATGAAAGCAAGTAAACAAGGAGGCAGGAAGAAAGAGGAGGAAGAAGTGTTTTATTTTGTATTTAGTTGTCCACACTAGCTGTTCCCCCATCCTCCCACCTGGGACTCAAACACAGGAGTATGATGCCTGCATTCCTCCAGAAGCGATTGAACTAAACCACTGTTCCACTAGGGAGGGCCTTAAAATACACTTAAATTTGTAGTTCTTCTACATCTATAATTTTTCTTTCCTCCCAGATTCTCAAACTAGTTACCAGCATGTTTACTGGTTCTACATTAAGAGTTTTCATCATTAAAGTAATATAAATATCATGGCTACTGCCAGGACAAGTTGTGTACTATAATGTCAATATTGTGTAATAGGGTTTAAAACACCAGTATATTTTGTGTTACAGTTTCTCAATAATATGCATGTGTCACAGGCATAAGTTAGAAAGGGAGGAGCAAAGGAATAATTTCCGTGTTGGTCACTAAAACATTTGAATGATGATATAACGTCTCTCTCCCTGCTTTCCTAATACCTCTTTACTATTTAGTTTCATATTACAAAAACCTAAGCACAAGTTAGTCCCCACTCTTCACACAACTACTTCTAATACTAGAGTTCAGTATGTTGGTCAGACACAAGACGCCATCTTGAAAAAAACAAGTATTTCTATTTACTACAAAAAAAAGTGAAAATTATATTGTCAACCAAAACTGTAAAATACTTAGAAATGAGCCAAATAACACATTCTAAAATATTAAATGAAAATAAAATTTTACTGATATACATTAAAATTACAAAGAGAGAAGTCTATCATATTACTTTGTTCACTAAATTTCCAGAACATACAGCATTATTTGGCACATAAATGTTTAAACACTCAACACATTTCTTGATTCAATACCATAAAGATGTCAAGTGTACCAAAACTAAGCGTAAAAGTGCAAACACTTAAAGGGACTCTCAATTAAAACTAATCCCAACAATTATGACAGTCCTTGATAAATTCACCTATTAACACATACACAAAAAAGAAAATCCTAAGTTAGTAAAATATCAAGAGCATTAACATGCCCACAGATGTCTTAAATTGTCCTAGAGTGATTCTCAAGCATTCTAAGCACCTGTAGGACAAAAACAAAAACTAAAACCTGAAAGTTAGTTTGGAGAATATTTCACAAATGCCTTTACTAGTTTTGGAATCCCTAACTATCAGTTCTTAAAGTAGTCCCCAAAACCATTTCAGAGTGTCCAAACTAATTCAGAGGGTCCAAACTACTTCTAAATAATACAAAAAAAGGCTAACCTTTGTCAGTCGCATTTTCTCACAACAATACAAAGGAGTTTTCCAGAAGTCACATGAGATGAAATACTGTTACAGAATAAAAGCATAAGCATATGAGAATCAAACTGCAAGCCATCGTCTATTAAGTCAGACAATAAAGATGTTTGGAAAATGAATTAACAATGCCACATTTCAAAAACCTTTTAAGTCATTATTTAACAATATTATAAATAAATATGTAATGCTTATTTTTATTTTTAAATCAAATATTTTGAGAACTTTTCAGTTTTAATTTGTAATATGGGTAAGTATCAATAAATCTAAGCAAAAATGTGCCACATAAGCAAAAACCTTTTAAGCTGAGTGTAAAAAGGTCCTATGACATAAAAGTGTGAGAACCACAGCTCTAACCTGATACTTGGTTCCTCAGTTAAAACAATGATTTGCCCACCTTATAAATCAACTGCAAGATTGGAAAAAACTTAGGATAAGTACAACTAGTAGACAAATAACATCAAAAGTAGCTGCATCAGCTCTGAAGACTGGAAATATTACTATCAGGTGACAACGAAAATTTATCATTGGTTTTCTTATTTATGGCAGACTAGGACTTCTTCCATTGAGCAACTTCCTAAAGTACCAGTGTAGGAACAAAATAAACTGAGAGAACTTTCAGATTATGCTTTTATTTTTCTTTTCTGATCTAATATACAGACAGGGGTTTTATTCAAATACATGCAATTGAAAAACAAATTCCTTTACTGAATTAAGACTATTCAGACTAGTCATTTGGACTGTTCCCTCTACGGAAAGTTTTGGAGTATCTGCTATATCCACACTTAAACTCACATATTCTAGATAGTTCCTCAGTGTTTCTAACCAATCAAAGGATCCTGCTAACTTGATCATAACTGACTAGGTATGAATGCTTGACACTTAAGGGAATCACCTAAAGGTTAAGCAGCAGTCTCAGAAATATCCAGCACTCCAAGAAAGGAGAAGTTTGCCAATAATGACAGGAGCATTATCTGTAGTTAAAAGCAAAGACTGGTGGAGTTACTCTACTGACCTCACCTCCAGTATAGAAAATCAAAGTAACAAATAATCTGATAACTGAAGACATCCCAGAACTCTAGTGAATCTGAAAGATCTTCTAGTTCTTGAACAGAATCCCCACCCTCCATAATATGTGACTGTGAGACACATGAAATAATTATCTTCCTTCCCTCTGTATCTATTGTTGTATTAATTCCATTAATTAATGTAATACACCTGATTGCTTAAAACCTAAAAACTATTAGTTGCAGGATTCTTCTACCACCACCCCCCCAAAAAAAAACACAAAAAAAGACCAGAATGAAGAATTGGAGACAAATTGTAATATATGAATCCAAATTCTTTTTTATCAGTAAGAGAACATTCATCCTGTTATGTAAATGGAAATAGGACAATGCTAGAGCACACACGAGCCCATAAGGTCCCATTATGTAAACTCATGACTGGGAAGATTACAGGAAGCAATGAAAATACTGTCTTATGTATAATCTGAAGATACTGAATCCGATCCTTCATCTCATCAAAACTTTCACTAGTCAACTGAAAAAACATAACTATCAAAATTTCATTCTCAAAATTAGACAAGCCTGAACAATATTCTAGAACTTAGGTATCATAATAAAATTACTCAAAGAGTCTAATTTTAAATGAACATTGAGTAACAATTATTAAAGTAAGGATTATTTATTCTAAGAATTAAAACAATCCAGAATTGCATGTTCGTTCCAAGAACTAAAAAAAAGTGGCTCAAAGCCTTTTCTTGATAACAGGAAGCTGATCATTTCTCACCCAGTACTACCTGGTCAGAAACACATCTGGCTCTGGATAGCTTGAGAGGAAAGGGGTGGTGGTATGAATGTAAATCTTTAAAGTGAGGATCTTCATACGAAAGAGTAAAAAACTAAATTCTCATTTTACACTAACAACATATTAATCCCGAATAGGATTTTCTCCTTTCAGACTTCTCAGTCTGTTTCTGATTTCACAAATATTGAAAATATCCTTGAAGAAAGTACTATTTAAAGATACAAAAGATCAAAGCAAACTAACTCATAAAGCAGTGGAACTTCCCTGCTCTTCCCCCACTCCAAAATAATCTTATGTAGCATGCCAAAGTAAAAATTGCCAAGAGATTCTGTTCAAAAGGGTTCTGCTAAATCACAGAATTTCTTAGACACAACTTGAAAGGCACTCAAGCATAGGAGTCCATAAAGCAGTTTGGAAAAAAAAAACAACTTGATATTGGCATATGAAAAAACGTTTATAAGTTAAATCACCCCCATTTCCCCTTCAACATTAGCCAAAAAAAGACTACAAATTAGTCTCAGAGGAAAAAAAAAAAAGAAAAATCTAGTAGCATTCCTTCTATATACATTTCCAGGGTTTGGAATTTAAACTTTTCATAATCCATGAAGAGCTGTATGAATAAAAATACACAGACAAGAATAACTATTTCCCCTCTGAAGAGTTTACCACTGTAAGCAAGACTGGAAAGTAAGAACTGGGAGAGGCGCACCCTTGTGGCTCAGGCGGGTGTGACACTGGTATATAAACCATATACAGCCCAAGGACCTGAGTTTGAGACCTGGGATTGGGGAGAAAAACAAAAAACAGTAACAACTAAATACATAAAGATGTTTTTTTCTTCATCCCCTTCCTTCTTTAAATGCGTCTTCCTCTTCTCCCTTCCTCCCTCTTTAAAAAAAAGAAAAAATGATGGCGTGTCCCGTGGAGTAGCAGTGATTTGGTCAATTGCCTCCCAAGGAACCCAAGCCACATCCCACTGGGTCCAAGACCCAGGTCTAAGGGGAAACAACCAATGTGAAAAACTAAATAAGGATAAATAAGGATGCTTCTTTATCCTCTCTTCCTGCCTGCCTACTGGCCTTCATTCCTGCCTGCACCTTTGCTTTAAAATAAAATAAAAAAAAGAGGAAGTGAAATAATATATATTTTGAATATAAAGAACAGACTTCAGTAATCCAAACTCAACATAAAAAAAATTAATTTAAATAAGACAGTCTGTGAAATCAGAAAACTGACACATCACTGATAACGTTTGAGAAATCAATTCAGAATATTCCTAAGTCTTGATAATGACATCCTGGTTGTGTTTTATGCTTCTCCGGTGTTTCCCCCTCAAAAGTTTATTTTTCATAAACACTTAAAAGTATTCACACATGTGATTTGCTTTAAACTATCCAGCAGGAGGATGAAACAAATTTGGTCAGGTCATAACAATGGTTGAAGCCTGGTAACTGGTACAGGAAATTCCATATATTCATATATTTTTTGAGATAAAGGTAAAAAGTAATGCAACAAAAAAATCCTGTCAAAAGAGAAAATTTTGTACCACCCAATCACCCTGAATTCTGCTTATTTTATTTATCTGGTGGGATTAACAAGTTCTAATCTTCCTCCAAAAGACCTGAAACTGAAATATAAATTTTGCCTTGGTGTCTTTTAATTCCATTTATCAGCTAAGGTTAGTGCCAGGTGAAGAAACAATTCAAGATTTCAGCTTGTAACTAGTTATCTCATTTTAACTTCGAAACCACATATCCGTTTTCAGTATGAATGAACTATCACAGGTTGGGTTGGGTTTGTCGTTTTTTTTTTTAATTTACCTTACTCTTTCCCCTAGAATATGAACTAAGTTTGGTGAGTAACAGATGTTCACTCCTAGGAATAAAAGAAGGGTAAAAACTCAATCGAATGTGACACAGATAGATACCAAAAATCTCAGGGTATGTAACTCCACATGCAACTTTACACATCTTCCTTTTCAAAAGTTTTTAAATGGTTAAAAAAGGAGACCCTGGTGGGTTGGTTTCAATCTTTTTAAGAGAGGTGCTAGAGAGCAAAGAAACAGTCAGAGACCGGCCAGAAGAAGGAAAGCGAAAAGTGTGGAGTCTGGACTATTAGATCTAAATAAGTAATAAGATATTAAATAACTGAGAACTACCGAAATCAGATCAAGTTAAGAGAGAGTTGGTTGACTGTTAAATACTTCCCCAGAACTCCAACGTACCTGTCTCAGAGACTGAAAAAACTTGGCCGTAAGTACAGCACATTCGAACTCCCTTCTCTCACCACATATTCACGGGTACAAAGGCATTAAATATTAAAAAAAACTTCCCGACCGTCGCCCGTACTAGAGCCTCTAAGATAATTACCAGTCGCTCGGCCCACGCTGGCCGGCCCGCCTCAGGTCGAGCGAAGTCACCCAACTCTCACCGCGGAGCCGGGAATCGTGAACGACAGCCTAGCTCGTCAGGCCGGAGTCACCCTCCCAGTCCAGGGCGGGCAAGGGGTAGAGCGGTGAGACGGAGCCTCCACTGAGGACCCGCCCGCCGCCGAGGCCCTGGACGTCCGCCCGGAACAGGGGTCTTGGACCCACGCCTCCCACGCTAGGTTCAGGCCCGGTGCCCCCACAGGTCGGTCTCGAGCGTCGACCCCGGGCCCCCCCCCCGCCCCCCGCCCCCTCGCGCTAGCTGGACCCGCGCGACCCCCTGAACCGCGCCGGCCACCTCAGTGCTGACCCAGCCAGTCTACCTGTCTTCGCTCTTGTTTTTCTGCTTCTTCCCCATCGCGTGTCAGCGGTGCTCGCAGCCTCAGGGCCTCGACTCCGTCTCTCACAGATCCACAGTCTCCCAGCCGACTTTGATCCCGTCTCGACTCCGTTCGCCCCGCGCTGCCGCCTCAAGCTCCCGACTCTCCACAGACCCGCGCACTGGGACAGGGCACATATGGTGTGAACTCTCAGTGCGCAAGCGCATCGCCCCGCCGCCTCGGCGTGGAGACGCAGGGCGAGGCTCATCGAGAGCTGCGCTACGGGTAGAGCGTCTCCAGTTGACCAGCCAGTCAGTCGGGAGCCCGAGCGCCCCCTTTCCTCTAGCGTCGGCTGCGCACCGTTGTCCGCGCGGTTTCCTGGTTCTAGAACGCGGAGGTGGACAATGAAGCCGAAAATTGCCCAACACCAGCCTCCCCGCAGCGGAAGAACGCTAACTTCTTGGGAGTTGGATCTCGGTTCAGAAGCTGACCTTGGGCATCTCTCGCACCTTTCAGCCTTTGTATACTAAGCTGTAAGAAGTACAAAACCATAATTAACCAGTGATGATCCCACCGGGTAGTCCTGAAGGAGATATATCCAGATCAAAGTCGTACATCTCAGTAACATTCATGAATTGTAAAGTATACATAAATATTAAAAATAGATATATAAATATGTTAATAGAACTTCATCACATTCAAAGCAAGAGAGAAGCTATAAAATGTTGTGAGGGAAGTCACGAGGGAATTTTGATGGTGAAAATATTCAATATAGGTGTCCAGATGGTGACATTAATATATTAACCAATATAAGCCTTAATCTTACTATGTAACTCACACCTCAAGTTTAAAAAAAAACTATCCAACAGACAATGGGTACAAAGTGTCACTAATTCGTAGTTCTCGTTTCTGATGTACTAGAAAGTGTGCTGAGACTCGGAGTGAGACAGTCGGACATGCTCTATGAAACTATAACTTCCAGCATACTTTGCTCCCTCGCTTTGGGCGGAGTTTAGCCTTAGGAAGGCAAGGGATCGGAAACTTAGGGTTTCGTCCTGGGTGGGAAGAGGAGGCGCGGGAGCGGAAAGGCGCATGCGCTCCGCACGCAACGCCTCTCCCCCCAACTTCCTTGGGCGGCTCAGGTTGTATCGCGTGAGGACTGCAACCAATGAGGAGGCGGAAGTGACGGCCGATTCGCAGGCACCGGCAGACGCTGCGAGTTGAAGTGAAACTGGATTGTTCTGGAGCACCTGGTTCCCTCACTTCTCAGGTATCACGGCGATCTCAGGTGAGACACAGGATGGTGTGAAAAAACTGGCTACCGCGTCCCGTTGCTAATGGGCACACTGCTGCTCAATATCCGACCGGGGCGGGGGAAGGGCGCGGCCCAGACGCTGAAATCTTAAAGCGGCCAGGGCTTGGGCGCATGCGCTTCGGAAGGTGATGAAGTCGGGGACACCTGAACTCTGTCTTCATCTGTCCCCAGGGGCTCAGTAAGTGGCAAAAATTACTTTGGGGAAGGTACCTGGAGTGTAGTTAAGGATGAGGCCCCTGGGTGATTTTTGCATGAGAAGGAAGAGAAGGCGGGGGCTCAAGGAAATGGCTAGGTACTTTGAGGACAAGTCCCTTGCCACCATTCCAGTCGAACTGAAGGAAGAATCGGAGGCTTGTGGTTTGTAGAATGAAAAGTTACTAGGACGTCCGTCTCTCCTTTCTCCTCCCTAAAATGCGGCGAACACCACAACCTGCCCTCAGAACCGCCTTGTTAATCACTTCTGTTCCCACTTATCCCAGAATTAAATTCTGAGCTCATCCTACAAAACTCTAGGGCTAAGCGTCAGTTTCCCGATAATGAGAACAGGTTCTGACGTTTAAGTCAGTGTCTTAATGCTGTTTTCCGCCTCATCGGGCCCCAATCTGGAATCACAATCTTAGCATTTGACTGAAGTAGGTAGGAAGTGTGAAATTATTTTACTCTGTGAAATTCAGCTCTGTTAAAATTTTATAGCATTTCTGAGTTGCCTACAATTATTTTTAGTCAAATACTTTTGAAACAACAATAATTTGAACAGAATTCGGCAGGTGTTCATTCAACTTTAACAAGTATTTTTGGAGCACCCACAGTATTCCAAGCACAGCTAGCTCTGGGAGACACAAAAATAAAATATGCTTATGAACACCTTTTCCTGTTAAGAAAAAAATCAGTAGTAAAGTTTGCAAGAATTTTCTTAGGGTCAACATTTATAGAGGCTGTGTGTCAGAAGCTGGACGAATAAGTTCATAGTTTATTCAGATTTTTTACCATGTTTCAGTTGTACAGCAGGTCCTGAAATAAAGTAGTTTATTATTTAGTAAAAATGTAATTTTGCTTTAATGTTAGTGAGAAAAACCCAGCCAACTTCGAAATGACATTGTTGTTCCAGGACCTTCTTTTTATCTTGTTTTACTTGAAGTCAGTTTCCAAGGACCTCTGGAATGAGTTGAAGACTTAGTGTATTTACAAATATATCATAGTTAAATGAGATGCAGCAGCTTCCTGCTTTGGTAGGCAAGTTAAAATCAGATGCCTGTGGTAATAACCCAGAAATATACATAAAATTGCCATCTTATTGTTGCTGATAGAAGATATAACTGCATTTCTTTTAAAATATATAATTGGCGATAGATTATTTCTAACCAGAATTAAATTCTGTTTTTAAACTTCTGCCTTACACAAAGAAGTGAGGGTGGGAAGTAACATTTTTTAAATATCTGTACTGTTACATTATTTTACAATAATGTTAAGAACCTTGAATGTTAATAAATCAATACCAGTATCAATTTTTGTGACTTCATAGATTTATTTTTAGATGAAGAAAGGTAGACAGGCATCAGGCAGTCAGGAGGAGAGAGAAGGAAGAAACATTTTTAAGTATTTTGTTCATTTTAGTTGTTAGCCCTCTCCCCCAACCCCAAGTCTGAAATCTGTGTCCTTGGATTATAAATGAACTGCTCCTCAGACATCAATACAAACTAAAGTTTAGGAAACACCAAAACTGTTCTTTCTTTACATAAATTGAGAGCGCTTAGGAGTTAAAAAAAAATGAAAATCATTTAGGCGGAGACCATGAAAATCTGTCTTTTACTCAGTTCTACTCTGTAGTGAAGCAAAGCTTAGTAACCTCTTTACAGATAAATCTTATTGTTCACAGTCATTTCTGCTTTGCCTCCCTTTTCCTTTAGTAAAGAACACTGATTGTCAATATATATCTCAATAAATATGACTCCAGCTACTCATTTCTCTCCAGTGTGATGATGGTCTTAAAGATGTCATTGTTTTAGTATAGTAAAATAAAAATGAAATTAGAAATATCTCACCCTTAAGTCTTCATATGATATAAGTAAGTCCTATTGAAAATTTAATTTTAAAACATTTAGGTGTACTCTTAGAGCTAAGGTGGCTAAGGTGCAGGCCACATAAAACCCAAGAACTCAGGTTCAAGATGGGGTGGGGATACATGCAGTAAAGGGGACATTTAAATTAAAATTCTTAGGTCTAACATCAGGCGTTTGGTTGTTAACAGATACTCTTTGGAGTGTAAGATTTATACTTGCCAGAATTTTTTAAATGAAAGAAAACTACTTGTTTGTACTTTCATTTTTCCCTAATCAGTTTTGGTTAACAACCAAAACTAGTATTTGTTTTTTTTCATTTTCTCCCCAGCACCAAGGCTGAACTGTATCATTTAGGAAAATGGAAACGGATGCGTCTGTTGACATGTTTTCAAAAGTCCTGGAGAATCAGTTGCTTCAGACAACCAAACTAGTAGAACAACATTTGGATTCTGAAATTCAAAAACTGGATCAGATGGACGAGGATGAATTGGAACGTCTCAAAGAAAAGAGACTTGAGGCACTAAGGAAAGCTCAACAGCAGAAACAAGTAACCTCTCTGCCCTGCTTTCTGAAATTGCTATAACAGTATGCTCCTGACAACTTATATATATATATGTATATCTATATATATACACACACACGTATGTACTACGCTAGTTGCACTTTAGTTCTCGTTTTAGGGTTTCTTCACTTCCAGAAAATCACTGTTAAAAATTTGCCCAGGGGAAAATGTTAATTTTAAAGAAATATTCAAAATTAACATAATCAGCATACCAATTCAGTCAAATAAAGAAAAATTATGTGCCGACGTCATTTTGGGGGCTCAGATTTGTATAATTGAGAGTGGACTTGGGAGTGCACTGGGAATGCTAAGAGTCAGTGATGTTCTTTGCAGATAGTAGTATAGCTTCTCATAATTTAGGCTGTACTCAAAGCAAATGAGATAAGGGCTATAAGGCCATTTATGTTAAAGAAATTATGTTAGGCATGCCCAGTGTAATACATAACTTATATGGCTTAATTTATTCAAAAGAATGCTTGGTGAGTCGCAAAGAAAGGTAGCCAAAGCTCCATCCTGATAGGTCTCTTAGGGTGAGTGTGTGTAGGATAGGCTGGAATAGTTGTAGGCACTGATAGAAGCCAGCTGATTAAATTCTGTAAATTGAATTTTGATTTCAAAATATTTCCATTGGTTTAAGTACATTGTCACCAACTCTATTTGCCTGTAATTAAAACATGAGCTTTGACTTTACTGAAGAAACGAGCCAGGGGGCAGGTGGTTTGTACCGCTACGGCATCTCTTTGATATGTGTACATGCTGTATAAAAGAATTGCTACAAAAAGGAGACTCTTATAATGACTCAGTTCTAATTTTTATATCTTGAGTTTTCTAAAACAAGGTATATGTGCATATTTTCTCTTTTTTTTTTTTTTTTTAAAGATAATATTCAGGCAGGCAGGAAGACAGAGGAGGAAGAAGCATCTTTTATTTAGTTGTTCATCTTGGTTGTCCCCCACACCCTCACCTCCTCCCTGGAACCTAGGTCCTTGGGATATGTATGGACTACACTCAGCCAGAGGCAGTGAACCTAACTACTACACCACCAGAGCATGCCTTGCTGCATTTTAATAGATCCGTTTTATTAAAACATTTTCTGAGGGACGTAAGCAAGAAGTCTTATTACCACATTTTGCCATATATAATGTGCACTTATGTTTTGGGACCAGACTTTCAGGGAAAAAAATCTTTCATTTTAATTTTTCAATTCAAATTTTGATTTGTATTTAGTACTTATTTTTTGTATTATAAAGGAATTTTAGCTTTTATTTTTTTTAACATTGTCGTACAAGAATTATGGTGAAAGATTTTAAAACATTTATATAGCTAGGGAATTAGTACTACCCATGTATAATGCGTGTCCTTATTTTTCCCTCACAAATTTGGGCCAAAAACTACACATTGTACATAGCAAAATAGTCATTTTTTTTATAGATATAGTAAATCTGATTTTCTGATCCATGATAGCATTGAGGAAATTAGTGCATACAACAATATAAACTCTTAAAAGGCATATGCTAATCTATTTTCCTCAGTCAACCAAGCACCCTCCTACAGCAGCTAGGGATGTAGGACTTAAGTAGAGAGCAAAAGGACAATGTGAGGAAAAGCCTGGCAGAAAGAGACCTGGGTCCCCAGCTACTAAGTGAGAGCCAGGAGCTGCCCAGCTCCAGGCCTCAGGTAGAGTCAGGCTGCACAGTGATCTGTACCCATCCTACTTGATTCCACTTAGTAGATACCTGTAGAAAACATGCTCTATGAAAGGCACTATACTAAGAATGCAGGCTTGTAGTGAGTGTCTTGGGAGAGATGTTAATGCATTGGCATTCAGATTAGGCTTGCCCTCCTCTAAGGAACCTGGGTAGGTTCAGTTCCTCAGCCTATTGATTAAATTAGAATACTGAAAAAAAATACCAGCTTTTTAAAAGAAAGTGTGTGTTTGGGTTGTTTTTTTTTTTTTTTTAATAGGGAAGGAGAGCAGGAAGAAGCATCTTTGCATATATTGGGAGAGTTTTCACCCTGGCCCCAGGTTGTGAACCTAGGTGCTTGGGCTTTACATGGTCCACATGCCTGAGCCACAAGAGTGTGCCACAAGAGTGTACCCAAGGAAGTACTCTTTTTTTTTTTTAAGGACACTTACCATTGGTAAGTTAAGAAAGAAATTATGAAATGTCACCTGTCGTTGAGGAATTGTATTTCAGAGTTAAAACTTTATAGAAGCTTTACCAAAAAACTATCATGTAAGAAGAAAATATTAGGGCCTCCTCTGATTGTCTGCTCAGTGTAAGCCAATATAAAATAGATATCAAAACTATTAATGCAGCCTGGTTTGCTTTAGCTGAAATCTAGAGGAGGAAAGGATATGACACTCCTGACCGTTTCTGGTTGGGCCATTTCTGGAGGACTGCATTTCAACCTGTGCCACAGTTTAAAAGGACATGAAGAAATTATAAAGTGTTTCAGAGGAGAACTACCAGAAGAGTAAGCTAGAAATATTTTTGAGAAATAGTCAAAGGGAAATGGGAACATTCAGTGTGGAGAAAGTGGAGTAGGGAAGGACATAGGCAAGATATGATATCTGAAGGAGAGAAACGTGTAAAAGAGAGATAAGAATTTTTCTCTTTTATCTTTGGTCCAAGCTGGAATCCACAGACCAAAGTGACAAATACATGACAAGTCAGTGTGAGAAGACATTTCTAAAAATTAGGTAGTTCATTTAACAAAAGCTTCTTAAGCACATTTACCAAGTGCTATTCTAGTTTTGTTTTTGTTTTTTTCCATGTAGGTGGCCTTATTTTCACAACAACTGTGAGATAGTTGGTTTATAATCTCCACTTTACAAATGAGAAAATTCAGACTCAAAATTTGTTAGAATTCATATCCTAATAAATGGTAAAACAGTTGTTCAGGTCTATATCTTCTGCCTGCAAAGCCCAAAGCTTTTTATTAAAACTAGCTGCCTTTAAAAAGAAACAGGCTTCCAATTGAAGTGATAAAGCTTCCTGCCACAGAAAGGGTTCAAGAAGCCAAAAGTTCTGTCTGGCATGATAATAGTGGTTTAGGAAGTTGGATTAGATGACTTGCAAGATCTTTATTGTTTCTAGATACCATGTGAGTAAACAACTTTTTCTTTCTAGGATACTACCCATTGTAGGGTAGTAGGGAAGAGGCACCTGCTGCTTTGCAGCAGTCAGTTAAAGCAAACAGGACTTCTGAGCTTTCAGAGCTACCGTAAGGCTTCCCACCCCCACAAGACTGGTTCAGTCTCATGAACATTATTTTTTAAAGCGTGATAGTGAATTGGATTGAATGCTTCTGATTTTATTAGTCTGAGTACAAAGATTAAATGGATAGTTACATTCTCAGTCTCTCAAACCTAAATTTTTATTTTCAAAACTCTTAAGAAGGCATACCCTGATAGACTAGCTGTTAGGTCAGCTGTCTCCAAAGAAACACAGTCCATGTGCATCCCAAGAACTCAGTTCACATCCCAAGTCCAGGAGGAACAACCATTGTGAACAACTAAATTGAAATAAAGTGCCTCCTCTCCCTTCCTGCCTGTCTACTCATCTTCATTCCTGTCTTTTCTTTAAAAAGAAAAAATTATAAGAAAACATTTTAAGTTACCAAGTTACAATCCGTGCTGTGAAGACAGTCACTGCTTACCAATTTTTTTTTTTTTTTTACATTGACACTAGAAGTGATAGTAAACCACTAAAAGGAGTTCATTTCTCTGCATGGACCGATCGACTTCATTGCAAGATAATTACAGTGGTTTGGATACTTAAAATGTGAAGTCGGTGGTACTAAAAGAGATGTTTGAAATCTGTAATATTTTCTTTTCTCCAAAATAGGAATGGCTTTCAAAAGGACATGGGGAATACAGAGAAATTCCTAGTGAGAGAGACTTTTTCCAAGAAGTCAAGGAGAGTAAAAAAGTGGTTTGCCATTTCTACAGGGACTCCACATTCAGGTAACTTCGTTTCCATTAGTCATTTTAAAAATAAGATCTTCAGATAGAGAAACGATCTGAATAGAGAAATTTAAAAAAATAAAAGAATGACTTTTCTTTGTCCAAAAGTTAAATTTAAGCAGTCGTTATTTTAAAGATTAACTTTAAAACCAGTCATATGAAAGTATAAATTATTTTTGAAAACTATAACTTTCTGTAGAAATGGCTATTTTCTGTATTATCATATTTTCATTAGCTAACTTTAAAAATACCTTCAAAATACATGCCTAAATTTTTTATCAGTTGAACCAGAATTATTTCTACTTTTCCTACTATTAAACTACAGTTTTGGGAATGGGAGCCAACATTTTGAACGTCAGCTTTAAGTTTAGACACCTTACAACTCATGGGGAGACAATGACTTGATAGCCTTTAATCAGAAGCATGGTTGTGCCTGCCTTGGCTAGAAAAAGAAAGTGAATCTTAAACCAAGCCAGGTCTGCAAACTCCTCTAAGGAGGCAAATCTCTCATAAAATAAAAATATCTCCAGTAGAGATTACATCTTAAACTAGAGAGTACGCAAGCCTTTCTTTGTTTAGCCCCAAAATTGTGACTAGTTGTCATAATTTTTAAATTGAGATATAGCCCATTTTCTTCAACTCAGATTTCACAATTTTTATTTAAGAAATCAGGAAATTGCAGACATGGAATTTAGTGTGATAGCATTTTGCAGATGCTGAATAATAGTTGCCTTACTTAGATGGTAGATGAACATTCACTGTTGTCTCAGCCCTGCCCTCTTTTCTTATTTTTGTTGTCTGCCCGGCTCTTGTCTTAGCCTCGCCACCAAGCAGCATGGTTATGAACACCTTTCAGGGATTGAGTGCTGAGGCTCTTTGACTAGGAAAATACAAATGAAATACTACGATTATGAAATCTCTTGTAAGGAAAAGTGGGGGACGGAATTAAGAAGGTAAAGGGTATCCCAGAAACCTTTTGCCATTGTGGCACACTATCACCATTCCTTAATTTTCCAACCTCTGGCATACATCATGAGGTGATATATTGGTATCATATTTGCTTTAAGCTTTATTCAAAAACAACTTACTATTCTACCGTTTTTCTGTAAAATCTATTGCTATACTGCATGGGTATATATATAAAAAGACATTCAGAAGCAAAGTTATGAGGTTATAAGAAACTTACTAGACTTAAACCCAATTTAGGAAAATCTACACCAAATGCACTCAAAAAGTTTATAAGTTAAAAGAACTGTGAAGCATTTGGGTCTTAGTCATCTAAGGTAATAGTTCTCAAACTTTATTGGATTTGAGAATCAGCTGTATGTTTCCCAGTTCCACTTTCAAAGAATTTTGATTTACTTGTGTATTTTAAAAATTGATAGTAATGAACCCCTAGAGTTAAGGACTGTTGCTCAAAAAAAAGAATATTATAATAGTCTGTTTCAGAAACTCTAAAAGGTTGAACATTTTAAAATAGATTTTACAGAAAATGTCACTCTGTTTTCCTTCTCATTGAAGGTTGCTTAATAAAAGTTACTACTGTTATTTTTCATTTCTTTAGACCCATAATGACCATATTTATTGTCCTTAACTTTAATAACCTTACTAACAGTTGCACGGTAGAAGAAGTACTCAGTAATGTCATTCAGTCTTTCTTAATGACTTCTTAACTTGGCATTTTATGTACGTTTCTAATCCTTAAAAGTCTAAAGAGTTCTATCAAGTTCAGATTTGTCTCCTGGCTCATTGGATGAAATATCAGAAAATTTGCATAAGAAAAATGACACTTTTTGTTCTTACCAGTAACATTACAATTTTGTGAACTCCTTATGACATATGGCATATAATTAATATCTTGATTTTTTTTTTTTTTTTTTTTTAATAAATATCACTAGGGGAAGTCTGACTTTCTAAAATAAGTTGTTTTTCTACCTCAATCAGGCAGCTAACCTGTGAATGAAAATGGGGTCATCTGATACAAGCACAGGTTGGATACTGAATTATGACACATGGACAGAAAAACTGTAAAATTGATCAATCTTAGTGATTATATTTTTAAAAGAACAGGAAAGTAATGGTTTTAGCATTTTAATTTTCTGTGTATTATTTACAGGTGTAAAATATTAGACAGACATTTGGTGATACTGTCTAAAAAACATCTTGAGACCAAATTTTTGAAGCTGAATGTGGAAAAAGCGCCTTTCCTTTGTGAGAGACTGCGTATTAAAGTCATTCCTACGCTAGCACTGGTAAAAGATGGAAAAACACAAGATTATGTTGTTGGCTTTACTGACCTAGGGAATACAGATGACTTCACCACAGAAACCTTAGAATGGAGGCTCGGTTGTTCTGATATTCTTAATTACAGGTAACTTCTAGCAGAACAATCGATTCATTTTAATTCACATGTTCAGTTGGTATTTTTAGAGAGGGTTTTTTTGTGTTAACGTTTCTTTTATAGAACTAAGATCTTTTAGCTGAGATGTAGACAAACTTTCACAAAGGAAATACAGTTTGACATATTCAGACAGATGAAATATTTTTTTGTGTGTGTGTGTGCTTTTCAGTCAGAAATTCTAATGGTACATCCTGAAATGTTAATCACTAACTAATGATAAAAGAGACAACATTAAGTAGTAGTAGAAAGCATTTAGTTTTATAAAATAAAGATTTGAAATTATTAACCATCAATATGAATAATATACCTCCTCCTTGACACTAGCATTTTAAAGAAAATTTTGCTCTATTTCAGAAGAAGAAAAGATTGATTTTTGTGCAGTTTAGTTTTCTAACCTGTACTAAATCATAAAGAATAAATGCTTTTCAAATTTACTTTATTTTTAGTGGAAATTTAATGGAGCCACCATTTCAGAGCCAGAAGAAATTTGGAACAAACTTCACAAAGCTGGAAAAGAAAACTATCCGAGGAAAGAAATATGATTCAGACTCTGATGATGATTAGAGCTCAGTTATCATTCTTTATAATCCATCTTTTATTTCTGCTTACCTCAGAATTGAATGTTTTCTAAATTTTGTTGATTTCAATACATTCATCAGCTAATGCTCATTCTAAGAGTTTTTATACAGTTGCATCACAGTGAAAGATGTCTTTAGTATTTCGTGTGAAGCTCATGTTTAAGTTGAGGAAAACCTGTGAGCTTTTAAATTATCTGGGAAGGTTCTGGATTCTCAGTTTTTTAGATTGATTTTATAACAATATGATTCTTACATCATTTTACCACTCACAGTTGTGTTTATAATCTACTGAACTGGAAATAGAAATTCAGCAAACTATTCCAGGACTAATTCTTATGCACCATTATACCACAGACCAAGTATTTACTGGTGTAATAGACTACACCTATAAATGAGTTATAAACACTTCACTTCTGGAATATATGTAAGTGTCTAATAAAGAATTGCTTATTTATTCTGTATGCTGCATGTTGATGTTGAATCAACTCATGACAGCAGAAAGTTTTTCAGGTTATGAGCGTGTTGCCTTATTTAAAGGTTCCAGATTGCTTATAATTTGAGACAGGCATTAAAAAATAATCAGGAAGCTCTTTTCATGAGGTCTATAGCATCCTCAGTGAAACAACCAAAACTGGTTAAAGGTTTTTTTTAATTTACTGTCTCTAGGAATTGTTAGAAGAGCATACAGAAAACAAAAACAATTATTCAGGAAAATCTTGTTAAGAATAGTGAGTTTCTGGTTGGGGGCCCTGACCTGCATACACCCTGTCTCCCTCAGAGTCTTAGTCTGGACTGACATTTTCTCCCCTAGGAGGAACAGACTGCTAGCATTTGTCATCACCCCAGGGTCTGTGTCACAGAAACTCTTTATTTCAAGCAACAGTTAAAAGAGGTCTGGAGTTTCCTTTAACCAATCCCCACTTGTATCACAGAAGATTTACCTCAAGAATGCTGTATTCTAATTTACTATTGTCCCAGCTTCTTCATAAACTTGAGATGGGGAAGGGAGGAAGATACTGGTAGCTCTATAATAGCAACAAGCAAAAGGGAAGACCAGTGAGAAGTTTAACAAATAGAGGCAGCTTGGAGTAATCCTATATTTGGAACAAGCCTCAAAGACTATAAGGACCTGAACTGGATCAAACTGCAGTAACTTAGGTCCTAAGGCATTGTCAAAATATTATAGGTCAAGTAGCAATTAGTGGAAATTAATAGCAGGTGAGATAATAAAAGCAGATCATCTAGAACCCTCACACAAGGATATAAGAAAAACAATAGAAGAGAACCCTACTTAAACCTCTGTTCTTGAGTTTGGAAGGAGATGGAGTCAGGGTGACTTACACATATGCAGGATGTACACTCAGGAGGAATGTCAGATACAATACACTGCAGAATAAATGAACTTAAATAGTCCAACCAAGTCGCTAAACATTAATAACAACCCTAGGGGAGAAGGATGAGTTTCTAGGGCTGCTATATTTAAATAACCAGTTTCAATAAAAGCCTACAAATAAGGAGGTGTGACCCATACATGGAAAAAAAGCAGTCCATAGACATTGACTTTGAGAAGGCCCAGATGTGTTGGAAATAGCTGCTTTGAAGTTATTGTCTATTTAAAATAATTGTTTTATACTAAAAAACCATACTGGAGGTAAAGAAAGATAAAATAATATTCCATCAAATAGAGAATAAGGAAATAAAAATTTTCAGAGAGCCAAATGGATATCTCTGGAGTTGTGTAATAACTGGAGCGAAAAATTCATTATGGTAACTCAGCAGTAGATTTGAGTTCACAATTGAAAGAATCAAATGTGGAGATTGATTAATAGAGATAATACAATCCAAAGAGCAAGAGAAAAAAGAAAGGAAATAACAGAAATGTGGAACATCAACTTGTAATGGTAGTGCCTAAAGGAGAGAAGGGAGCAGAAAAAGTTAAATGAAATGCCTAAAAATCTAAATTTGATGAAAAACTGCAAATTCTTAAAGTAGAATGATTCACACCCAGATACATCAGAATAGAAATGTTGAATGAAAATTACTGAAAACAGCAAGAGAAAAACCACAACAATTGACTTAATTAGGAGTAATTAAGGCCTAAAGACAATGGGATGACAGGAAACAGAAAAATACAGTTATCAGGAACTAATACATCTAGTCAAACTATCAGAAAAGACAAAATGAGGACATACTGAGACTTTACAATGGTTGGGAGTTGGAGGGAGACAGAATGAGAAATTTAATTCCTAGGTGACCCATTTATAAGAAATGTTAAAAAGTTTTCAATCTAAAAGACCATGCATAAATGGATTCTCATGGAAAAAAATCAATAAAGTTTATGTAGGAAATTGTAAGGCATTTTAACTACCCAGTCTCAGCTGATTTAAAAAAAAAACTGTAAAGCAATATTTTATAATTATTGTGGTGTACCTGTAATGTATGGAAATATATGTTTGTGATATTAACACCATAAAACTGGTGGAATCAAAGCTGTATGTCAATAATGAGTTCACAGAAAGAAATGGCACGATCATAGAAAGATAACTAAAAAGGTTAGTATAAGAGAACCTGTAAGTATATACATGTTCTTAGGACCTGGGTTTACAATCTGGGACCAAAGAGAACAAGAAAAATAAACAACTGAATCAATAAAATGTTTATTCCTTCTCTCCTTGCCTACTACTTGCCTGCATTTATTCTTGCCTGCCTTCCTCTTAAAAAGTAAAAAATTATATACATACAAAATACTTTCACATCTAAGTATTACAGCGACATTGATGCATTTTTAGTTGAAATTCAGTTTAACAAGGGAAGGACTAGCTGTATAGGAGTAACAGTTCTATAGTTCACTGGAATCAAATTGCTATAAAGCTAGAGTAGATTCTAGTAAGATATACACTGTAAAATCTAGAGTAACCCCTAGGAAAAAAAGTTACAGAAGAATCACAGGAATTAAAATATTGCTTAGAAAATACTTAAAACCGGAAACAACGGAACAAAAGACATAGAAAACAAAAATGGCATGATTCCAAACAATGTATGTTAATCATAAGGTAAATATTATCATTGGAAAACAAAAGTCAACCATATGCTGTCTACAGTAGACAGACTTTAGAATCATAAAAGTACAATGAAATGGCTATACCATAAAAACAGTCATCAGACCTGAAGTGACTAAATTAATTGAAAAAATAGTTACTTTTAGTGATAAAAGTCAATAAGCTATAACAATTGTTAACATCTGTGCACGTCATGCTAGACCCCATAAACTCCTGACAGTTACTGAATTTCGGTGTGAGGAATCAAGCAAATTTTGAGGAAAAAATAGATGATTTAGCAATAATAGTTGGAGATACCCTCCACTTTCAGTAATAAGTAGACAGGCTGGGCAGATCAACAAGTAGAAAACGAACAATATAATAATCCTAACATCTATGGCATATTCTACTAACAGTATAACTTCTTTAAAGATCACGGAATAAGATAGAGCATACACAGATCATAAAACGCCTCAATTCAAAAGTTAAAATCACATATAAGGTTTATTTGCTGAAATAATGGGATGAAGTATGAAATCATTAATCAGATATTTAAAAACGTGGAAATTAATGCATTCCTAAATAATGAGTCAAAAAGTCAGGACAAATTGGGAAATTGTTTTAGATAAAAAGAAAAGACAGCATGTCAAAACTTATGAAATGGAACTAGCAGTGCTTATAATGAATTGTATAGCCATAGACAAATATTGAAGATAGATCTCAAATCAATAATCCTCCACCTTGAAACACTGGGAAAGGAACAAACTATAAAACAAGTTGGGGGAGAGAAAGGAAATAAAAATGAGCAAAAATGAAATGGGAGAACAAAAATTACTAAAAATCAAACCCAAAATATGGATCTTCAAAAATGTCAAGAAAATACATCTACACTGACCAATTAAGAAAGAAAAACAATGTAAATGTAAACAGTGAACTGAAAAAAGACATGGAGAAAAGACATTACTAAAATCAAGAATGTAAAAAGGCATACTCGTACTGACTTCACAGAATCAAAAGGATTATAAAGAAATACCATGAACAACATTAAACCCCTGGGATTGAGTCCCGGGTTGCGGGGTGGAAGAACAACCAGTGTGAACAACTAAATAAAAATAAAAATAAAATGCTGCTTCCTCCTCTCACTTCCTGCCTGCACCTTTAATTAGTAATCAAAAACTTCCCAACAAAGAAAAGTTCATGAAAAGACAACTACACTGGTTAATCAAACACACCAGTCTTCATACACTATCCCCAAACCATTAGAACAGGTAGAAACACTGACTCATTCAATGAGATCATTATTGTGCTGATAACAAAACAAGAATACACAAGAAAAAATTACAAACGAATAACATGAGTATAGACACAAACTCAACAAAATACTAGCAAACTAAATCAAATTCATAGGTGAACTGGACCAATGGGAATATGAACATTGGCTTGACACAAAATCAATATAATACAACCTTTAATTTAAAAAAGCAAAACAAAGTTGTCTCAATAGATGCAGGAAAAACACTAAAAAAACCAAAGCCTTTCATAATTTAAAAAAAAAAATCTTGACAAACTGGTAATAGAAAGGAAATTTCTGAACCTGGAAAAGTCATCCAAGAAAAAAAAATAGCCAATATCATACACAATTCTTTCCTTCTAAGATTAGGAATAATAGAAGAATACATGCTCTCACCACTACTATTCAACATTTATACTAGAGATACCAGCCAAAGCAACTAGGCATGAAAAGAAATAAGATCTACATTGCAAAGGCAGAAGTAAAAGTATCTATGGTCAGATTTGTAAATTTACGTGTGAAAAATGCTAGTTGTGTAGATACAGGAACTATTAGAACTAATAAATTTAGCAAGGTTTGGGGGTACAAAATCAGTATTTAAAAATCAACTACATTGGCATGCCCTGGAGACAGATGTTAAACCTTCACCTTGGGAACAGTCCATACACAGCCCAGGGACCCTGGCCAGTTCACTACCCAGGGTGGGAGAAACAACTAAAATAAACTAAATAAATTGAAACGATACTTCTTCTCTCTTCCTGCCTGCTGCCTGCCTT
Organism: Solenodon paradoxus; assembly: GCA_004363575.1. Taxonomy (NCBI): domain Eukaryota; kingdom Metazoa; phylum Chordata; class Mammalia; order Eulipotyphla; family Solenodontidae; genus Solenodon; species Solenodon paradoxus. Next base: position 257,091 of record RJWH01001254.1, on the reverse strand, counting down.
CATTTTTTAAATAAAAGAATCAACAATTTCTAGTAATATCAGCAGACTATCAGAAATGCATAGTGTTATATTTAGGAAGTAAAAGTCATACATTGAATTTCAGAAAAGAATTGCAGATATTGTACTGTCTTGTAAAAAACCTAAGACCTAAATGAATACAAAATTATCAGATGTTTATGAATCAGAAATTTTAATAATTTTTAACATTACAATACTCCACAAATTGATTTAGATATTTAAGGAATTTCAGAAAATATTTAACACTCAAATATCTTTTTACAAAAATCAGTAAGCTGATCTTAAATTTATGTAAAAAGCAAGGGATCTAGAGTAATAAAAAATAATTTCAGACATGCTTCAGTGGCTCAGGCATTAAGTCTGCAGGTGCAGCAAAGTCCATGTAAGGCCCAAGGACCCAGGTTCACAATCCAGGGCCAAGAGGAACAAACAAAATGAACAACTAAATAAGTAAGTAATGCTTCTTCCTCTTCTCTCTTCCTGCCTGTCTGCCTACTTGCCTTCATTCCTGCCTGCCCACTTACTCTAAAACAATTTTTAAAAATAAAATAATAATGTGAAGAAAGAGAATAGGAGGACTCACACTCACTCGGATACCAAAATTTAGAAAAAGCTACAGTAATCAAAACTGTGATCCAAGTATAAACACATCAATGAAATGGAATAGAATTGTGAGTTCAGAAATAAACCCTCACATTGTGTTCAACTAATGTTTGGCAAAGGTGCCAAGTACAATTCAAATGGGAAACAATAATTTCTTCAACAAATGGTGTTGGAAAAACTAGACATTCACAAGTGAAAGAATGAAATTGAACCCCTACCTTACTTAGTATATGATATTTAATGCAAAGTGGACTAAAGATATAAATATGAGATAACACTATGAAATGCTTAGAAAAAAATCTATGAATAAATTTTAATGACCTTGTATTAGTTAAAAAGTATATATAAAACCAAAAATATTTGAAACCAAAAGATAAATGGCAAAAGAAAAAAAAAGATAAAAGTTGATAAAGTCCAATGTAACTTATAAAAACTTGTTTGCTACAGATGATACCAGACTATCAAACTGAAAAATTCAGACAGATAATACTTGCAAATCATATATCTTAAAAATATCATGTATCCAAAATATGTAAAGAATACTTACAGCTCAAGAAAAATACAAATATCCTACTTTTAAAATGAGTAAAAGTTCTGAATAGACTTCTTAAATGAAATGACCAACAAGTGCTTGAAAAGATTCCCAAATCATTAACCATTAGAAAAATTCAAATCAAAACACCAATGACATCCCACTTTACATCCACTAGGATGATTATAATAAAGAAAAAAAGAAGGCAGACAATAACAAGTGTTGTTAAGGATGTGTAGAAATGGAAACATTTATGCTTTGCTACTGAGATTACAAAATGATGCATCCATTTTTAAAAGTATGACAGTCCCTCAAAAAGTTTTACATAAAATTATAACCAACAATTTCATTCTCAATTATATAAGTACTTATACACACAAGAATTTGAATATGAATGTTTATAGCAGTATTATTTATAATAACTAAAAAGTAGAAATAGCCACAAAGTCAATGCATGAATTAAATGTAGTATACAATGAAATATTCTTTGGCAATAAAAAGGAATAAGGTGCTGACAAACATGTCTTACAACGTGAATGAAGCTTAAAAACATTATGTTAAGTTAAAGAAGCCAATTACAAAGGACTACACATTGCATGATCTCATCTATATGGAATGTCCAGAAAACTGAGATCTATAGAAACAGGAAGTACACTAGTGGTTGCATAAGACTGGAGAGTTATCAGAGTTCTGGGGAGAGTTAAGTGTTGGGTATAGAGTTTCTTTGGAGATAATGAACATATTCTAAAATTGATTCAGTGGTGGTTTTAGAACTCTATGAATATACCAAATCATACAGTTTAACAGGGTAAATTGTACGGAATGTGAATTACATCTCAAGCATTCAGAAATGAAACTATGAAGGAGCAACATATATAAAAGTTGGAAGTCATAATAAGAAGATAGTAGGTGTGTGCCCTGGTAACTCTGGTGCTAAAGCAGCTTGGGTATGGATCATGTACAAACCAAAGCCCCAGGTTTGTGGTCTGGAGCTGGTAGGGGTGAGGGGAGAGAGGGAGCTAATAAATATAAACAAATAAATAAAAGTGCTTCCTCCTCTCCCTTACTTCCTTTTTTTTTTTAAAAAAAAAAAAAGCAAATAGAAGGATGTGACAGAGCTCAGGAAAGAATTAAAACTAAAAGAAATATATTTCACTAAAAAAGATTAAGTTGGAAGCAATACCAGAGGAAATAGGCGCAAGAGAAAGATAAAAGGTTTCTTGAAGGAAATGTTAAATGACACACGCTGATGGAGCAGTGGTTTATGTCAATTGCCTCCAAAGGAGCAAGTCACATAGCCCTAAGTTTAGTCCTGGGCTGGTGGGGGTAGGAGGAAGCAATCAGTTTGAACAACTAAATAAAAATAAAGATGTTTCTTCCTCCTCTCCTATCTACCTGCCTACTTGCCTTCATTCTTGCCTGCATCATCATTACATAAAATAAAATGTAAAACATGGAAGCCAGGCAAAGATAATGCACCATAATTATAATAATAGTCTGTGAAGAAGAAAACAAAACAACTGAAGAGAAGTAAAACTCCTGAAATGATAATTCAATAAAACTTTACTTTGACTCTTGAATAACATGAATTTGAATTACACAGGACCATTTATGAGGATGTATTTCAATAAATAAAGTTAGCCCTCTGTATCTTCAGATCCTACATTCAAAGAGTCAATGAATGCCATTGGTTGAATACTCAAATGCAGAACTATGGATATGGAGGACAGATTACAAGATACTTGAGCATCCACAGATTTTAGTATCCACAAGGTTCCTGAAACCAATCCCCTGTGAATACCAAGGGATGGCTATAATTCATTGTTCGGAAAGTAAAAAATTATACTTGAATTTTTGTCATTGAGGGGTTGGCACCTGGAACTGCCGCAATTCAGAGGTCGATTATTCTTTGACCAAGAAAGATGATAAATACAACAGACATGTGCAAACTACCTGAGCATGAATTTAGGGCAACAGTGATTAACATACTTATGGAAATCAGAGAGCAATAGAGAAAGAAAAGAGAACAACAAAAAAGAGAAGAAATGAAGCAAGATATCAAAGAAATGAATGAAACATGAACTCAATAGAGGGACTCAAGAATAGCATGAATGAAGCATCCAATAGAATCAGTGAGCTAGAAGACAGGGCAGAGGAATGCACTCAAACAAACCAACAAAGAGAAAAGAAGAATGAAAAGAAATTAAGAAAGCATTCACGAACTATGGGATAACATCAAAAGGAACAACATTCACATCATAGGGGTCCCAGGAGAAGAGAGAGAAAAGAGGGCAGAAACTGTATTTGAAGAAATAATATCTGAGAACTTCCCTAACTTGAGGAATGAAGCAAGTCTCCAGAATCAGGAAACTCAAAGAAGTCCAAACAAAAGAAATCCAAACAGACCTACACCTAGACACGTTGTCATCAAAATGTCAAAAATACAAGATAAAGAATCCAAAAGCAGCTACAATAAAACGAGTCACATACAAAGAGCCCCCATATGAATGTCAGTGGATTTATCAACGGAAACTCTACAGGCCAGAATGAATGGCATAATATATTTAAAGTACTGAAAGGATTTTCAATCTAAAATTCACAACCCTTTAGCATCATTTAGACCAGAAGGAATAATAAAAGATTTTCGAATAACATATAGTTATCTGAAAGTTAAAGGAATTCATCACCACAAAATCAACTCTACAAAAAATACTGAAGGAAGCTATAAAAAATGTAAAGAAACCCCACTAAAAAAAGTAAGACAGTAAAATATTAAAAGTGGGGAGGCAGAGAGGAGAATAAAATATGTGGATGGTTACAATGAGTGTAAGACTAATCTACTTTCAAATAAAATTAGGAAATAAACATAGTATTCTTAATGCTAACCTCAGGGCAATCTTAAAACACATCTCCAGAAAAAAAGCAAGAATACAAAAAAGCAAACCAATCAAAACCTAACTACATCTAATCCACCTAAGAAGAGAAAGAGAAGGAAAAAGGCACTGACTGGAACATTGCTCAAAAGACAAATTAAAAAACGGCAATGAACAGTTACATATGAATAATAACCCTAAATGTTAATGGATTGAACTCACCAATCAAGTGACACAGAGTAGCTAAATGGATTAAAAGCATAACCAAACCTCCTGCTACATTCAAGAAATTCACCTTTCAAAAGATAAACATAGACTCAAAGTCAATGGCTAGAAAATAATCCTACAGTCAAATGGTAACGAAAAAATCAGGAACAGCTATAGATGCAGAGAAATCTTTTGACAAGCTCCAACACCCATTTATGGTAAAAGAAAAACCTTGTATAATATGGGAATAGAACATACATACCTCTACATAATAAATTTCATATAGGACAAATCCACGTCCAATATCAAAGTCAGTAGTGAAAAATTGAAAGCATTTCCTCTAAAGTCAAGAATAAGGTAAGGCTGTCCATGCTTATACTGCTATTTAATACAGTACAGGAGGTATTAGAGCAATTAGGCAAGAAAAAAAAAAGTCATCCAAATTGGAAAGTAAAACTCTCATTATTTGCAGATGACATGATTATATATATATATATAAAATCCTAAAAACTCAGTCAAGAAACTACCTGTATTAATCAAAAAATACAGTACAGTGGCAGGCTACAAAATCATTGTATAAAATCGGATGCATTTTTGTACACAATATGCTAGACAAAAATGAAATCAAGAAAACCAAGTTCTTTAAAATAGAAGTTAAAAAAAAAATCAAGTATCTTGGAACATACTTAATAAAGGAGGTGAAAGACCTGTGCAATGAAAACTACAAGTCTTTCTCAATAGAAATGGAGGAGGACACAGGAGATGGAAAGATTTCCCTGTTCATGTTTGGGAAGAATCAACACCGTTAAAATGGTCATCCTACCTAAAGTGATATACAGATTTAATGCAATCCCGAATAAAACCCCATGTGTTTATTTCCAGAATATAGAAGGAAAAAGATTAAAATCTTTATGGAACAACAACAGACCCTGAATAGTCAAATCAAGTATGAGAAAAAAGAGTAAATCAAGAGGGATTACACTCCCAGACATAAGCTATAAAGTGATAGTGATAAAAATGGTATGGTGCTGCAGTAATAACAGAGGCATCAGAAACTGACTCACACACAGTCAGGTAATCTACAACAAAGGAGCCAAAAGCATACTGAGAAAGGAAAGTACCTTCTTCAATAAATGATGCTGGGAAAAGAGGACAGCCACATGCCAAAGAATGAAGCTAGACCACCCTGTAACATCATTCACAAAACTTAACTCAAAATGGACTGGAGACTTGGTCATAAGACTGGAAACCACAAAATTATTGGAAGATGACATAGAAAAGGGATTCCATGACATTAGACTTAGAGAAGTCTTTGGGGACTTGACTTTAGCATCAAGGGAAATAAAAACAGAAATAAACAATTGGGACTACATTAAACTAAGGAGCTTCTTCAGTGAGAAAGAAAACATCACCAGAACAAAAAGGCAACCTACTAATTGAGAGAACATATTTATGTTCCACTTTCTGACAAGGGCTTAATATGCAAAATATACAAAGGACTCATAATACTCAATAACAGAAAAATAGGCAATCTAATCAAAAAAGAGGAAAAGGAACTGGAGAGACATGTTTCCAAAGATGACCAAGAGCCATATGAAAAGATGTTCCTGCTTGCTGGCTCTCAGGGAAATGCAAATCAAAACAATAATGAGATATCATCTTACTCCTGAAATATTGATTATTATCCAAAAGTGTGGCAACAACAAATGTTGGTCAGGATGTGAAGAAGAGGCAACACTTTTACAGAGTTGGTGCAACTCCTTGGAAAACGGTATGTAGATTCCTCATATGGAAATTCTATATGATCCTGCCAAACCACTTCTGGGTGTTTACCCAAAAGATACCAAAAGACTAATTTGCAGAGTTATGCACCCCCATGTTTATTGCAGTCCTATTCACATTAGCTAAGCGCTGGAAACTACTTAAGTGACCAATATCAGATGAATGGGTAAAGAAGATGTGATATATACACACAATGAAATACTACACAGCCCTTAGATGAAATCCTGTTATTTGAATCAACAGGGATGGATCTAGAGGGGATTATGCTAAGTGAAATAAGTCAAAAGAAGAAAGCTGGATATCAGAATACCCCACTCATAGGTGGAATGTGAATAGACAATGAAAGAACAGAGGAAACAAACCAATCCTTGGATACTTGCAATAAAACTGAGGTCACCCAGTAGGGAATGGGACTCAGGGGGTTGAGCAAGCGGTGGTGGAGCCCATTGGACAACTGCAAAGAACACTTGGGTAGAGGACCGAGTGTGTTGACATACATCTAATGAATGGGAAAATTGCACATATGGGGAAACTATACATTGGAGTTTATTTTAATTTGTAAAACAAAGTTACTGCAATAAAATATTTTAAAAAGAAAAGCAAAAATGACAAAAAAAGATTGACATTTCGAATTTCCGACTCTCAAAACGCTTTATATTTAGAACACAACTACAACTATGCAGATATCTGCAGCCTTTAGGTTCAGGTATTCCTGCTGAGAGGCCGATGTGTAGAGGAACCAACATTTCTGACCAACTACCCTGGCTTAACTTTCAGTCACCAGCTAGTATCCACTTGCCAGTCATATGAGTAAGTGAACCATTTTGGAAGTGGTTTCTCCAGTGCAGTGAACTGCATGTTCTAGGTTACTTCACTTACAGCTAGCTTCCTGCACATAAGGTTTAGAGTGTCATCTAGCCCCAATCTCTTCCTTTTTTTTTTTTTTTTTGGTAACAGACTAAATTGAAGGAAGCTCATGACATCTACAAAAATATCACCTAACAAAGGATATCTAGGTTTCCTATTATGGGATGACTTACCATCCCTGTTGAGCATTTTCCTGTTCCCTTATTGTAAGTCTACCGAATTAGCGGAGTAAAGAGCAATCATTCGAAGTAGAATGTCCGGAACACTAAACTAAGGAACCATGAGTGGGAGTCCTTTAAAAGTACTTACACTGGAGCACACTGGTGGCATAGTGATTTGGTTAGTCGCCTCTGGCGTAAATGCTGTCCATATGCATCCCAAGGATCTGTGTCCCAGATAGGAGGAACAATCTAGACATACAACTAAATACAGATAAATAAAGTACTTCTTCCTCCTCCAGCCTGTCTGCCTGCCTGCTCACCTTCATGCCTACCTGCACCTTGTCTTATACTGACAATGTGAAGTCAGCAAGTGTGGCCATATGCAAAATCAGGAAAGGCCTCAGGAAATTAATTTTGTTGCTGCCAGACTCCACATTATTCAAAATTTATTTTTTTAATATGGTTGTGTCCTCATTTGGTTCCACAAATGCCCCCATTTCAAAGTAACTGTCTTCCCTCATGTGCTCAATCCAGCTAGTTGAAAAATGTTCTTTTTTCCTCTTTAGTCATTCACATCCATAACATTGCGTGTAAATTAAAACTCCTCTCTCATGTATTATAGGTTTGTTTTGTGGTTACATCTTTTCGATGCCCATGGACGCGCTAATTCAGTGACAATGATCATTGATTTATTATTAATAAAGTTTGTTCTTTGTGGCTAAGAGTAGTTTAGAGATGTGTCCCTTAATGAATTGTAATAAAATATAAATCAGTTTTTGTTCGTCAATAAACACATAATGTAATCATTTAATGACTCTCAAAGGTATGTTGCTATAGAATAATAGATATTTATTGAATATTTAAAACCATTATGCTTAAAGTTTCAAATATATTGGACACTATCAGAACATTACCCATTTTAAATTTGAATCTATAGAAACCTGAATGTATTATTGTAGCTCCTTAAATAGTCCTTGTATTTGTTTTTTATGACTGGATAACAAATAATCACAAATTTAGAAGCTTAAAACGATATCCATTAGTACTGAATTCATAGATAATAAAACTAGGAAACTGTATTAGTTCACAGTTCTGTTTGTCAGAAGTCCAGCAAGATGGGGCAATGTTCTCTGCTCAGTCACAAAGCTGAAATCAAGATGTCATCAGGGCTGACTTCTTATTAGGAGTTAAAAAAGAATCTGCTTAGAAGCTCACTCAGGTAATTGGCAGAATCCAGCTCCTAGCAATTATAGTATTGAGATAATGGGTTTTTTGCTCCTAAGAATTTCCTAGAGGCTACTTTTGGGTGCTTTCCACACAGCCTCTTCCACCATCAAGTCAGTATAGGCATGTCAAATTCTTCTCTTTCAAATTTCTCACTTCCTCTTTTGCAAATGACTAGAGAAAACTTTGTTTTTTCAAAGGCTTATGTGATTATATCTGGACCACCTGGCTAATTTTCCTATTGTAAGGTCAGTTTTAGCACACAATATAATAATTAGAATAAAATCCCTCAAGTCATTGTCTTGAGGATGATTCATGGAATGTGCACCAGAAGTGGGGCATCCTGGAGAAATTTTAGAATTCTGCTTATCATGGGCCCCATGCAAAAAAGGTCACCTCTGAATTCCAAAGCATACTCTTTCTTTCTCTTGAGTGACAGAAAATTTTCTCATGTATCTTTCTGATGATGAAATGTAGTCATATTCTGACAACTTTTGGAGTGCTAACATTACAGGGCTAGAAAAACCTGAATAATGTTTTCCTTATTTGTGTATACGTTTGCAATTTTTAAAAATAGGTACACATAGGCATCTGAAGTATTTGGTAGCACTTTAAATAAATATTAATAATACATTCTTTAAGTACTTTAGCTCACTTTCATATGAGCTAAAGTCCCTCTTCATACCTTCCTGTGAGCATTACTTGAATGGTGGCTAGGCTGAATTCTCACACGCATGAATCATCAGGTCTTCCAGGGCAGTGACAGGCTTAGTGAAGAGCACAACCCAGTAATAGGTCTGATTTAGCAGAAACTGTTAGTTCAGATTTTTACTTAATCTCAGTTGAAAAATTAAATTATTTTAATGCTGATACTAAGTTATTTTTGATTTTTTAAAACTGAGGTGACATTGGTTTATAAAACTGCATAAGTTTCAGGTGTACAGTTTTCTATTTTGACACCTGCATATACTACATTATGACAGCCACGACAGTCTACCTTCAGGTTTACCACACCCAGTTAGATGATTACAACTGCGGCGACTGGTACTGTCACTGGTGGTACGCATTGTGTGGTGCACACACGCACAGATTGTTGCATGAACTTAATACCCTAGCAGTCATATAACAATATTATTATGATATAATGAATGTTCTGCAGTCATATAAAAGGTATTCTTGTAAGCTTAAGTATACATTTTGACCACAGTGAGATTTACACTTATTATAAATCAACTTTACTATGAACATCTTGAGGGTTGGGAATTAAATTTCCTTATAGTTTCAATTTCCCCCTGACTGTGTAGCTCAATATTCAAAGTAAACAAGAGCTCATGAAATATGCATGTAGTTAGAGTCCCCCCCCAAAAAAAAAAAATCAACCCAGAAAACTATGCCAATTTTAAACTTGGCTTTGCATGTGGCTATGTGGTTATAGTCAATACTAAGAACTAAACATGCAGACATCTTTGCAAGTTACCAAGTGCATTTGCGTACGTTTTTTTTCTTCCATTTTGAATGTTAAGTAAGTAGGCCAAAAATGATCACCCTCATGTGTGGCTTTATTTGGTGAGGAGGTTACCTGGGTCTTACATACGGGGCATGTTCCCTAGCCACCTTAGCTGCTGAGCTACTGAGGTGTGCCTAGAGGGAAGGGTTTCTGACATGACAAATGGCACATGCTTCTTTCCTCTCTTTCTCTGACAGTGCAGTTCTCCTTCAGTAGCTTCCCTTCCCTCAGAGAACACAGCCAGGATCTTTCCTCTCTATTTTATCACTTCTCTCTTGAGTGGTCCTAGACCCCTTAGTCTGTTCCTCATCCTAGATCCATCCAAGCAAACAAGTTAATACAGCTTCCTTTAATAAATATCTTATACATTTCGAGTCTTTCTTTCATTAAATGTGTAGGGGGGTGGCCCCTTTTTTCTTATATATGATATAAATTCTTAACTCATTTAACATTTTTAAACCAACTGACAATTAATTTTGTGCTAGTCATTAACACCTTTGTGAAGGAACTCCTATTGCAAACTGTTTGTATGTTTTTAACTATACAGGAAAAATATATTTGATCTTCATTCTAAAGACAAAAGTAAAATTAAAGCAAGCTGAATCTCATAAGTGAAGGAAAAATCCTGCCCAAGAAACTGGAAGCGAGGAGTGATCTCAGCATCACTAAGAGCTTAGAGCATTTCTTTTCTGTCTCCCTTTTTTGTAGCAACTGATTAGGCATCCATCCAGGGACCAAAGTACTTCTGCAGGAGTTGTGGGATCTAGCATCATACACTAGAGATCAGGAAGAGATCTCATCCTCCCGAGTGTCTGATAACAGGTAAACAGACCTCAGTTCAAACTGCGGAACCAGTAGAAGATGGCATATCTGCCCCAACCCTGCCAGTGAGATCAGGTAAAACCCAGAGAGAGCTGATTTGGGAATATACACACAGACTTCGTAGAAGTTCGGTCTTCCCAAGAGAAGATTACAGTATGCTGTTGGAGAAAAAACAAAAATTGGATGCACAGGACGGGTTAAAATGACCTTTTCCAGCACTGCTCCGCCCAAGGAAACTTAACATGGAGTCCAACTCTCCTGAAAGGGCAACAGGAGAGTGATAAGTGAGTTCCTGCCACTCCAGTGGTGTTGATGGCTAGAGAAACCCATTTCTCTCCAACAGCATCCAGAGTAATGTGGGAGAAACTCTTTGACTAGGGAGAGGGATGAGATCAGGAAAAAGTCAGTTAAGAATATAAAAGAGGGAGGTTCTTTAAAAAAGTTAAAAGTAATTCAGTAATTCTACTTCTAGGTATCTAACCAAATAATATAATAACACTAATTAAAAAAAAAATCAACAGATGATTGGATAAAGGAGATGTGGTACATATACTCAGTGGAATGCTACTTAGCTATGAAAAAAGGTGAAATTCTAACTAAAGGAAATACTATTACTATAAAGAAGATGAAATTCTGCCATTTGTGGTAACATGGATGGAACTAGAGGGGACTGAGCTAAGAGAAATAAGCCAAGATGAGAAAGGCATCTACTAATTTTACTTGTATATGGGATATAAAGAAACAAAACAAAAGAACAGATAAAACAAAGCAAAATACCAAGCCCTGAATTCCAACAACAGAACTGAGGTTACCAGAAGGGAGAGAAATGGGAGATGGGAACGAAGGGTATGTCCTATACACAGTGATGAAGGACTATTAGCAATTGGTGATGAGTGTGATGCATTAGCATATATTTGACGGAGTGAACCTGTACACCTATAACTTATATAGTGTTTTAAAACAGTGCTACTTCAATAAAAATGTATTAACATTATTCCCAAAAAGAATACCAAAGGGCATTAAAGGAAAAAATGCTGCTGACTGTGCTCAGGACTTCAGATGTCCACCCATAAATTTCCAGAAGAATCTCTCTCAAGGGTCCCCCCACCCAGCCCATGGATACTCAACATCCACACGTACCCCGCTCTGCAGTTCGTTGGTCGTGTGTACGCCCAAGCGCTGAGGGGAAAGCAAGTTCCCATAAACTGAATCCTTTCAGAACATCAGGGTCTTGGAAAAGCAATTTCAAACTTGAGCTATGGCGCCACCTTCTGGAGAACAAAAGAAGCCGCCAGTCTGGTGACTTCTAAGAACCAAAAACATAAAATCTTAAGAATTCTGCTACAAGAAGGAAGAGGGAGTAAGAAGTGTGGAGTAAGTATGTCTACGAAAGGTTAGAGAAATCCTAGATATAACAGAACCAAGGAACAGTAGTATATTGCACCTAAAGACAACTGGCAAAGATTTGAGGAATTCTACTACTTCAGATGCAAAAGCATCAAAGCGTAATTTCAAGGGAACAGGAAGAATGAAGGAATTAATTCATCACCAAAAGATAAAAATAATCCTCCACTCACTGAATCAATGACAGAATATTGCCATCTCTCTAATAAATAATCAGAATGGTTATTTGAGAAAACTTGATGAACTACAGGAAAACACAAAAGGATAAATCAGTAAAAGCACATTATCAAAATGAAAAATTTAACAGAGATAGAAATAATAAAAGAATCAGACAAAGTCTGGAACTGAAAAATTCAGTAAGTGAAGTGAAAATGCAATAGAAATATCTGCAGAAGAGTAGACAAAATGGAAGCTATAATAAATGGCCTAGAGGCTACGGACTTATGGAAAGTAACCCAAACAAAGAAGATCAAAGGAAAAAGAGTGAAGAAAACACACATGATCAATGGGATGCCATTAAATGTATGCATATTAGAATAATTGGTGTTTCAGAAAGAGAAGAGAAGGTGAAGGGAGGAAAAACTTTATTTAAAGACATGATAGCTGATAATTTACCAAACTTAGGGAGTGACTTGGATATCAAAGCTCATGGAGCTAGTAGATCATTCTGTTATATCAATGCAAAACGACCTTTTCTAAGGCACATTACTATGAAAATGTCCAAAATGAAATATAAAAAGAGAATCTTAAAAGCAGACAAAGGTTATAGCCTACAAAGATATAGGCTATTAGAAGATTCTCAGCAGAAACCTTACACACCAAGAGATTATAAAATGAGATATCCACAGTATTATTTTAGAATATTTTTAATCATGTGAAAACTGAGCACTTTACACAACCATAACCAAAGAAAAAATCAAAAAGGAAATTAAAAATAACTTGAGGCATAACCAGGTGGAGTAGCAGTTGGATCAGTTGCCTGCAAAGGAGCACAGGCCACATACTCCTGGGTTTGAGTCCCAGGCCCAGGGGGAAGCAACCAGTGTGAACAACTAAATAAGGATAATATTAAAATGCTTCTTCCTCCTCTCTCTTTCTGTCTGCCTGCTCAACTTCATTCCTGCCTGCACCTTTCTTTTTTTAAAAAAAAAAAATCTTGAAACAAATGAAAAAGAAACACCAAAGTCTATGGGTTTCTCCAATGGCAGTTCTGAGAGTGAAGTTTATAGCAATAAATATCAAGAATTTATGAACATATCAAATTAAGAACAAATTTTGCAATCCAAGGAATTAGACAAAAAGCAAAGTTCAAGATCAGCAGAGAGAAAGAAAGATTACACTGGAAATTAGAGGAACAGAGATGAGAAAAACAGAAGCAGTCAATGAAACCAACAGCTGACTTAAAATAGCAAACAAAATTGACAAATCTTTAACTAGACTAACAAAAAAAGACTCAAGTAAATAAAATCATAAAAAAGGAGATATTACACCTTCTACAGAAATACATAGGACTATATAAGACTATTATGTGCCAATAGATTGTAAAACCTAGAGGAAATGGATAATTTCCTAGAAACCTATCAAGACTCAATCAAGAAGAAAGAGAAGTCTGAGCAGATCAATAATGAATAAGGAGATTGGATAATATCCAAAACCCTCCCAACACAGCAAAGCCCAGGGCCAGATGTCTTACCAAAATCTTTAAATGTTGATTTCTACCAACATTTAAAGAAGAATAATGCCAATTCTTCTTACAAAGCTCTTACAAAAACTAGAAAAATTATATTTCCTGATTTCAAATAATACTACAAGGCAATTACAAATAAAACAATATAGATAAAAAACAGAACTCAAATAATTTCCTGAGAATTTTTATATCAAAGGTAAATACTAGAAGAAAAGAAACTATCAACCAATATTCCTGATAAATACAGATTAAAATTTAACAAAATATTATTAAACCAAATTCAACATGCAAGCATGGTTTCACACACCCAAATCAATAAATGTGATACACCACGTTAATAGAATAAAAGGTAAAAAAATCATACAATCACTTCAATAAATATAAATATTTGACAAAATATAACAGTCATTTACTTAACAAATTAAATACGTACCCAGTGCCACTCATCAGTTTGGTCAGTTTTCTCCCAAGAAATTTAGAGGATGCTCTAAGACCTGCTGAGAAGACCTGACACCTTCTAAATGACTTCTCAGCACCCCAATGACCACATTCATGGCTCACTGCAATCTTACTCAACACTGTGGGTGCCCAAGCTTCCTTGGGTCACCATCTTTGAGAGTCAAAATGGAATGAGTGAGCACATTAATACTACCAGTGGGGGTGTGCTGTGTGGTTAGGCGTCACTTCTAGAGAGTACATGGGTGTGAGACCTGGGAAAGGTGGCTGGCTCACTGAAACTCCCTGACTGATAATGACCATGCATGTCAGTGACTACAGTCTGTCATAGGAAATCATCCAAACTTTGAATGCATGTGAGGTGGCATGAGAACATGGCCCCATGCCCCACCCTTGAAAGTGGGCTTGGTGACTGGCCAGCACCAAGCACGGACCTGACTGTTACAAGATGGACTTTCAGGGATGATAACTGCCTCTGGCTGCACTGACTGTACCCAAGATGTCCTGCCCTGGAGTTTTCTGGCCTTTGACTGTTCAGTGTTCTTACCCACTTAGCTGTTCCTGTCTGCTCATTATCGTCTCTCTGCTGCTACCCCCTTTAAAAGAGCCCCTCTCCCCACCCGGTGGTCTGGTAATCTTCCTGACCATCAGGAGGTGGTTACCTTGCCTGGCCCACTGACTCTATCCTGACCGGCTGCCATTGGGACCCCTACTGTGAGTATAATAAAGGCTATGTCCTTGCCATTTGTGTCTTCTCATGATTTCCTTGGATTATCTGCTAGGCAGGCATTGCTCTGCTAGAAGGTAAACGCACGCATAATAATGCAGTTCTACACAATGTGTGTGGGCCTTAGTAATACAATATTAAGTAAGAAAATAAGCTAAAGAGTACTCTGTAGGAAATGATCATTGATGTGAAAGACGGAGTAGACACACTTCTTCTTATTCCTCCCTTTAAATACAATGAGAAAACTTGGTCTTTGCTTATTTTGAAATACTTGAGAAGTCTCTGAAAAGTAGAGAGAAGGCCAGGATTCAGGGCATGAAAAATGACTTTGACAGTGAGTTCCCTAGGGTTTTGTTTTTGCTTTTATTATTACTGTTTTCTATATGACTTTGTATATTCTGTATTTGAAACTGAAGAAGCCAAGAGTCTGAAAACACCTGTAAGCCTGCACCTCCCCTCCTGTAACACACACATAGAGACCTCAACAAAAGCCTGCTTTGTCTAACTAAAGGATCAGGAAAGGGCCAGTGTAGCACGACAGAAAACCTTTAGATAATAACCTTTCCATACACCATAGAAAAATGGTGGTCCCACCTCTGCACCATCAGCAAAGGCTTAGACTAGATTTCCACCCTTGCCAGGCTATAACAAGGTACCCCAAGTTTTCTCCCAGGGATGACAGGGAGGGAGCTGGGACTTTTATCCCAATGAGAGTAAAATCTCCTGCCCCAATCTCAGTGTCACTGGTGACCAAGAGAGGAACATGGACTTGTACCACTAGGTGGTAGAAATGACTGTAAATAGGGGCTATTCAGAGGAGATCTACTGGAGAATCAGGACTGTTCTAACACCCTGTGGTAATGCCAGCAGAGCAGCAACTGACCCCTCTACCCTTCTAGTCAAGGAGATGTCAGTGCACTTCTGGTCTTGAATCTACCTCCCACCCCTGTAAAGCAGTAATGAGGAGGAGTTATGGGTTTCCCACTGGGGACCTCCACCTAGCAATAACATCATGGCACCTCCCTCTTACCCTGTTGGAGCAGTGTCGGATGAGGTCAGCTAAAACACATTTAAATAAGATCCAAAGTCTCATGATATAATACTCGACATGTTCAGGTTTTAGTTGGAAATCAATCATCATGGCATGCCCTAGTGGATAAGGCCACTGGACATGGTTCACATACACCCCAAGGACCCAGGTTTCAAACCCAGGACCAGGGGAAAGCAACCAAGATGAACAACTAAATAGAATAAATAAATGTTTCTTCCTCCTTCTCTTCCTGCCTGCCTGCCTACTAGCCTTCATTCTTGCCTGCATCTTTCCTTTAAAAAGAAAGGAAAACCAAGAACTAGTAAGCTCTCCAAATTCATGGTAAAAAAAATCCCACAATAGTTGTCAATGTCAAGATGACAGAGATGTTAGATATACCTGAAAAAGATTTCTAAATGTTTCAGCAACTACAGACATACTTTAAACAAACAGAAAAGTAGTCTTACCAAATAAAATCTTAGCAAAAAAAGAAGAGAGAGAAAAGAAAGCTATAAAGAAGAACCAAACAAAAATTTTAGAATTGAACAATGCAATTACAACCCGTTTCCACAACTCCAGTGGATCCTATAATAAACTATTAATTTGGAAGCAAGTTAATTTAGTGTATGGAAAGGACAAACCAGCCTTGAGTAGGCTCCTTTTGATACAGACACTGGGCAGCTGTTTCTCCAGGGAGTATCCAAAACTTAGAGAATTTCCTTATTCCCTTTGATTAGTCAACTGGTTTTATTAAGAGTCCTAGATCGCTTGGAAGTATTGGGTGCTGATGAAAAGCCCTTAGGTCTTAGCTTCCCAAGGCAATGAAATCATTACTTTGGTAAGCACCCATTTCAGAATATCTAGGGTCACACTTCAGCACATGGAACCCTCACAAAAAGATCTGGTTTTGGTAACTCTGTGACCCATGCATCCCCCGTGATCTGATTTTGGGTAACAGCACCCTCCCCCGACAGGCCTCCTCGAGCTCCATGCTCTTTTACAGTGGCTACACAGAGCATCCCATCTCTCCTAAACGCAAATCCCCAAAGTGTGGGACCTATTGCTCCATTCCCTTATCTGAGGCAATGACAGCCTTCCTAGCCTCATTAGAGAGGCATCATACTGCTGGGATTCTGGCCACACCTAAGGGCAATAACCTCTGTACAACCATGGTGAGCCATTGTTCCGACATAATAAACAACCTTTTGTGGCTTTGATTGCTGCTGGTTCCCACATCATGGGTTCCTCCCATGGGCTCTCTTCCCAGAGAGCCTACTAAATTTAAGGGAGGAACTCTGTTCTCTAGGGAGTTACAGGAATATTAGATTGAAGGCAAAGAAGTCTAGCTTACCCAACCATTGGCCCCTTGCTGATTTGGTGACTTGGATAAGTTAGTTCACTATTAAGCATCCTAGTTTCTCATCTGTAAAATATGGGCAATGATTATGCCCGCTTTCTACATCACAGATGTGTTACAATAGCACATGTGAAAACACTTTATACCTTGGGATATAACCCACAACTGTGGGGTAAGAGTGAGTGATCCCCTAGGCAGTTTCCCACATTTGGGATAATTTAGTCTAACTGCATGAGTCACAGCATCTAAGAATTTTACTGGTCCCTGGATAAGATAGTTTTATTGGTTTTGCACTTCTATGCCTGTGGACAATAAAGAAATGTACTTAATATTACCTCACCAGTTTCTTGCTTCCTGGATGGTGGATTCTATGGAGTTTTATGACCTGTACATGAAAGGTTAATGTTGGTTCCTAAGGAAGCCAGCAATTTAAACCCTTAGTCCAACAGATAACAGGAAAAGTATCCTGAATCTGGTGCTGAGCCAATGCCAATCAATATCATCATTAACTCTATTTAGCTGAGCTGGCTCGAACCAATGTAACCATTAACTCTTTTTTTTTTTTAAGGAAAAGGTACAGACAGAAATTAAGGTGAGTAGACAAGATAGGTAGGAAGAGAGAGGAGTAAACATTTACTTATTTTATTTAGTTGTTCATCTTAGTTGCTCCACCTGGTCCCAGGTCTGGAACCTGGGTTCCTGGGCTGTCTGGGGACTATGTCTATTGGCCTTATCCACTAGGCCACCAGGGTGTGTGCCTCATTAACTGTTGAACCACGTAATTATACTTTTTATTTTAGCCTTGGCTATAGTGAGTATAGACAAACTGTTTTAATCTTCCTTTAGATTTTTGAAAACATTTGATTTTGTATTTTTGAAAACCTGTAGGGTTTCCGTAAATTATAAAACTGATAGCTCATATATTTGAAAGCCAGTACGAGACTACCCTGATAAGAATGTTGTTCTTAGAGAACGTGATGTTCTCTTGCAGACACAGCAATTATGGGCATTCTGACATGGGTGCACCACTGTAGACCCCTGCCAACAACCTTCGGATCTCTGGAATGAAAATCACTGCCTCTGAAACCAAAGTTCTAAGGAGAAAATGACCAGGAGCATATTTAGAAACCAGGATTCCCTTAACCACGAAGATCTAGTTCTGGTGTCTCCTTTACCATACATGGCAGACCAATCACATCGGTCAAGTAGGAATCTCTTTGTTCTCCCATGCTCTCTATCCCTGTAAGTTGGCACACCAGATGGCAGATCTGAGATTTTGACTCCTGTTTCCTTGCCTGTCAATGCAAAATAAAGCCTTTTCTTTCCTCAAAACTCAGTGCCATAATACTGACTTTTATGAGTACTAGACTCAAGCCCATTGCTTGGTAACATCAGTACCATTCACTACCTTGCAATGAGCTTCTGGAGAACAGAAGCTGTCTTACTCAATTTTTTATTTCTAACACCTAGTCCAGTGGTTTGGCACATTGTGGGTACTAACCAAACAATGATTTAATGGATGGAAATAAGCATTTTAGAACAAATAAGGTTACTACTTGTCTCTTGGAATTACCTATATCCATAGCCAGTCTAAGCATTTATTATTTGCCTAGCTTTATTTTCTTTTTCATTTTTTTTATTGTAGTAACATATTCTACATATGAAAATAAACTTGTGTGCAGGTTCCCCATTCCTCATGTGTATGTTAACATTCCCTGCCCTCCACCAAATCTCAAAGTATTCTTCACAATTGTCCAGTGGGCTACGCCACCATTTGCCCCACACCCTGTTCCAATCTCTATTGGTAACCTCAGTTCTGTTGCAAGTGTCCAAGGGTTGGTTTTGTTTCATCTTTTTCTTTGTTTTGTCTATTTAGTTCCATCTATGAGTAAGGTCATCTGGTATTTATCTTTCTTCTTTTGACTTATTTCACTTAGCATAATCCTCTCTAGATCCACCCATGTTGATTCAAATGACATGATTTAATCTCTTCTAAGGGGTGTTTAGTATTCCATTTTATGTATATATATATACATATATATATATGTACTTACATACACACACATACACACACACACCACATCTTTATACATTCACCCGACATTGGGCACTTCCATTTCTTAGCTATTGTGAATAGGGCTGCCAGTAAACATGGGGGTGCATAAATCTCTATGAATGCATTTTTGTATCTTTTGGGTAAACACCCAGAACTGGGATGACCAGATCATATGTGACTTCTATTTTCAATTTTTTGAGCAATCTTCACACTGATTTCTACAGGGGTTGCACCAATTTGCACTCTTACCAACAGTGTAAATATGTTCCCTTTTATCCACATCCTCACCAACATTTGTTGTTTTCAGATTTTTGGATAATAGCCAATCTTTCATGTGCAAGATGATATCTTATTGTTGTTTTAATTTGCACTTCCTTGATAGCCAGTGAGTAGGAACATCTTTTCATGTACCTATTAGCCATCAGTATATCCTCTTCAGAAAACTGTCTAATTCCTCTTCCCAGTTTTTGATTGGATTGCTTATTTTTCTATTATTTAGTTTTATGTGTTCTTTGTATTTTAGATATTAAGCCCTTGTCAGAAATATGAAATATGAATATCTTCTCCCAGTTAAAATGCTGAATTTTGGTTTGGGTGATGTTTCTTTTGCTGTGAAGAAGCTTTTTAGTTTGATGTGGTCCCATTTATTGTTGCTTATTTTTGTTTTTGTTTCCCTTGACACTAGAGTTGAGTCCCCAAAGGTCTCCCTAAGGCTGATGTCATGGAATGTATTTCCTATGTTGTCTTCCAAGAATTTTATGGTTTCTGGTCTTATGTGCAAGTCTCTAGTGCATTTTTAATTAATTTTCGTGAATGGTTTTACAGAGTGATTTAGCTTCATTCTTTTGCAGGTGGCTGTCCAGTTATCCCAACCCCATTTATTGAGAGCACTTTCTTTTCTCCATATTATGCTTTTGGCTCCTTTGTCATAGATTAACTGACTGTAAATGAATGGGACAGTTTCTGGTGATTCATTTCTATTCCACTGGTCTGTGCCTCTGTTATTATTCCAGTACCATACTGTTTTGATCACTATTGCTTTGTAGTATAGCTCAATGTCTGGAAGTATAATCCCTCCAGATTTGTTCTTTTTTCTCATAATTGCTTTGGTTATTTGACGTTTTTTGTAGTTCCACACAAATTTGAAGATTTTTTGTTCTATTTCCTGAAATAAGTCCATGGGATTTTAATGAGGATTGTATTAAATCTGTGTATCTCTTTAGGTAGACGACCATTTTAATGATGTTGATTCATCCCAACCATGAACAGGAGATGTCTTTCCATCTCTTTGTAAAACCCTCTGTTTCTTTTAAGAAGAACTTGTAGCTTTCATTGTACAAGTCTTTAACCTCCTTTGTTAAGTATATTCTAAGATATTTGATTCTTTTTGCTTCCATTTTAAATGGTGTGATTTTCTTGATTTTATTTCTCTAGCTTGTTGTTTGGCTATGAGAATTTGGTGCATCGATTTTGTAGCCTGTCACTTTACTGTATTTGTTGATTAGTTTTAGTAGTTTTTTTAACAGCGTTTTTAGGGTTTTCAATATATACAATCATGTCATCTGCAAATAATGACTTTTACTTCCTCCTTTCCAATTTAGATTTCTTTTATTTCTTTTCTCTCGCTCTCTTTTTTTTTTTTTTTTTACTTAATTGCTCTGGCTAAGACCTCCAGTATGATGTTAAACAGCAGAGATGAGAGTGTACAGCGTTGCCTTATTCCTGAACTTAGAGGCAATTCTTTTAATTTTTTGCCATTGACTATGATGTTGGCTATGTATTTGTCATATATTATTAAGTCGAAGTATGTACTTTCTATCTCCATTATATGCATTATATATATAAACTATCTCCATATAAATGGGTATTGAATCTTCTCAAAAGTTTTTCTGCATCTATTGATATGATCATGTGATTTTTCTCCTTGCTCTTGTTGATATGGTGTATTACATTAATAGATTTATGAATGTTGAACCATCCTTGCAACCCTGGGATAAATCCCACTTGGTCATGATGGATGATCTTGATGGATTCAGTTTGCTTTTTGATGGATCTTTCTGATGGATTCAGTTTGCTGATATTTGTTGATAATTTTTGCATATATGTTCATTAGAGATATTGGTCTGTAATTTTCTTTCTTGGTTATGTCTCTATTGGCTTTTGGTATCAGTGTGATGCTAGTCTCATAGAAGGTTTAGTAATACTCATTAGAAAAGTCATCTGAACCCAGATTTTTATTTTTAGGGAGACTTTTATTATATCCTCAATTTCTTTGCTTGTGATTATTCTGGTTAGGTTTTCTAATTCTTCCCAGTTCAGTATCCAGAGACTGAATTTTTTCCGTGTCCTCAAGTTTGTCTACTTTATTGGCATGGAGTTGTTCACAGTAGTCTCTTAGGATGTTTTGTATTTCTCTGGTATCTGTTGCAACTTCTCCCCTTTCATTTATGATTCTAGTCATGAGAGTTTTTTCTCTTTGTGAGTCTAGCCAATGGTTTGTTAATTTTGTCTATTTTTTCAAAGAATCAACTTTTGTTTTAATTTTTTTCTGGTTTGTGTTTTTGTTTTCTATTTCTTTTGTTTCTTCTCGAATTTCAACTGTTTCCTTTCTTCTGATTTTTGGCTTCAATTGTTCTTTCTCTAGTTATTTTAAATGTAGGGTTAGATTTTTTATTTGCAATTTTTCTTGTTTTTTGAGGTAGACCTGGATTGCAATGAACTTACTTTTTAGTACTGTTTTCGTTGCATCCCATAGATTCTAGTAGCTTTTGTCTTCATTCTCATTTGTTTCTAAGCATTTTTTAAATTCCTTGTTGATTTTCTCTTTTACCCAAGAGTCATTCAGAAGCATATTGTCTAGTCTCCAAATAATTTGGGATCTTTCAGCCATCTTTTTGTGGTTGATTTCTAGTTTTAAGCCATAATGGTCATAGAAGATGCTTGGTATGATTTCTGTCTTTGCAAATTTATTGAGACATGTTTTGTGTCCCAACAAATATTCTATCCTTGAGAATGTTCCATGTGCATTTGAGAAGAAACTGAAATTTGTGGTCATTGGAACAAGTGTTTGGTATATGTCTATTAGCTCTAACTGTTCCAAATAGTCATTTAAAGCTGTTGTTTCCCTGTTAATATTTTTCCTGGTTTATCTGTCTATTGTTGTAAGTGAGGTTTTGAAATCTCCTACTATGATTGTGTTGCTGTTGATGTCTCTTGTAAGTTCTAATAATACTTGTTTAATATATTTCAATGGTCTATTTGGTGCATATGTTTATAAGCATTATGTCTTCTTGTTGGATTGACCCCTTAATCATTATATAATGTTTATCTCTGTCTTTCGTTATGCTTTTTATAGGAAGTATTGTTTTTTTTTTTTCACATGAGTATGGCCATTCCTGCTTTTATGTGGTTGCCACTTGACTGTAGAATTGTCTTGCAACCATTAACTTTGAGTCTTTGTCTTTTGAAAGAAGGTGAGTTTCCTGAATACAGCAGAAGTTTGGGTTATGCTTTTCAATCTGTTGAACCACTCTGGTCATTTGACTGGTGATTTCAGTCTGTTAACAGTTAGGGTGATTATTGCTATGTAGCGACTTTGTGTCATTTGTAATTTGTCTTCTGTGTGTTGTTCCAGACAGTGTCTTTGTTCTTCTCTTTCTCTTCTTAGGTGGTTAGATGTAGTTATATTTTGATTGGTTTCCTTTTTTGTTTTCTTCTTTGCTTTTTCCTTGGCAATGCATTTTGAGGTTACTCTGAAGTTAGCAATAAGAATTCTATGTTTACTTCATATTTTTATTTGAAAGATTAGTCTTTCACTCATTTAACCATCTACGTCTTTGTTCTCTTCTCCTCCTTCCCACTTTTTAAATTTGCTGTCTTACTATTTTTAAGTGGGGTTTATTTATACCTTATATAGCATCTTTTAGTTTCCTTTTTTTTCTTTCTTTTTTTTTGTGGAACTGGTTTTGTGGTGATAAATTTCTTTAACTTTTGCTTATTGGAAAAGCTTTTGATCATTCTTTCAGTTCTGAATGATAATCTTGTAGGGTGTAATATCCTAGGTTTAAAATCCTTTTCTTTCATTTTTTTTTTTTATTATATCCCATTCTCTTTTAGCCTAAAGAGTTTCTGTTGAGAAATTCTCTGACAATCTTATGGGGACTCCTTTGTATGTGATTTGTTTTTCTCTGGATGCTTTTAAGAATTTTTTCTTTATTTTGTATCTTTGACATTTTAAGGACAATGTGTCTCAGTGTAGATCTGCTTGAGTTTCTTTTATTAGGGACTCTTTGAGATTCCTGGGTTTGGAGGCTTGTTTCATTCTTCAGGTTAGGAAAGTTCTCAGCTGTTATTTCTTCAAATACAGTTTCTGTCCCCTTTTCTCTCTTTTCTCCTTCTGAAACCCCTATAATGTGAAAATTGTTTCTTTTAATGTTATTCCACAGGTCTCGAAGAGACTGAAATAAATAAAAGAGTCAGCCTTCCTTCAGAGATGTTCTCCCCAATGCTTTTAGATAAAAGTAGTCTCAGGTCCATTCTGTTTAAGTGCTTGGACAACTCAAAAGTATTTCTCTTGGAGACTTTATTATGTGTTAGAGGAAAATGGATAAAAGATTTGTATTACCATGCCTAAACTTATGTAACTTTATAAATTGGTATTGTCATTCCTCCTAGCAGACAAGGGAATTTTACAATTTAGGGATGGACCCACTCAACCAGAAAAAGTGGAAATGCAAAGTAGAGGATTTTCTCCCAGTAATAAACATGGTAGAACACCCTCAGAGAACTGGGGTTTGACTATTAAGAACTCAAGAGAGAAGACACTGCTGACAATATTCTTTCCTGGGTAACCAATGTCCTTTTTCAATTGCCACCTTGAAAATTTCCACAAGGATTTTGTTGAAGATTCTTGGGTAAGATACTTAAAACTTACTAGATGAAAAAAAGCTTTGCAAATATAAATTTACATGAAACATGTCTCTCTCTCTCTCTCCTCTTTCTTCTCCTTTTCCTTTTCATGTGTTACTAGGTCTAGGTGTTCCTTACTGACTTAACATGATTTGGTAGTGTTGATTGGAAAGGGGAAGGTCCAAGGAAAGCTAAAAATACCATTGAGCCATTTACAAGTGTTATCTCATGTAATGCTTGTAGATAGGAACATTATCAGGATTTTAACAGGAAATTGGCTCAAAGAGATCCACTTACCCCGTGTCACCTAGAGACCCAAAATTTCAAGTCCTGCTCTTAGTCACTCTGCTTTTCTTTTGTTCCCAGCAAAAGTCAACCCCTCACATGAATTCAGGACCTCACTCTCAGTCAAGTTTCAGGAGACTTTCTTCATTTCTTACTCCCTTGATTCACTTTCTTGCTCTTTCTCTGTGGAATCTCTATTGATAGAATTCAGATACACACTAAAACTCGTATAAAATAAATAATAAAACCCCCTCCTTTTCTTTTTCTTCTACATCTTTGTTCAATTATCATCTTATCTCTTCACAAACTTCTTAAAGGATTTGTCTCTTCTACCTCACTTCCCATCCACTATGGAATCTTTTCCCAGCTATTTTCTGTTGCTTCATGGTGTTTGTTGTGGTTGCTTTCCTTTCTCCATGCCTCTTCTGTTTGCAACCAACATGAATTTTACTGGGTAAAGTTCATAGCTCTCTGGCACAATTGAGCTATTTTGGAGGACTCTGACCCCACCTCAGATTCTTGATTTGTCCAGACTGGGAACACTGGACTTGGTTGATCAGAGTATCACATAACCTAGTTACAATTATACTGATTTAGGATGGACACATGACTCAACGAGAGTCAATAAGGCCTGAGAAAAGATTAGATCAGTCCTGGTGGTGTGGTGCTCTTGCAGATGGAGCTAGGAAATTCCTAAGTTTCCTTACGAGCATACCTCAGAGATATTGTGGCTTGGTTCCACACCATGGCAATAAAACAACTATCTCTATAAAATGAGTCATATAAAATGTTTTTTCATTGCATATAAATGTTATGTTTACACTATATTGTAGTCTATTAAGTGTGAAATAGCCTATATCCAAAAAAAAAAAAAAACAATGTGCATACCCTAATTAAACATGACACAAAGACCCAAAGGGAAGAAAAATGGCACCAAGAGACTTGAATGACACAGTATTACCACAAACCTTCATTTTGTAAAAAATGCAATATCTGCAAAGTGAAAATAAAGCAAAATGAAATAAAGTGAGGTATACCTGTAGTCAATTTTAGTTGGTGTTGTGTGCTAGACCTTGGTGAGCAAAACAAAGAGAAAGAGTTCCATCTTTTAGAGGGTATGGTACGTAATGGAATACATGATTACTCTGCCTTTTTCCCCAGCTCTGTCACAATAGAGAAGAGACTAACATGCTCACACTTGCTGCCCCAAATTAAAAGTTCAGAAACAACTTGGGTCTTTAGGTGTGGATCCTTACTCTCAGTACTCTGCCTTCACTGTCTGTTAGGGAAGAGAACAACAATTCCCAGTGCCTGAAGTCTGAGCTGCAGATGACAAGTCAGAGGCTTCCCCACATTGTCAATATCCTTTCATTCATTCATTTATTCATTTCATAAGTATTCATTGAATATCTCTTATGTGCCACTTAGGTGATACAGAATAAAAGAACCATTCCTTACTCTCAAGTTGTTTTAAGACTGACAGAAAAAAAAAAAAAAAAAAAGGTCACACATGCTGTGGCAGGAAAATTCTCAGGGCAGCACAGAAATATCCACCAGGTGAACCTGCTCTGGGACCTGGCACTGGGACCAAGTCTGAATCTTGCTGGTTGAGGTTGTAGGAATTCTTCACAAATGGACACATTCCACAAATATTTACCAAATCTTCAAATCTCTGATGTGGGTTGTGAGGACTCAGTCATAAATGCAGCAGCCAAATTTACTGTTCTTATGGAATTTAAAATTCTAATTGTGCCAAGGCACGGGGTGGAGGAGAAAGAGATGCAGAGGAGACAGATTACAAACAAATTAGCCAAGAGCAAGCCAATTATTCCATGGGTTTTAATGAGTATCTCCTGTGTGTCAAGCAGGGTGTTAGGAGTTGAGTTATAAAGACAACTGAAACATAATCCCTGTCTCCAAGGGCATTTCAGCCAAGAGGGAAGATCCTGTAGGAAGACAAAGGAAATTAGTGTCTGTTTGGAGGAGATCAAGCCATTAGATAGTGCTGAAACATAATGTGATAGAGGAGCCTCCCTCTTTCCTTATGTAACTCATACCTTGGGCAAGCTGTGAAGAGTCCTTCCTGGAAACTTCACATAAACCTTCTCAAACTATCCACCGATACTGATATTTAGGAACAAACTGTAGGTACTGAAAAGAAAAATGCATCATCTAGCCCAAGATGTGATTCTGCTTCCCTGAAATACAGACCAAGAATAAATTTCTAGCACTTCAAATTTTTCCTCCCTTCCTTCTCTCTTCCTTCCTTCCTCCCTTTTTTCCCCTTCCCTCCTTTCTCCTCTCCTCTTCTCTTTCTTTCTTTTCTGGTACCATTCCCAGAAACCAGTATAAATAAAAATAAGTGTTGGGCCACATCAGATGAATGATTAAAGAAGATATGGTACATATATACAATGGAATACTATACAGTCCTTAGACGAGATGAAACCCTGTCATTTGAATCAACAAGGATGGAACTAGAGGGAATTATGCTAAGTGAAACAAGTCAAAAGAAGAAAGATAGAGACCAGATGACCTCACTCAGAGGTGGCATGTGAATAGACAAAACAAAGGAATAGATGAAACAAAACTAACCCTTGGACACTTGCAATAGGACTGAAGTTAGTGGGGGGTGGGTAGGTGGGCGGGGGTAGGTGGAGGGGTAGGCGGGGAGTGGGTGGTGGCGGTAAGTGGCAGCAGCGCCCACTGGATGATGGTGAGGAACACTTGGTGATTGAATGGAGGGCAGAGTGTGTTGACATATATCTAAGGAATGGGAACACTGCACATATGGATATATAAGTTTATTTTAACTTGTAAAACAAAGTTTACAAAAAAATTATTAAAAAAAACCCCAAATCAAACAACAATAACAAAACACAAGTGTTGGTTCCAAAAGCGTCAAGGTGAACCTACCCACTGAGGTGGGGTAAGAAACTAACTGGTTAATGTTTGCAAAATGCCAGGACATTCTTGAATAAAGGCCCTATATAAGTTCAAAGGATTTGTAATGATTATGATTATTCCTATAATTTGTACAACTTAGCCATAAATCTCTTTATAATAGGATGAAGTCAACACTTTAAAAAAGAGAAGCAGGACAGGGACTCTATATAAAGTGCTGCAGACTGACTCCTCCAAGAATCAGAGCTAACTGAAGCCAGGTGAGTGTGGCACTTTCGCTCAGGCTCACCATAGGTGGGATAACCAGGCAGAGGGGCGTTGCTTGACAGAGGCTGTGTCTCCACTACTGAATACATAAGAAAAGCTGGGGGTCAGATAAAATTTACGGTCTTTGCAAGGAAAACCTACATTCTAAAAGATTATGTAGATGATAGAATACTTCTTAGTGTTCGTTACAATAGTGATAAAATTTAGATTTCTTTTAATGTAAGTATATAGCTATTTTTGGACTTGTGAGCATGTGCGAAACAAAAAAATAGGAGAACAGAAATACATATGCATTTGACAGGAGCTTTAGTTGGCCATATGGGATATACATATATAGTGTGTGTGTGTGTGTGTGTGTGTGTGTGTGTGTGCATGTGCG
Organism: Solenodon paradoxus; assembly: GCA_004363575.1. Lineage (NCBI taxonomy): Eukaryota > Metazoa > Chordata > Mammalia > Eulipotyphla > Solenodontidae > Solenodon > Solenodon paradoxus. Next base: position 229,035 of record RJWH01001254.1, on the reverse strand, counting down.
TGCGTGCAAAGCAAAGGACTGAGATGTTTGTATTTTGCCAGGTGATAAACTCTCCCCCACCCTCAGACTCACCTCTGCAATATTACGTAAACCTCATATGTGTAGCAGATATCTAAATAATGGTTCTATAACAGAATCCTATTTCCTCTGGAAGCGCTGAAAAAACTAAGGTTAACAAGTTTAACAGCTTAAATTGGGCAGAGTCAAAGGATAGACAAGAGTGTGAGATGGAAGAGAGAGGCCATGGTCTATTTAATTTAATCTTTGTTCAGCATGCGATGCGATCTTTGTTCCCAGCAGCAGGAGAGGTGCCTTCCCAGAGTTGAAAACTCTGGGAATCCCAAATGAGCAAAATGAGGAAAAAACAACCAGAGAGGCCATTCCAGGGCTCAAAGAAAGAACTTGCCTGTAGATTGTGAAGAGAAGTGATTGAGTCTCTGAGTCCTTCCAGCTTGGTTGTGGTCGCTCACAATGCGATCTTAGTAAATATACAGTTTCACGAACCGTGAAAATGCAACTCTGCAGAGAGTGGGCTTAAAAGGAGTCCAATATTTCACTCTAAAAAGTCCTATTTTTCCTCAGGAAAATGTGACCCTAGTGGTAGAAACACCTTGGATTGGTGACTGTCATTGCTATTATTTTGACTTAAAGCCCGATGGTGCACAGCAGTCCTGGAGGCAGTGGTCTGGGGTGCTGCTGCGGGGAAGACAGAGGGGAGGGGCAGGGCAGCAGGAGGAAGCGACTAAGACATGATGCTACTGGAAAGATCAGTGGGCCCACAGGGAGCAAGCAGGTGGAGAGAATTAATCAAAAAAAATCAGGATGACAATACAATGTGGAGCAGGAGAGTGGCCTCGTGTGGACACAGAGCAATTCTCAATTCTTCCAGGATCCAATGACGGGCCAGAAGGGGCAGGACCACTTTTATGGCTCAGGGTCTTCATTCGGCTTGTTTCCCTCTGATTGGAAGGCTAGAAGGCTCTAGTTCATGGCTTATAGTAAAGATGCAGGAGAACATTCATGGCAAAGGCATGGGAGTTCTGAGGTGAGAGAACTACAAAGACCAAAGACTTTTATTTCTCCTTCCCCCAGAGAAATTGTTTAATTGAGGAAGAAAGGATCCATTACACCTTCTAAATCTAAGCAATGTTTTGAGAATGACACAGTACTTGGTAGAGGGATGGTAGGTGGTGGTTGCCAGGAACTTGAACTGGCCCTAAGGAATGTTTAAGGTTTTCCAGGATGCCCTGTGATAGGACAACCCCCCCACTGCCACAGGAAAGTCCTGGGTGATGCCATTTTAGAGGAATCTAACATCTAGAAGGGCTGCTGCTCTAGTCTGCTATACCCTCATGATCTTTGTCACTATTTTGCTCTCCAGAAAGGAAGAAAGAGGATGCCACCAGCAGATATTATTCTTGGCATTGTGGGCACTGTACTTTCTTGGCCTGACATTTTCACAATGGTCTCAAGTGCAGGGAGCCATGGGGCTACTAACAGATTGGTGTTGAGCCATAGCCTGTGAACACTCCAGCGATGCCTCAACAATTCTTCTAAATTTAGAGTGCTTTTTGGTCTCTATAAAGTTGGGTTGCACCCACATGTTGTGTTTATGTCCATTGTCACTTCTTGCTTTTCCTTGACAAGACAGAAAGAAAATTACAGAAAATAACTCTGTGTTCCTAAGTACTTGGCATGTGTATTAACATAAACTCTTTTGATGCAAGTGTTTTCTGAACACAGATATTTAGCTCCAAGTCAGGAAAATGAGATAGCTTTCATGCTGCTGTTAAAGGCTAAGGTCCTCCACCTGGTTTTCCAAGAGGAAGTACTTTTTTTTATTTTTTCCTGGATAAGTAGCAAAGAGAGGAAAATAAGCTGGGTTTAACATCTGAATGCAAATAGTTCCCTTTACCCACTAGTTTCCCCCTTCCCCCATCACCATGGGATCCTTTCCATAAAGTCAGTGAGATGCCTCTGTAAAGATAAAATCTCATGAGACTAGTAGCAGTCTTTCTGATACCTAGCTGTCTCTTTCCCCTTTCTTTTTCCTGGGATTGAGTGTCCTCTTTCATTCACCAGCGGGAATTCAGTGAGTGCTGAATAGATGATTTCTTTTATGTGAATGGGTCTGAGAGTTCCTGCAGACCCAGCTAAAATTCCACATTCCTGTATCTTTGGTGTATTGGAACTGAGCTTGACATTTGCTGCTCAGCTAAGGGAAATGAGATAGATCATCTCAATGTTGTAAAGAAGAAAAACAAAAAAAGCACGGTTATGTCTAAGGCGCAAATGCTCCCCAGGTTTAAAAAGAATTTATTCAGATGACTTCTTTTATTGCCTTTGCTTCATCTTCAGATAGACTCTTTCTGGGTGTTTGAAAGGAATTGTCCATAAGAATCACTTTTAAACTGAAAAGATGAGAAAAGTATTATGTAAGTGCTAAGTGCCATATTTATATGCAGGTTCCTGCTTATAATGATAGCAATAATTCCAAATGATAGGTAGCCAGCCTCAGCTGACCAAGAGATAATGGGAACACCCTTTAGTGGGAGGTGAAGGCTTGGAGGCAGTCATGTCAGCTAGAAACTGAGTGGCATTTGTATATTCCTTTGGCAGCAAGGTCGGGAGAACTACTGGGGAAACCAGGGTTCTTTGTATAGATGGAAGTGATCTGAGGAGTGGTGGAAATGAGAAAGAGAAAGTATGTGAGAACAAGTGCTTAATGGTGACCAGCTGTCAGTCTTCTGGTCTAGTGAGTCCTTCACGAGTTCAACCCTGGCCTGTTGCGCATGGCTGACTTCATGACTTTGCTGGCAGAAATAGCCTGTTTCTCTGTCCCTACAGGATTCTGGTCTGAGTTTCTTCATGCAAAGGAGTTTTCCCGGTAGGAACATTCTCCCACTAAAAGTAGGCCAGGTGGGTCTGAGATTCTCAGGGTTAGAGCAGAGGGAAATGTCTTCCAATTCCTTCTTCCATCCAAAGCAAACACTATGCTCCAAAGCATTGTGGAAAGTGTAACTTTCTATCCTGAAGCAAAAAAGACCCAAATTAAGAGAAGCACTAATAAAAAGTTCTTTTTGTATTAGTTTTTGATCATGAAGAGGCTATTGGGATAAGGCCCGTACATCAAAATTTTGCATTTCAGGATCTGGAGTCAGATTATTATATTTTTAGTGCTGAGAATCAAAGTATCTCGGTTTTTTGAAATAATTAGTATCTAGTGACTTGATGGTATGTCGAGTGCCTGTGGGCCCAGCAGAAGTCTCATCATTTTTAAGCTAGTTAAAAGGATGAATGTAGTACATGTCTAATTTTTGCTGTTTTTTTCCACTAATTCAAATAATTTTTTTTTTTTAGTTTGGATACAGGGAAATTTGGTTCTATTTCCCCCTGCCTCTTCCCACCCCCCAGAAGAATTGCATATTATTATGACAATTGTTATTTTCACATCTTTGAACTTAATTCTATTTTAAAATAATTTTAGGATCCATAGAACCAGATCATCAATATGTCTGCACTGTGGCTACTTCTGGGCCTCTTGGCTATTACTGGTGAGTTTACTTCACTCTTCCAAATAACCTAGTAGATGGGAAGGAACAGATTAAGGACACAGTGGTACTCTAATACTTGAAATTTAGATGGAAAAATTTTCCTCCTAAACTGTTCAACAGATTCCGGAGTTCATAACAGCCACAGACACACAATTTCTTTCTAGATGCTCCATAGAAGGAAGGAATTCTCCAGACTGTGGGATAGGTTTAAAACAGCATTGTAGGAGCCAGGACTTTTAATATATAGTATCAGACAGCCCCAGAGCTTTGCAAGAAGTCTAAATGCTCCAAAGTTTCCTCATGTCCACAGAATGTGCATCAGCATTTATGGTAATGTCTTAGTCAATATACTGTGAATTTCAAAGCTATTTCCGTTGCAAAGTGGGGTTCCTGTTCTTATTGATGTTAGCACAGTTATTTTTTATTAATAGAACTTCATTCATGGACCAAAGGATAATCATAACTATTTTAGTTTAATGCCTGGGGTCAAACTTTTCTTAATTTGTAGACTCATCTGAAAGCAGCAATTGGGGATGTTATGGAAATATTCGAACTCTCGACACCCCTGGGGCATCTTGTGGGATTGGAAGACGTCGAGGCCTGAACTATTGTGGTAGCTACAATCTCATTGCTTACCTTGTTTTCTTCTTTTTCTTTCTCTTTTTTCTCAGAAAGTGACTCTTTTTGGCAAGGGTGGCTCCAACAGGATTTTATCCCTTCCCTTAATTTTCTTCACCCCACTATTGGTCCCCACTGTTTCCCGCAGCCCCGTGCTGCTGTGGTGGAAAGAGCATTGGGTGTAGAGTCCAAAGATCTTGTCTGAATGCTGACTCTGCTTCTTCAACAACCCGCTTACCTCCCCTGAGCCTCTGCTGAAAGGGGAATAATAGTACTTACTTTACAATGCAAACTCTGGTAGATACAATGTGGATGAGAGTACTTTTATAACTATAGGAGTGCTTAGGAGGTAAGTGGGTTAGCCAAACAAATTAATGTTAGTATACATTTTATCTAACATTCTTGTTATTTCATAAATGTTTAAGCTCATGTGATTTCTGGGTGTGACTTTAGGGTAGAAAGGTAGGCAAAAGTGAGTACAGCTGCTAGGGAATCTCCTCCAGAATTTCCTGAAGAGTTTGGGAGAATTTCTCCTTCACACCATGTGCCTGTTATAGCAGATACAAAGGCATGCTTTACGGGGTAACTGTGTTTGGGGCGCTTAGGGTAGGACCAGGGAAGACCATGCCCACAGAATTGTCCTGGGTGGGCCAGAGCATCCCCTGAAAGCCCAGCTGGGGGGTCCTGGAAGCCACAGAAGATACTGTCTCAGGGAATGTCAACACAAGCCCAAAGGAGGAGAATCATAACCTCAGGTCTGGAAAGGCCACTGGAGATTTTGAACCAAAATGTGGATTTCTCAGTCTTAGACCACTTAAAGTACATTTTTTCTCTCCTCTTGACCTCTGGTTTCAGCATGTCACACCACGTTGTCTCCTTCCTTCTGTGTTTGCCGTAGGAGTTCGTGCTTCTGAAAGGCTGGCTGAAATAGACATGCCGTATCTCCTGCGATATCAGCCCATGATGCGTACTGTTGGCCAAAAGTACTGCATGGATCCTGCAGTGATCGCTGGTGTCTTGTCCAGAGAGTCTCATGGCGGCAGCGTTCTGGTAAATGTGGGCGATGGAGCCAGGATGGTACAGGTGACCTCCATCTGTTGTGACTGGACTTGGGGCTGCCTGGCACAACTCCAAGGAGATCTCTTCACACGTGTTGTTGGCACCTTGGAACACAGCTCCATAGGATGCCTAGTGAAAGGGGCTCCCTGGAGTTGTAAGAGCTGTACCTCTGCCTGAGAGATGAGAGTAGCACCCTTTCTGCTTTGTTCTGTGCCACAATTTCTTTTCAAAGTAAATTATGTTTTGTTTCCAGGCTACCAGCCATGGTAGCCCATTCTGGATTTTCCAGTAAGGTAGTGGTACGGGAGAAAGATCACAAATTGAATCCTGGCCCTGTTGTTTCATCACCGTGTGACCTTGAATCAATCACTTAATCGCCCTAAACTTCCGTTTCCTTGCCTACCAAGTACTATTCTCATAGAATTGTTATAAAGATTCAACACAGTAATATGAAAAAGCACTTGGTATCTGGTGATTAAATTCCTTTTGTCTTGCTTTCTTTCTAATGTAATTCTTAGTTCTGAAAATCAAGTTTTATGTTTGTACTCATTCTTCTTTTTATATCACTTATTGTCTGATAGAAACTTCCAGGGAACTGGTCATTAATTAACCCCACTTGTCAAATTCACTTCTCCCTGGGGAAATTGATAATGATGGCCAGACACAGTGAGACCACAGCTTTTTATATTGTATTTCCCATTGTTGTTGAGAAGCTTATAAGTATTTTGGTCATTTTTAAACTTTTAAGAAAATATATTCTTCAATGATCTTTACATTTATCTCCTGTTAATACTTTGTGTAACACTTGGCAATTTAAAAATATCTCCTTTTGATTTGGGGGCCTATTCAATAATGCAAAGAGATGGTGTGGTGGGGGAGGCATGTAATCCATTCTTTACAAGTGAGGAACTCAAGAGAAGACAGAAGCCACATAGCTTCTTAAGAGTACAAAACTGGGACCATGACAACATTCGTGATGTTAGAACTGGCATCATTTCCACTTCCCCATGGTGCCTCCTGTATAAAAAATCTCATTCTTGGGAAAAGGACAAGTCCTGCTCCTTTGAAGATGAAAAGAGAGTTCCCCAGAGTCAGACATTTCTCCTAAGTATGGCAAGACCTCTGTGGAGTGGTAACCAAAGGTGTACAAGGGAAGTCAGAAGTACGTTTAGACATTCAGATTAGTTGGAAGAGAAATTCCAAGTACAGTTATGCATCCTTAATGACATTTGGGTCAGCCATGGAACACATGTAGCCAATAGGCCAAACCATACAGCCTAAGTGTGTAATAGGCTGGATGATCTAGGTTTGTGTGTTACATGCTATGATGTTCACACAAGACTAAATGGCTTTCAGCGCATGTCTCAGAACATATCCTCATCTCCATGTAACACATGCTAGAAAGTCCACTTCATATCTGTTGGGAGAGTTTGCATTGGTAACATTGAAGGAGGGCATCAGAGTGATATCAACTCTACCTCGGTCACTTTTGACTTCCAACTCTGCCTCTCACCATTATACTGAAGCAGCAGTGAAACGTCTGCTTGTCTCCTCCTTTGCCCAAACCTGATGGCTGTATTATTCATCTCCAAGGAGATAGAAGGTAGCACTGGTTCCATCAATGGAAAGAAAAGGAAAATGAAAGGCCCAGCACTGATCCTGTGAAACCATATCACCATTCCACACCTAGCTGAGCTGCCTTTTCCTCTGCCTCCCTCTCTCGCTCTAGGAGTCCAGCCTCTATTCTCCCACAACCTGGATCAGCCAGTCCCAGGTTTCTCGGGTGACCGAGGACCTGACTGTTAAAATCAAAGAAATCCAGAGAAGATTTCCAACCTGGACTCCTGACCAGTCCCTGAGAGGTACGTGTACAGCAAGGATTGGTGGTTTCACAGCACAGAATGAATAGTGACAAACGTAATACAATGTATCATATACCCCAGAATCTCAGCTGCCTCCTGATAAGCAATTATGAAAGAGATTCTAAGGTAACTGCTGGGTACCTGAAATCATGAGGGGCCTGCAGGGTCAGCATTAACCTGTCACAAATTCCAGGTGGACTCTGCGCCTACAGTGGAGGTACTGGCTATGTCACGGGCACCCAGGACCTGACCTGTGACTTCTGCAACGATGTCCTGGCACGAGCCAAATACCTGAAGAGACATGGCTTTTAACACTTCAGGTCGAATCCAAGATCATACAACATAAGAAGCCTCGGCTCTGGCACAGAACAAAACTAGCTAATGGGTCTTGTAACTGCGAATTAAAGGAAAAATTACTAGCTGCGTTTCGTGTGCGTAATTTAAGGGTGGTGTCTCTTTAAAGGTATTTCCATGGAGGTGAGCTATAAACTGGTTTTATAAAATATGAATCCTTTACCTCATTAACTAGCATTGCCAAATTTAGTAAATAAAAATACAGGACCCTTTTTTACATTTGGACTCCAGATAACAACAAGTAATAAGCGTAAATTCTGTGCAATGTCTGGAACACATTTAGACTAAATATTGTTACTTGTTTAACTGAAATTCAAATGTAGCTGGGCATGTGGATTTTTCCTGGCAACCTTGTTTCTGATTTATTTGATACAGATGCAGTTTTAAGTTTTAACTGAACTCTTGGTAAGAAAAAGTGTAAGACAATGATTAGCTCCAACTGATGGGTGGAATAGTTTCAGAAGAGTCACTTGTTAACTTTGTGTTTCTTTTCCTGAACCACAGAAGCTTCTCCTACAGGCAAACTCGCCCAGTTCAGCTAGGTTGTTCTCATTTGGGGTACTTACATCACTAATAGAGTCAGGCCACAGGACAGTGATTCATTAGTTGGAGTCTCAAGGACATTGATCATGCACTATAGCGACCATTTATTTAATTCTAGCCATTGTATAAGAAGAGTAATTAAAGTCCCAGTCTGTCAACTCTGTGATATCGACGCTTCTCAGAGTGCCATTCTAGTGCAACTGTCATCATTTTAAGCAGAATTTTCAGCACTACATGAAGCACTATATCAGAATTTCTACCCTGAAGAACAGATACATTTTAAAATTTAGTTTGGAATAGAAAGGAGCATGTGAGTTTGAAAGATAATTAGGAGATAGCATTGACCTATTGGTGACTGGTTGCATGACATCTCTCAAAGGTATACCAACTGATTCTCTACAGAAACAGTCGAACTTAGAAAACAAATTTTAGCTTGAGTTATGCAACTTCCCATTCTAGTGGTGAAAAATTTGGAAAAAGTCTGAACGTTCTATTGAGAGTCTCAGGTATTTGCTGTGGATGAACATTTTTAACTAGAATTTCTAGTTCCTGCTGTATGATATCTAGAACACAGTTGGTATATCCAAGTGGATCACCATGGCAGGTAGCCTCTAAGATGTCCTCTATGATCATCTCCTCTTGGTAGTCATGCTCTTGTGTAATTGTCTTCCCTGAAATGTGGTTGGGAACTATGACTAGCTTCTAGCCAATAGCACATGGCAAATGTGATGGGATGTCACATTACATCAGATAGTAATTTCTCTCTTGCTAGCAAACTTTCTGCCTTGATGGCTTTGATAAAGCACCATTGCCATGTTAGGAACGCTCATGTGACAAAGAATTGAGGATGTGGCCTCTGACCAACAGTCAGCTGGGAACTGAGGCCCTTCTTCCAACAACTTCAAAGGAATTGAAACCTACAAACAACCACACAAGTGAACTTTGAAGCAGACCCTTCCAGAGCTGAGCTTTCAGATGAGACTGTAAGCCCTGACTGACACCATTCTTGCTGCCTCATGAGAGATCAGGAAGTAGATCTGGTGAGACTGTGTCTGGATTCCTGACCCAAAGAAACCGTGAACTAATAAACATGTTTGTTCTAGCTACTATTTTTACGGTCACTGTTTACACAGCAACAGAGAACTGATACCATCACTGTCAAAACAGTGACAGCCTCCTTACCTTTAAACAAAACCTGGTTCTATTTTGGAAGGATAATCAGCTTGCAGAAGCAAGTAGATTGCTGACTTTGATAAATATTAAGAAAATGTAACTGATCCCAAACAAAAAATGAATTATCTTTCATTTTGAAAAGTTCATGTAATCTTCCTTTTTCTTTTCATTATTTTTATCAAAGTAATATGAACACATAGAAAGAAAATAGAATTGTGGAAATAATAAAAACACAAACTCTCCACGATATTCCTCTTCACAATCCTTGAGGTTTTACTATTATTTTACAGTTATACTATATTTCACTCCAATATGTGGATGTACTCTTATTTAATAAATTTCCTAATGGAAATTTGGATAATTGGCATTATTCCCCACCCTAATAATTTATTTTGGAACTTTCAAACATACAGGAAAGTTGAAAGTTTTTACAGTGAATATCCATATATTTACCACTTATATCCTGCCTTTAACTTTTTACTATTCTTACTTTAATCACATATCTATTTAACTATCCATCCTCTAGCCACTCAAGTCATCCATTTGGGGGATACATTTCAGGTTAATGTACTGCCACCATGACACTTTGAAATACTTCAGGATGTGTATGTTGAAAGTTCAATCTTTGTTTCTGATTCTTTTTTGTTGTTGTTGTTATTCTTCTGAGGTAATATTTATGAAATGCACAAATCTTAAATGCACCATTTAATGAGTTCCAGCAAATGCATACTGCATCCTGGTCAGAATACTGCTATGACCCCTTGCCCCCCGCAAAGTTATTATCTTATATTCTTTCCCAGTCATTCTCCTCATACTAAGGCAATTATTGCACAAATCCTTCAGACCATAGGATAATAGTTCCTTTTCTATAATTTTACTAGAATAAGTAGCATTCATTTTTTTTTTTTTTGTATAAGGCTTCTTTCATTCAGCAAAAATATTTTCTAAAATCCATCAATGGTGCTGCATTTATCAATAATTTTCACCTTTTGACTAGTATTCTATTGTGTGAACATGCCACAGTTTGCTTATGCATTCTTTTGATGTTCATCTAGGCTCTTTCTAAGTTTTGGCTATTATGAATAAAATTATTATGATATTCTTGTACAACTCTTTGCGTGGATGTAATTTTTTCACATTTCTTAGGTAAATACTTAGGAGTCGAATTTTGGGGTCAAAGCCATGACTTCAAATTCATTCCTTTGTTTTGAAAGTGTGCCAGTGCCTCTGGGGACATTGTGCTTTGCATCTAAGAGAAACAACTAATTGTTCTCTCTGAAGTTGTGCAAGTAGGAAACCCCATAATACCTGGCGAGGCTCAGGCATTCCAGCAACTTGAGGAACAGTAAGAACTGCACTGGGGAGATCACCTGACAAATTCCTAGTCTGTGAGACTGAAGGTGGGTGGAGAGGGACTGTGACCCTCGTGGTGGCAGCAGCTGTGGTGCTGGCAGGGCTGTGGAGGACGTGGCTGCAGAAGGAACCAGCTGGATGTGGGGAGCAGAGCAACAGACCCAGAGTTACATCCAGGGAGAGTGAAGAATCTGCCCCAGCAACAGGTGCTTGCCTTGGTGAAGACCAGAGAGGAGGGACAGGTCAGGACTCCAGTCCCCACACTGACTGGCAATCTAGTGAGGCAGGTTCTCCAGTTCTAGGAAAATTAACTGGCAGCTGAAAAAAGAAGCGCCACCAAAAATAGGTGAAAAACCAACTCTGCCTGATAATTGAACTAAACCCAATAGAACCTACGTAATATCTAAAGTGTTGACAAACTAACCTTAGTTGATCTCAAACTTCATTATACATCGTTTGCATCTCATTAATAAAATATCATGCCAGAAACACTGCCCCAATAGGGACCATGACATTTCTGAGGAAAGCCATTTAAGGATTTAAACGTAGGGTCTCCTGTCCGCCAAGGAAATCCTACCTTTTTCACAGGAATCTAATGAACACTAATCCGTCTGATGCAATCGCTCCCCCAGCAGTTCCATGAAAATACAGGTCTCAGGATCCAGCGCCCTTCTCTCTGCTTTGGAGCGCACCCACACCCACATCTTGCCTGTGAATTTTTCTTGTCAAATTCATTTTAGTGTATGCCCACACCACCCGGAGTGCGTGCTTTCCTCTTCTAAAACACCTTTCTATTCTTGCACCCATTTCTGCCTCTCCTTGAATTCTTTCTCACTAGAGATCAAAAGAACCTGAGGGCTTGGACGGAGGTTCCTTCCCATTCAGACATTGCAAAGAAACCTCCTAAGCCTCTTGTGACACCTTCAAGAACTGCAGAATGGAGACTGCCCTTTCCTTACTTCACCCCTTTATATCTGCACTCCTGCAGTGAAGAGCGCCTGCAACACCACTGGCAGATGGTCGGCCAAGACCCGGGTCTGGGAGCCCAGAGAGGAAGGTTGACTCTGGTATCACCACTTGAACAAGTCCCAACCCTACAGCCCACAGTCACAGCTGCTCCTCAACTAGTGTGCCACCCCCGCCACCCCGACCGTCCTATTCAGTATTCATCCTCCAACCTCTGAGTTAGCAAGTGATCCTTAACGTGGAAGACTGCAAGGATGTAAATAAATAAATAAGCAAACAGAACGCCACCTGCTGGTGAAGCAAAAGATAAGTAGCTCAATCACAAAGCCCTCATGGAAAGGGAGAAAGCTCAAGATACACAGAGACCTCAAAGTGTTATAACCTCATAAGGAGACAATAACACATAACCAGAACCAAATTTGAAGACATGGAGGATTATATATTCTTAGCAGATAAACAGTAATTCAATATATACGGATTGGGGTCACAGGGTCTCAGGCTTTAAAGTCATGAGGCCTTAAAAACTCCTTGCCATTGACCAAAAAGATGTTTTGACTCCAATGCCAAGGGAAATAAAATTCAAAATAAAAAAAAAAAAAAAACCAGTTGGCTTACCCTCATGACATAATGGTTTGGTTCACTGGACATAGTCCACATTTCTTTCAAATGTGTGTTTAGATAACCTAAATTGCTATTCCAGGAGATGTAATTTGAAAATTCTGAGTTGGTGAGGATGCAGAGAAAATGAAACTTAATCACTATTGGTGAGAGTATAAATTGGTGAACCATTATGGAAAGCAATATGTAGATTCCTCAAAAATTGACAATAGAAATTCAATGTAATCCAGTTATACTACTTCTGGGTATTTAGACAAAAACCACAAAAACACTAAATCCAAGAGAGAGATGTTCATTGTAGCATCATTTACAATAGCCAAGAGCTGGAAATAACCTTAAGTGCCCATCAATAGATGATTGGATAAACAAAAGAGCTATGGTATAAATACATAATGGAATATTACCCATCTCTCAAAAAAGATGAAATCTTACCATTTGAAACAACTTGGATGGACTCAGAGGGAATTATGCTTATTGAGATAAGTCATAAGGAGAAAGAAGATATTGTATGATTTCACTCATATGTGGTATGTAGAGAAACCAAGCATCAAAAATATCAAACAATATTAAACAAAAACAGATGCTTCATCTATAAAATCAAATGAGTGGTTGCAGGAAGTTCAGGGGGAGGGGTGCAGGCAAATTGCATAAAAGGATCAATTATATGGTGAAGAAAAAACTGGAAAACTTTTTTAAGTTAAAATTTATTGAAGAAGCAATATAAGTTTAAAGTGTACATCATCAAGTCAATAAATTGATATCTATATACATTAAGTATACCACAAGCAGTCTATTCTATCCTTCACCATGTAATTGACCCCTTTTACCCAACGTGTCTTCCCTCTACTACCCTTCATGTAACCAAAAATTTGGTCCTATAAACTAAAAGTATATTTTTGTTTGATTTATTTCATCTTCTGGTTTGGTCTTCCTACATACATCACATGAATGAAATCACATGATGTTTGTCTTTCTCCTGATTTATCATATTAAGCATAATTCCCTCTGGTCCGCCCATCTTGTTCCAAATGGCAGGATTTTTTTCTTTTTTAATAGCCATGTGGTATTCCATCGTGCATAGATAGATAGATACACACCATATACATACATATATAATCTAGAGTTACCATTTAATTATTATATTTTCCACATATTTTATATTCTGAAACTTATCTTTTATTTCATTAAACATGATAAGCATGAGTCCCTTATGCTATCTTCATTTAAAAAATATTTTTTTCCTCTTTTCTGGTCTACTTGTGTGTTTTCCATTGCCCATTCTTCTAGTTCAGTTATTCATTTGGAAGCATCTTCCAATCTACTATTGAGCCATATGTTATGATGCGATCTTCCTTCAATAAAATTAATTAGAAATGGTGACCATAGTAAAATATATTATGCATATTTTACCATAATAAAAATTTTAAAGCATTTTAAAATATATTATTTTATTTGTATTTTGCTGGTGGTGAACTCCTTAAAGATAAATAATATGCTTTACCTATTATTATCTTATATTAAAAAGTTTCCCAGATCTCAAGAATCAAAGTTGTATTAATTCATAAATTCATAATTCACGACATGCCTCTATCAATAGTTCACATATGACCTGTTTTTACTGTTTTAGTTATTTAGTTTGTTACTTAGGTAGGCATTTTTAGCGATTTAATAGTCTTGCAGGTTCACGTCTAACCTCCAAATTAAAAAAAACTGGGACTTTGAAAATAAAAAACTGCATCTAAATATATGACAACAAATAACCTACATTAAAAAGATTTGTTTCCTCTCCACCATTCTTTCCCTATGCAACTTCTCCACCCAAGGTAACTGCTAGCATCTGTGTTCATTATTCCTCATTATTCTGTGTTCATAATTTCTCATTCTTATTTTAGTTTTTAGTTTTATAGACGGGTATAATGGGAAAACACGCTATCTTCTCAACTGATGAAGAAAAAACATTTGACAAAATTTAACACTCATGATCAAACACTCAGGCAACAAGGGAAAAAAAGAAATTACCTCCGCATCATAAGGCCCATATATGAAGAACTCATACTTAATAACATATTCGATGGTGAAAAATGGACATCTTTTCTCAAGATTAGGAGTAAGACAAGGATGCCCACTTTTGCTACTTCTGTTCAACATAGTGTTGGGAGATCTAGTCAGATCAATTAGGCCAGAAAAAGAAATAAAACTTATCCAAATTGGAAAAAAAGAAGTAAGATTAACTCTTTTCAGACTGCTTGATTTTACATACAGAAAATCCTAAAGATTACACACATACACCAGTTAGTTTTAATGAATGAATCAGTGAAGTTGTAGCATACATAATCAACATAAAAATCAGTTGTGTGTCTTTGTACCAACAGTGAACAATCCAAAAAGTAAATTAAGAAAACAATAAAATTTACAATACCATTAAAAAATGTTAAGAAATAAATTTAAGGTGGCAGCAGATGACCTGTACACTGAGAGCTACAATATGTTGCTGAAATAAATTAAAGGCAAAGATAAATGAAAAGACATTCTGTGTTCACAGACTGGAAAATTTAATGTTAAGATAATAATACTATCCAAAGTAATATACAGATTCAATAAAATCAAAACCCCAGACATGCCCTGGTGGAGTTGTGGATGGGTTAATTGCCTCTGAAGAAGCAAGCCACTTGTCCCTGTGTTCAAGTCCCAGCTACAGGGGGAGGCAGCCAGTGAGAACAACCAAATAAAAAAAAAATAATATAAAGATAATCTCCCCTTCTTTCTCTTCCTGCCTGCCTGTCTACTCATCTTCATTCCCGGCTGCACATTTTCTTAAAAAAAAATCCCAATGACTAATTTTCAATGAAATAAATCCTTCCTAAAAAATCAAATGGAGTCTCTTCTATGCAGCTATTAAAAATTATGAAAATATATATGTTATATATATATTATATTATATATATGTTTGTAGAGCCGGATGGAAATGGAAGGAATCATGTTAAGTGAAATAAGTCAGAAATAAAAAGGGAAATACAAGATGGTTTCCTCTTGTATTTCCTCTATATGTGGAGTATTTTGAAATGAAACAGATGAACATACAAATCCCAACAAAATTAACAGGACACAGGACTAAGGATACCAGAAGGGTGGGAGGCGGGGAGGGAAGAAAAGAGAGGTAAAGGTGGTTCTAAAGGATGCTAGAACACTGATGGTGGGTGAGGTGAAATATAGAGATGCAATTTCAATATCCTAAAAGGAATATAGTATTGTGAACAAAAGAAATATTACTGTTTTTCAGAAAACCAGACAGAATCTCAAGAAATCCAAATAGCCAGAACAATGTTGATTAAGAACAAATTTGAAGGTCTCACATTTCCTGTTTTCAAACTTACTATGAAGCTAGAGAATCAAGTCAGTGTAGATGGCATAAAAAAGACAGACAGACAAATGGTATAAATAGAGAGCTCAGAAGCAAACTTTTGCATATATGATGAAATGATTCTTGACAAGTGTACCAACAGCATTCGCTGGGAAACAGGACAATCTTTTCAATAAATGGTGCTAAGAAAACTATCCACAAACAAACAAACAAACAGCTCAAAATGGATCAGAAAGCCTAAAAAGGAACTATAAAACTGTTTAACTTTCAGAAGAAAAAGTAAGGAGAAATCTTCATAATACTGCATTTGGCAATGATTTCTTAGATAAGACACCAACAGCACAGGCAACAAAAGAAAATATATAAATTGGACTATATACACATTTAGAATTTTGTGCATCGAAAGACCTTTTGGGGGTGCGCCTTGTGACTCAGGTGACTTTGACACTAGTGTGTCAACCACATTCAGCCCAAGGACCCAGATTCAAGACCCAGGGCTAGGGTGAAAAACCAAAATGAACAACTAACTGAAGATATTCCTTTCTTTTTCAAATAATTCTTTCTATTCTCCCATTCTTCCCCTTTCCTTTGAAAAAAAGAAACTATCAACAGAATAAAAAGGCAATCTATAGAATAGGAGAATACATTTGAAAGTCATAAACAAACATCCCAAATTTAAAAAAGGACAACAGATTGTTATAGATATAGATATTTCACCAAAGAAGATAGATGGGCTAATAAGCACATTAAAAGACACTCAATATCAT
This sequence comes from Solenodon paradoxus, assembly GCA_004363575.1. Classification (NCBI taxonomy): domain Eukaryota; kingdom Metazoa; phylum Chordata; class Mammalia; order Eulipotyphla; family Solenodontidae; genus Solenodon; species Solenodon paradoxus. The sequence continues at coordinate 212,807 of RJWH01001254.1, read as the reverse complement.
CAATCATTAAAGAAATGCAAATAAAAATCACAATGCAATATTACTTCATGCCCATGACGATGACTGTTATTAAAAAGACAGAAAAATATCAAGTGTGGAGAAATTGGAAGGCTTATGCATTGCTAGTAGGAATGCGAAAAGGGTAGCTGCCATAGAAAAAGTATGGCAGTTCCTCAAAAAATTAAAAATAAAATTACTATATGATGCAGTAATTCTACTTCTGGATATATACTCAAAATAATTGAAAGCAGGGACTTGCACAGATATTTGTACACCAATTTTCATAGCAACATTAGTCACAATATTCCCAAAGGTGGAAACAACTTAAATGCTAAATATCCATAGATAGATAATTGGATGAACAAAATGTGGTGTGTATATATATGCATATCTATGCACATATATGAATATCATTAAGCCTTAGAAAGTATAAAATTCAGACACATGAGACACGTGGATAAACTTTGAAAACATTAATGTTAAGTGAGAATAAAAGAAAACTCTGCATGCCCTGGTGGCTCAGGTGTAGGACCCATGCCTGGAGAGCAGTCCACAGGCAACTCAGGGACATGGATTTGCCACCTGGGACCCAGGGGATGGGGAGAAGAGATAAAAATAACAAACAACTAAATAAATAAAGTGCTTCTTCCTTCTTCGTCTCTTTGCTTTCCAGCCTGAGGCTTGACTGTCTTCCTTTCTCTAAAAAAGAAAGAAAGAAAAAAAAAAAGACTCCAAAGGACAAGTATTGTTGGATTTGCACTAATATGAGGTAATTAAAGTAGTTAATTCTAAAGTAGTATTACAAGTAGGAAACAGAATGTGCCCTGGTGGCCTAATAGATGAGGCCACCAGATGTAGTCCATATATATCCCAAGGACCCAGGTTTAAGGGCGGGGGCTTGGGGAGGCTGGGGTATGTGGGGTAAAAAACGAAGACAAACAACTAAATAAAATAAATGCTTCTTCCTTCTCTCTCTTTCTGCCTGCCTGCCTACTGGCCTTTATTCCTGTCTGCACCTCTCCTTTAAAAGTAGAAAACAGAACTATGATTTTTAAGGGTTGAGGGAAGGAGGAAAATGTGGAGTTTAATATGTACTGATTTCAGTTTGGAAAGATGAAAAAGTTCTGGAGCTGGATGGTGAGGATAGTTGCACAAGTCAGAATCCTGGGTCTCTGTTCACACGCTCTCTCTCTCTTTCCTTCCCTCCTCACCTCTCTGTGTGGCCTGAGTATGTCATGCACACTTCAGGACTTATGAGTAATAACCCTTGCATTTTCAAAGTTTCCTGATGGTTGTTGCTGAGGGGCATTTTGCAACCATAATAAGAATCAGAAACAACATTGGCTCTGGTTGGGAAATGTCGTTGGGAACTCATTACAAGTCCAGGTGAGTGCCCCCAGGAATTCCTGGCTGATAACATCACTCTGAATAGACTGAGATTGAAACAAAAGAGGCATTTTTTTTTTTACTATATGTTATTAAGATTCATACATGCTAATGATAGTAGCTATAAATAATTAATTTTTGCTGCAGGATAATATTCACTTGCATAAATATATCATTATTTCATTTACTATTTTCCTGTTGATGAGTATTTGGGTTATTTTTAAGTTTTGTGCATTTTTGTTTGTTTGCTATTATAAACAATGATGCTATGAACAGTCTTGCATGTGAGTCCTGTCTGATATATGCTTGTGAATATACCTTGAAACAGAATTGCCAGATCACAGAACATGCAAACTTTTACTCGTCAAGACTGTGACTAAATATTTACCAAATAGTTACAAATTGTCAGAAGCATATGAGTTTCTACTAATTCACATCCTCTCTGACAACTGTTATTGTCAGATATTTAATTTTTGCAAATGAATTGGTTATAAAATATCATTGTGGTCTTGACTACTAATAAGGTGAGCATCTCTTCATATGTTTATCAGCCATTGTGTTTACTCCTCTAGGAACTAACTGTTCATGTCTTTTCCCCACATTTTAATATTTTTTATTTGTAGGAGTTACATATTCTTATATGAATACTTGGGTAGTATGTGAGCTATAAATATCTTTTTACCGTTCTTTTTAATTTTTATTTTTCTTTCTTTTAAATTTCTGCTGACTTTTACTCGTGTTTTTGCATGCTTGCTGACCTGTGATTATTAAATTTAATTTGCTTTATTTGAGTATGTAGAAATTCTGAGGACTTAAATCATGGATGTTTTTCTTCAAAGAGAATTTGACTCTTCTTTCAGGAGTCAAAGAATCTACAAATTTGTCATAGTATAGCCTCATCAAATATCTAGGTTTTACAGATAGAAAGGGTTCAGTTCAATTTTTCATTGGTGATGGCACAAATCTTAGCATTTCTTTCCCAGTTCTATGATGATTACTTGTCATGAGGACAAAGCAATATCTTTTTTTTTTTTTGACTATCAGAGGCTCCCATCTTTGATTTTGGCACAGTTCATGTATTTTCAGGGGAGGAAGAAAATGTGGGAAATTTATCTTCATCACTAATGATTTAAAATCCCCAACCGAGCTGTTTTCACTGGAGGGTTTCCTAGATTATTTAAATATCGTGTTGTAGGGTGGATGAGTCATCCTTTCTCAGCACGCTTTTTATGTTTGAAGACCAATGCATTTACTAGAATGTGCCTTATCACTGACCATTTGGGATTAAATTTTTTTTAGAACACAGTAGATTCTTTCAATATATATATTAAGACCTATTTTCTAAGACATTTAAAAATTAACTTTAATACTTATTCAATTCCTTAATTTTGCCATTTCCGCTTTGGAGATTACACTTACATATATGTTAGACCTCTTCTGCTCATCTCCTATATCTGTCATTTTTCTATTCTTAACAACTTCTTATGTCCATTTCATTTCATTTTTTCATTTCTTCTTCCATGTCTCTTTACCCCTTGTACTCCTACAAATTCTGCTTCCATTTCTATGCTGCTTTTATGCTTTCTCTCATATTCCAACCACTTCTGCTGTCTAGATACCTTTTCCCTAAACTGTATTTCTCATTTGTGCTTTTGCTTTATGTCATTGTTTTCAATTAATGATGAAATATTGTTTTGTTTTTCATTTGCTTCATGGAAGAAACATATTTTGGTCAAATGTTCTTTGATATCTGTTTTTTTTTTCTGTTCCTTTCCTCCCCTTTCTTTTTCTTTCATGGTCTCTCCACATGGACTCTGTGCTACTTCCTTTTGATTACTCATATTTAAAGATATTTTACTTTTTTCTGGACCAGCTATGTGCAAGTGGTATGTATGTGCCTTAATGCCCGGCTGTTGGAAATGACAAATCACTGAATCTTAGAATTTCAGGCCTAAGCAGTACCTTGTGGGTTATATGGTCCAACAAATGATGGGAATAAAATGTCCTGTATTCAAAATCTGAATGATGGGGTTCTAGTCTCAGCTCCATTGTTTATTTGCTAAGTGAGACATACCTGCTGGGTCCATTTTCCCATTTTTCTTGAAATCAATTCTTAGATCCTAGGGTTGTCAAGAGTTTTCACAAATGAGTCAGGAGAAACAGGGAAACCTGAGGTGTTCTCGCCCCTGTGCCAACCTCACACTGAACTAAAGAAAGGTGGATAGTTACAAATGACCTGGACTATCCCACCTTCCCTATCATCTTTTAAGGTGAAGTGAAAAGATGCTGGAATTCTGGAAAACGTCCTTGCAGTTTTCACAAAATTGGGAGCCTTGGGTCATCTAAATGGAAGCCTGACACAGCACTGTATGGTTAGACTTGGCTATACTTCAGAGAACACATGGTATTATATAAAACCCTAAAGAATTTAAAAATAGCATTTCTTGACTTCCAGCCAAAATGGCAACCTAGTGGGAGCAAAACTCACATCCTACCCACAAGGCAACCAGATTCACCTATTTTTCAGAACAAACACTTAGGAAACGCAGGCAGAGAGACTGTAGAGACACAGCAGCAGTCACGACAGCAAATGGTAGAAGAAAACATCCGGGTTTAGAACTATACTGCAGACTCTGACTCAGGATTCCGGCCACAGTGGAGGAGTACAACTTCAGGAAGGACCGGCCCTCCCAGGAAAAAAGAGGCAGCAGTGCTTCCTGTTCAAACGAAGGCACTGCTGCCTCTTTTGCCCCACGCCTAGACCCTCTTCCCCAGCTCTGTGTCCCAGTCCCGCTGGCAGGCTCTCTGCTGACTTGGAGATTCCTGGGAGGGCCAGTCCTTCTGGTCTGTAAATCCTGTAGCTAGCAGGCATTATGGTGGGAGGGAGTGGAGGCTGTGTTGCTTTCTGGTTATGGAATTGATGGGTTATAGGGTAGACTCATGTTAACTTTATAAGAAACTGCTAAACAGTTCTCCAAAGTAATGATGCCATTCATTGTACATTCCTACCAGGAATGCATGAGAGTTCAGTTTGTTTTACATTCCCACCAAAATTCAGTATAGTCAGCCCTTGATTTTCAACATTTTATATTGTGAAAGTCTATCCATTGTTGTTTTCATTTGTTTCCCTTGATATCTAATGATGTTTAACATCTTTCCATGAGCTTGTTTGGACATTTACATGTCTTCTTTTATGAATATTGGTCAAATTTATGACACTGGAGACGAGTGATATAACCATGTAAGTGGTTTCCTCAGCAGGACATTTTACCTACCATTTTAGTAGAGTAAAACTTAGACAAAAATAAAGATGAAAAAGCACTCAGCCAGTCAAGCCAAGTATTGAAATATATTGAGGCTATATTGAAATTTTTAGTGAAATTTTGAGGAAGGATTCCTTTTCTGCCTTCTCACCAGCCATTTTTACCAAAGTACCATTGCCATGCATTCCTGGGCATTCCCTTTATTTTATAGATTTATGAATCTATAGATTCCTAAGCCATGCAGCAGGTCCTTGGCTATGTGTGATGCTGCCCTTCCGGGAGGCAGAGGCAGATCTCCAGGGATAACCTTGCTTGTCCTTCCTGAAGAGAAGCTACATTTGTTATGTCCTGTCTTACAAGCCAACTCCATTATTTTTCCTGGAGTCACATGTATAAATAAACAAACAAATGAGTAAATCAGCAAGAAGCTAAACTATCAGGATCTGAATTCAACCCCATCATAAAAACTGGCATCTGTAGGAAGCATTGCAGTTTATAACATGCTATCACATATATAATTTATTTTTATCTTCAAAACAAAGTCATGGGGCATCATTATGAAGCAACTCTAAACATTTCACAGATGAGGCAAACCAAGGCTCAGAGAGTTTGTATGTGTGATCCATGGTAGCCATCTTGGCTTGTTCTTGAGAAAGGAAACCTGTGACTGGGATCCACACATGGCAATATGGCGGAGACAATCCAGTCTCTACGTGCACAGACTAGTGCTAGGAGGGAGGTGTGTGGGGTTAAAGTGGGAGAGGGAACAAAAAAGACTTGAGGTGCTGCACACCTTTAACTTCCATGGCTGCTGACCTGGGCTAGCACACGGCACCAGTGCAGCTCTTTCTCCAGTGTGATTGAGGAGTCCTTCAAGGAACGCCCTTCCAAATCTATTTCCTTGGCAAGCACGTGCCTCAGTTTCCATTACCATCCATATCCTAATTAGCACAGTATTTTTCATACTTTTTAATTAAGCTTTCTCTATGGCAGAGGTATATAAAGGCTATAGGAGTTGGGAGGCTTGGGAGATGGGGCAGTCTGGAGCAGGGTCTTAAGAGGGAGCTAAAAGAGAAATATTTTTTAAACTGGTGTTTTATCTTAAATATTCATGCAGATTTTACATTCTTTTCCACAGAAAATGTGCAGATTTTTAAAAATGTACACATTTATTATAAAAGTAATGACTTTTTTGTAAATATGTGTGTCATCTTCAGCCTCTGGTTTCTGTATTCCTAGCAGACTGACATATTTCTCACTTTGAATAAACAAGACTTAATGCATTGAAAATTGATTAAAATTTAAATTAAACCTAAAAGTAATATTTCTCTAAGTCTGCTTCATTAATTAATACAACTCCGTTATTAGATTTACTTAAGGGAGATCAGGCCACTAGAAAGTAAAGAGGCATTAGAACAAAAAATTGGAAAATTTGGTGAAATTGCCAGAGAAATTTGACTCTTATGTTGGACCAGAATATCACAGTGACAGGCATTTTGGTACAGTAATGATTCTCCAAGGCTGGGTCCCCTCCTAGCCCCCAAAATATGAGCAAGAGTAATGAGAACCTGGACCTGAAAGTCTCCCGATGGCTAGGATAAGAATCTTGATCTCTTTCCTTACTCTTTTCCTTTCTGCCTCTCTTTCTCTCTCCATGAGATGTGGAGACAGCATAGGTTGAAATCTACAGACCAGTAGGCAGATGAATAGTGTAAAGAGTGGACTAACTGGCAAAACCTGAAAGAGACCCCCCTCCCCGCAGCCCAGGAGGGGATCTCAGCTTACCAACCTGCATCTAGGACATACCCTTAGATGCTCGTGCAGTTTCTCTCCACGTTACCTGGACATGACCCAGGAGCCCCTAACTCTATCTTGCTTGAGTTAGAGGCAGGGAGCTTAGGTCCTGCACACATGTGCATTTTCTTAATGTAATGTTAGTTATTTCTGCTGTTAATATGAAATCATTGTATGTTCCTGACCGACTCTCTCATTCCATGAATTCTTTCTGAATGAACCCAGCGTTTCATCAGTGTGTCTCAGCTCACTCTCCACCTCCCATTTTATTTGCGTATATGTATTACACACCTAGAAAAAGAATCTTAGGATTTTCTATTCTGTTTGCTTTCATTTTCATTCTATAGGTTGTCAGTACAATGAAACCAAACTGATAGAACAGGAACAAGTTATTCCGCCATATTTCTAGATATGTGAGTTTCACATCAACTCTAGGTCTGATCGCTCCACAATGGTTTAACTTACCTGTGAAGATCACCACAATGTTCCCAGTTCTGTCATCATCAATGATTTCAAACTCACCAATGTACCCATATTTTATCATCACAGTCAGAAACTGGGTGATGACTTGGAACCTGGCCTAATTAAAAACCCGACATTTGTCTTTCTTTTCAGCATTGTTGATGCTCCTGAGGGCATCAGCTGGGATATTCATGATGGCACAGAGAGGCGGCAGAAAGAGCTTGATTTTTCAATTCACTGTTTTTGTCAGTCATTTGCATCATTTGGGGAAAATTTGAGGCTACCCTTGACACATGGAAAGTTAAAAACTTTAATTGGCAGTGCTTATGTCTGCAATGACTTCCCCAGTTTTAAAGGTAAATCTCAGCTACAGCTGAGACTTACAAATATTATCTTTGTCGATATGAAATAGTTGACAACTTGAGTCTTGAACTTAAAATATGAGTCTACATATGATAAAGGTCTTTTATATATTCTCCAGCTAATTGAAAGATAAAGAAAATCAAAGTCAACTTAAGATACAGGATGACTTGTATGGCATTTTTGATTTTGATGAGAACTGAAATATAATCCAAGTTTTCAAGAATAAAAGTTAAAACTATAGTATAGGCAGAACCTGTGTTAAACCTCTCTGCACCATCCCTCGTATTTATTTCCTCTTCTGAATACAGTACATGTTGACTCACCAACCTAGGAAGATTGTTGAAGCCGGAGAGACTTTAGCAAGTGTCTACTCATGTATTGTTTTTTATGGACAATGATGCCAAGATTGGTGACTTGCTAGAGGTCCCTCAGCTGACTGGTGGCAGATATGAAACTTCAGGTGGCTTCACTTCTAGTCCAGGGCTCTTTGCTGCATCCTTCTTTGGGGAGACTGACAAAAACAACTTAATATTGTGGAAACTGCTTACGTCTTGTCTTAAGTTCTATTGCTGAGGCTGCTTAGATTTTAGGAATGACTAGACTTCTCACCTCTAAGGCTAGTATATTATACCTCACCAGAGGTTACCAGATAATGACTGTGTTAAACAGTCTTAGAGACTGACACTGATAAGGAGGAGCAGGGGAGTGGTCATAGAAGTTTATTTACATAGCAAGGACATGTCTTGTATGTAGATTACATTTTTATTTTGATAAATATGGGGGTTGATAGAGATTATAGTAATAGTCCCTTAAGGCCCTCCTGGCAATATCTATTCAAATCACATGTGTAGTCTTTCTTGACATCCCTGGAAAGAGATGGAGGCTCATTCAGTAAATTATTTTTTTAAAGGAAAAATATAGGCATGAAGGTGAGTAGGCAGGCAGACAGGACTAGAGAAGAGAGGGAAAAGCATTTTATTTTATTTAGTTGTTTATCTTGGTTGTTCCCGTAGCCCCAGGATGTGGACCTGGGACTTGGGGATATATGTGGACTGCGCCCTACTTCTATTTCACCAGGGCACATCCAATAAATCACTTTTTAGTGTCAAAAAATTTCTAAGATCCTCAAATGATGGTATCCATACTTAACTATTGGATCAGTAGATTGTAGTAGTTAAGAGTTAGGCCTGAGGATGCAGCAGCAAATGTAAGCCTTGCCCCTTATTAGTATTCTAACAGGAATATTGTACAACTTCAGTGTATGATAGCTACCATTATTATTACAGGTGGAGAAGATATAAAGTGACAAAAAAGCCACTGTGGATTCTGTTTACTCACTAATTTGTTTTAAAAATTATAGTGGCACCTACAAATCCTTGAACGACTGGTAAATATCTGGGACTGGAATTCTTTATTCAGACCACAGATAGTGCTTTTTTAGCAAATTGATTTGAACCTGCTGCAATAATTATTCTGCAGAGTTATTAATACTTCTGATATCATAAAAGAGCATGGATTTTGGAATCTCATAGACCTGGGTTCAAATCCTGGTTAACTGTAGATGATCCTAACAGTGGTCTCTTTGACAAATGACTTAATTTCTCTAAGTTTCAGTTTCCTGATCTCTAAAATAAGGGATGATATCTACCTCACAGGTCTGTTGGAGAATTGGATGATATAATGTCCATAAGAACCTGATGAATGATAGGTGTCAAAAATAGTTGTATTCTCACAATTTGATCTAAGTTTAATAATCCACACCAGTTTAAATTTTAGGAAGCCTGGACAGCAAGACTTCATACCTAGAAAGACCGGTAGCCCCAATATCTGAAATCAGGGAGAGGAATAAAATATGCTTCACATTCAGCAGAACTTTCAATGTCTTATTATTACTTTTGTTTTCTAGGAGCATCTAGGGACAGCTTCAGCCTCTACCTAGTATCTAACTTTTAATTCTCCCTCTGCTCCTCCTCCCCTTCTTGGACTTTCTCATTACACTAACCTGGAGGTCCCACATAAGTGGTCAACTCATCCTGCACTGGTGTAGGCCATGAGCATATCACCAATGTGAAACTGCCACCGTCACTGGTGATAGCTCATGTGTTCATTCCTCTGAGCCTCCTTGGACCTGTGCAAATCCCCTTATTAAAGAGTAGCCATGACTGTAGCATTGATGGTGGCAGTAGAGCAGACCCTCAATGAGTCATTTTCCTCATACTAAAGACGGGAATCATCCATTGATTCAGGACATCCTGGCCTTCTTCTCTGGAATGGAAGGCCAGAAGCTACTTAAAGGGAAGTCTGTTTTACAAAAAGGAAGGCAGGCAGGGCAGAAGCAAATATATGAAGGTAGTGCAGAGATCAGCTTTGTGAGAGCATGTTCTCCTAGGAGTTGTGGTTTATTCACTGCCAGGGAGCCTAGAAAGTTGTTTGACACAGGACCACTGTTCCTCACCTGCTGCTTGGTCTCCCTCACACCTTCTTCCACTTGGCAGATGTGTGGAAGGAATGTGCACACTCCTCATACTTGTAGAAAGAACCATGTTGGACTCTTTCTTCCTCTCTGGGAAATGTGCTTTTTTCAATTTCAAGAACACCTCTTCCATTTCCTATTTTTAGAACTGCACAATGTACTCCTTTGAACATAGGGTAAAGAAAGATACTCCAACCTTGAGAAGTTTTTATTCCTGGCCTAATCCTTCTTCCCCATGTTGTCAGACAGTTTGAGAAACCAGCACCCACATTGCTACTCTCTGTCTTTGTGTTGATCTATAGCTACTCTTGGGTCCATTTGCTGGAGGCAGAATTGGAGCAAATTATCAAGTTCATCCATTGAGGTTCTGTGATATATTGGTATGGGGATGATGTGACAATGGAATGAGGAACAAAGAGCAGGAGACTCAGCATGTCAGGGATACAACCAGTTCAGGAATGAGAGGTGGTAGTATTTCCTGTTTATTTATCTTTTTTAGGCTAATTATCTGTTTCTTGTTCTCAAATTTAGAAGCTGTTTACTTGGCACAGTTTTAGATATCCAGAAACAATCTATCAACTACATGCTTCTAGTCCAACCTGGGGGTTCATTAGATTAATTAATTATAGTGGTTAATCAATGCTTTTGTTAAAAAGGCTACCTAAGTTCAAAATACTATTATAATCAGGTCTAATGAGGTCAGTCGTTTAAAGAGAGGGTTTAAAGCCATATATAAAGCTCCACTGATTGTTGCTGCAAGATGAAGTTAAGAAGAGGCAGGTGAGTCTGCAAAGGATGTTTAAAAAGTTCCTTCACAGCAGTAGACACACAGAGGTTGGCTCAGTCTAAAGTCTGGTGTGGCGTGATCTACTGGTTAATGGATTCTCAAATTATTAAACCCATGTATAGGACAAAGACCACCACTTGTATAGCCTGACACGAAGCTTGCTGCTGAATACAGAAGATCTTCTCCAACAGGAGAGGGGAGATTATCTCGGCAAGATCACAAACCAGGTTAGTGTTGGCCTTCTTGTATCCTGTAAAAGATTTAAAGTGCCTTTTGAATGAAAGGAAAAATAGAATCAATGGTAGAATCCAGAGGAAAAGTTAAGGAAGAAATAGGGCACAGAAAACTTCTGAATCATGATCTTCAATACTTTTCTCATGGTTTCTTTTGCTTTTCTAAGGAGACTGTTGTATGAGAATGGGAACAAAATTGTGGTACTACTAAGCTTGGAAACAGAATGGGAGTATGTGCTTGGGGTAACACGTATAAGATGCTCATGGGGTCACATCAATATGAAATTGGATTAAAATGATTCAGGAGTTTATGCTTATGAGTGATCTAATGAACCACAAAGCCAAGTCTGTAAAAATAGTATCTTGTACCAGGGAAAAAATATTGTATTGGAAGCAACACTAAACCTTTGAAAAAAATCAAACAATTTTCACTTAGAAAACTTTCAAGTCTTAAATTTAACCAAGTTCTCTTTTGAATCGCAATAGGTGCTGTCAGATAAGATTTACTACCATGAGATCCTCCGTCCTATTTTTGACACTTACTGCCCTCATTGGTAAGTCATTGATTGACATTTAACACAGCTTGCGGCATGTCCACAAAAATATCCAGCACATTTAAGAATCAGAAAGAACAATGATTACATGTAATGGAGGAGTGGGCTCTCCTGATCAGCCTGGCCATTAATCAAATACGAATTAATTAAGAGTATTTATAGCTTACAAGGAGGTGAAGATGGTATTTGTGAGAACATATGCAACAGTGCCTGGGGGCAAAAGACATGTGGAAAAAATAAAGATCAGTACCAGACAGTAAAAAAGTTTTCAATAAATGACGATAGAAAAACACAAGTCTGAGAGGAATTTAGGAGTAAGAGTTCACATCTGGTCAGGATGTTGAGACCAGATGGGCTTTTAGAAGGGATGTGATTATTGCAAAGTCCCTGATATTTTAAGAAGAAATGAGAAGAGCTTGCTGAATGGTAAGAATGCCTTTAGTCAAAGTTTAGAGACATAAATAAATGACAAGTATTTGAGAAACAGTATGCAGGTCAGTGTGACTTCAGTAGAAGAGGGTATTTCTGAAAGACAGTGTGGGAAGGTAGGCACGTGAGATAGTAAGGGACCCTGAATAAGAAAAAAATAGAAACTTCAGTCTAAAAAATATGACAAAAACAAACACTGTGAAAAGAGTCGAATTTGTCTGTATTACTAGTGTGATGACTGACAAGAAGGTGTTCCTAAAATGTTTAATTCTAAACTTGGAAAAGGGAGACAATACTGAAAAGTGATCATTTCCAGGTACTTGTGGTCAAAGACAGGAAAACATAGTCTTAATTTTTTTCACTTCATTAATTGCCAGGTGGGAGCAGAGTTATATAGACTGTAGACTAATTACGAGCTACCATATTAGTTGTGTTTAACTGAAAGGTGACTGTAATTAAGAAGGGCTTGTATGCTTATAATACCAGGTCAAGTAGTGCAAGGCCCATGGTCATGTTTAATCCCCTTAATGCAGTGGTTCCCAAACTTCACTATGTGTAAGAGTCAACTGTGAGTGATGGTTACAGTGCTAATTTTTTGACATTATACCTAAAGATTCTGGTTAAATAGGCTTAGTATGAGCAGCCCAGAAACAAGCATCTTTAATAGATGTTTCAGGTCACATTGATACCTGTAGTCTCTGGGTCTTGTCAGTATAGCAAAGGCTGCCTCCACAGTAAAAGGATTTCGAACCTGCTAATATATGGACACTTGATCCAGATAATTTTGATAATTCCTTTACTTCTCATTATCTCTTTAATGTACCACTATTCATTAAATACATGTTTATTGAATGACAGGCATTGTTATAAGTACTGAGGAGGATACATCGAGGGAAAAATGTTCTAGTGGGAAGAACAGTGGTGGGGTGGGAGGAGAGAGAAAGAAAAGAAAAAGAGTGAGAAAGGAAGAAAGGAAGGAAAGAAGGAAGGAAGGAAGGAAGGATGGAAGGATGGAAGGATGGAAGGTAATTCAGGTGGTGACAGTTCTGTAAATGAAATGATGTAAGCTAATAGGAGACAAAAAATGAGATATGAGTGTTTTGCTTCTTTAATATAAGCAGACAAGAGAGACGACTAAGATATTATTTAAAACTGTTAGAGAACTTTCAAACATATGAAACGAGGAGAAGATAGTATAATACGCTCCCATGTGCCCATTATCCAGCTTCTATGGCTTTCGATATTGTCCCATTCTTTATCTATCCCTTATGCCTGAATTGGAGTGGTGGTGGAATATTTTAAAACAATCCAAAACATCAAAAAATTTTCACCTGTAAATTTTCTAGTGTCTATGACATATAAAGACCAGCTCTGACATAAGATATGTGATTCATCTTACATATTTCCTGCCCCAGACCAGGAATGGGCCCTTTTCCTGAGGAGTACTGGTTCCTCTTAGGAGGAAATGGGATTTAGAAACCATGGTCTGGTTGCTAGGAATGTTCTATTGCTATGGGGTTTTCATTCTAGATCTTTTCAGTAGAGATGACTGGAAAATACATATTTTGTAAAGAGAAAAATAATTATGTAGTCATATGAATATTTCAATTTATATTTAAGAATACAAGGATTTTACATTGATTTTATATTTATACCTCTATTGTCTTACACTACAAATCCTGATTGCTAATGACATTAACATGGTTATTTATATGCTACAGTTTCAAATTAACTATGGTAATATCGCTAACACACAAGATTGTGAATACGGTTTAAAATTTTCTTGTGATTCACTGTGTTTAACAAATATATTCCATTAATGGTATATATTTACACTGCATGCTTTAAAGTCACTTGAAGTAATTTTCCTCTATGGGTGAATTAAGTTTTCAATTTGATATAGAATTGGATTTTTTTTCTATTTGATTGTTTTTAATTATGGAAATATTTATATGGATCCAAAATAAAAATGATCATTTGTTACATTTAGAGATTAGCCTCTAACCCCATCATCTTTACCTTCTTCTTGACCTCCCTCATAACAACTTTTATTAGTTTTTAGTGTAGTTTAGTTTTTTATAATAAAAACAAATTTAACACATATATTCATATTCTCTGCCCTTCTTAAATAAAGAATATGATTCTATAAAATCTGTTTTGTACTTGGAGATAATTTTACATAGAGCTCTTGTTTCCTTTTACAGCTACATAATGCTAGTTGTGCAGATATATCTTAGCTTATTCTATCAGTCCCTGTATTAATGACATTTGCATGTTTTCCAGTCCTTTGCTGTTATAACTTGTGCTGAAACAATAACCTACTGCTAACTCCCCCTCCACAGCAATATATGTGGGAATGCCTGTTTACTCACAGCTTCACCCACAGAGCCCAATACGTGGTCAAACTTTTTTATTCTTTCCAATTAAGTAGGTAAAAATTGTGCCAGCAATTTTGTTTTTAAGGATAGGTGCAGGCAGAAATGATGGTGAATAAGCAGACAGGCAGGAAGAGAGAGGAAGAAGCATTTTATTTTATTTTTATTTAATTGTTCACTTTGGTTGTTCCCCTGTCCCTAGGTCCTGAACCTGTGTCCTTGGGGTGTATGTTCTGTGCCATCTGGGTGCAGTTGACTTATTAACTGGACCACCAGGGTGTGCCTCCTTTGATATTTTAAAATGGCACTTTCTCCCTTTGAGTACCTTTTAATATCTTTCATGATTATTTTCTGCTTTTATCTATTCATATCTTTTGCTGATAATTTCATATTTGAACAGAGACCAAAAGGCAATGAAGAAGCAAATAATTTGATATCTGGAGAAATAGAATTCCAGGCAAATGGAATCCAAATAAAAAATACCTCAAGGTAGGAATATGACAGACATGTTGAAGGATAAGAAAGAAGAATGAGACTGGCAAAGAGTAAGGAAAGGAAAGGGGAAATCAGAAAGTGAGCAGATCACATAGAGCTCAGAGGCCATGATGCAGACATGGCATTTCTCTCAATGATGGGAAAACCATTGAAAGGTTAAGGGAGAATAAGAATATGATATATTCATGTGTCCCCAGAATCACTGTGACTGCTAGATGGAGAATAGACTACAAGAGTGGAGCAGGAAGATCCCATTAGGAGGTTATTACAAGAATAAGATGAGGGCATGCCCTGGTGGCCTAGCAGTCTAGTACACCTGAGAGCAGTCCCACATACATCCCAAGGTCCCTGGTTCAAGACCTGAGTCTGGGGGAACAACCAATGTAAGCAATTAAATAAAAATAGATAAATAAAATGTTTCTTCTGCCTCTCTCTTCCTGCCTGCCTACTCACCTAATTTCTGCCTGCAACTTACCTTAAAAAATAAAATAAAATAATCCAGATGTATTAAAACATTTCAAACCTTGAAGTATAGAGGGAAGAGTGAATCTTATGTTCTGTTTTGTTTGATGAGCCATTCTGAGAATCTTAGGGAAGGATTTGGGATATACTAAGTCTATGGCTTTGCCTTTGGCTTAGTAATGTTCATTATAGAAACCAGAGCAATGTTTCCTCACAGGCTTCAGGTGAATTATCATTCTTTCTTCCTCCTCAGGCTCCTCTAAGGGCTTGTACCCTTTAACTCACTCAATGAATCCTCACCTGCATCCCCGCCTGTACCATGGCTGCTATGGTGACATTATGAACATGGAGACCTCTGGAGCCTCCTGTGATATCACCAGGTTGATTAACTGTGGTAAGTGAAAGCAAAGCAAGCATTTGGCGTTCCCTTTTCATCATTTTCAGATTCTTAGGAAGTAGCTTACTTTAGAAAAGATACGATCATTATAACAGCAATAATATCAAAGTGAAAAATTAGAACAACACAGAATCCTGACCAATCTAACAAATTGCTTCTTTTCATCCCCCACCATTCTTTCCAAACCTTGTCCAGAGGTGTTTATTTCTACCTATTGAAACAATTGCTTAAATAAAATATAAATTATGGTTTTGTTTTTTGTTTGTTGTGTGATCACTTCATGTTACAGTCAGCTCAGTTTAAGCAAGTCTCTTGATTTTGTGCTTCCTGTCTTGCAATCCTGTTCCAAAGTCATTTTCATGATGTTGTTCCAGTGTTAGTCAGAGTTGGAAGCAACATCATGGTCAAATCTAATCATATCTCCCCAATTTACAGATTAGAAAACTGAAGCTCAACTTAGAGACTTCCTGAGGATCCAGAACTGAGCAGTGGTAGAACCAGTCTCAAACTTAGATTGGCTGATTTCTAGTCCAAGACTCTCCTCAATGGCCCATAGTGACAGAAAAGAGAATAAGAAAAAAGGTAGAATTAGAACCTGAAAGTTTGTGGACCTTTCAGGCTTCATTCATTTAGAGATCAAAAGGATGTCATAGAATGGTTATCCTGAGCTGTGGGAATGGTTGGGGACTATGGCTAATTTATTAATCTTTGAAAAGGAATTATCTTATGGGGAAAAGAAAGATTCTTTTGTATTGACACAGGGATCCGTGGTTCCGAAATGTTTGCCGAGATGGACTTGAGAGCCATCAAACATTACCAGACACTGATCAAAGAAGTTGGGCTGAGGTATTGTGTGGACCCGGCTCTGATCGCAGCCATCATCTCCAGAGAAAGCCATGGTGGAACTGTTCTGCAAGATGGCTGGGACCACACAGGGCATAAATTTGGCTTAATGCAGGTACTTAGCTAGAAACTTTCAATCAGCCTCACTTCATCCTCCCACATAGGGGCTGAACCCAAGCTGGAAATCTGTTCCAGTACTTTCAGGTTTCCAAACACCTTGGCAATTCAGCCTAATTTGTAATGGGATTTCTGTAACGCATATGTGGTTTTTCATTAAAGATCAATTATTGGATATCTTCCAAAAAAAGTATTTTATGAGTTTTTAGCTACAATTTGAAATAAAAATATTCAATATGCTTAAGTAAGAAAATCATATGAAGGCACTATTACAGATATCCCCATGGGGTTCATAAAATAGTGCATTTTATCAAAATACTATATTTGAATAAAAACACGAGCATTATACCCTAAATGAACAAACTTGTTCTTTAGGAAACTGGAGGAAAGGGATACACTTTTTCTGCATAATTGCTTCCAGTCTCTTTTAAAGTTATCTGTAGAAAGCCAGACTTCTAGTCTTCCCAGTTAGAAACATATTTTATTGTAAATATTTGGAGTTGGGGTACTAATTATTTGTCTTAAATCAAATTTTTGCTTGTATACATACTTATATACATTAGAGTGCTGAACTAAAATTATGCCACATGTGTTTCCCACAAATTTTGTTTTGTTTCTCTGACTCTTTTGTCTGAAAGGAAGACTGTAGAATTGAGTCCATGGGGAAAAAAGAAAGGGGCTGAGGCCAACATCTGTGAATTTGAACACAATGTAGAGAAACTGGGAACAGAAAAAAAAAAAGGTGTGGTTCATCCAGATGCTGATATTGTTATCTGAATTTTCTAGCTTGATAAACAAAAGCATAAACCTGTTGGTGCCTGGGACAGCAAAGAACATCTGTTGCAGTCTGTCGGTATTCTAGCAGAGAATATCAAGGCAATCCAGAAAAAATTCCCCACATGGAGTATGCCTCAACATCTCAAAGGTATTTGTAGTGTTGTGTTTAAAACAGCAGTGAGCGAGACCCCTGAAGGTCGGATGTGTTCTGGGTCTCCCACTCCACTGCATCAGGAATGGGCATCAGTGGAAAGGCTGTGCCCATGCCCTATGAACCTCTGGGTTACTTTAGTGGTCTTCCTTCCCCAAGGGCTATTACCCCTCCCGCCATATATTGGGGTTCCTTTTCTCTCAGTTACTGGCTGAATCATTGAGTGATGTTTTGGGAGTTAATGCAATAGCTTGAAAGAATATGTTTTGCCTTCTTCTCATAGGTGTTTTCTCCCCCTGATGTTAAATACTGTTAACCACTTACTGAACTGTTGAAACAAGTTTACTCTGTGAGCATTCATACATCAGTAACATCAGTGCTTTAGGTATAATTATATGTCCAAGTGGAAAGCTCCACTTGGCTGACAACACTCCCTCAAGTTCAGCATCTCCCAGGTTGAATTAACCAACTAGCCTCCTACTATAAATTTGCTCTTCTGCATTCTCTCTATGAAAATAGCCATAATCTATCCAGTCATCCCAGCCAGAAAGTCAGACTGTTTTACTAGGTTTTCTGGTTCCTTCTATCTCCAAATCCAACCACAACAATTTTTTTTGTAGTCTCTTGAAACTGACACAAATTAAATTATAAATTATATTTTATTGTTGGCTTTAAAAAGTGAAATCTTATTCACAAATTGAATTAAAATCCCACCCTCCCAAACCCCTAATCTCATAGCCTTTAAAGTGACAGGAAAAATGCATTTGGTTTAATCTCCATCATAGAATTTGTACCCTTATGAAAAAAAGAGGACACCAGAGGTCTCTCTCTCTCTCTCTGCCACATGAGGAATCAGAGCTTTCTGCTAACAGAAAGAGGGCCCTGACCAAAAATCTGTCATGTTGGACTCCATCCTCTGGAGCTGTGAAAATATTTGTTATTGTTTAAGTCACCCAGGATTTGGTTATTATAGCTGTCCAAAATAACGAACACATAGTCTTTTAAAATTTCATTATTTTTTAAAGGTAATCTCTGCTTGTCCTTGATAGCTTTTTTTTTAACCATATTTCCCACTCCCAAGTATTTTGTAGACAAAGATATATATCTTAATTCTTATTAAATCTACCTAGAATAGACCCACAGTATATACACACCTCTCTCCTTCTATAATTTCATGGCCTTTATTTAGAATAGTTTCTATGTTTTACTTCAACATCCACTACTGAAGATAAAATTCTAGGGTATAGTACACATATACCTGTAAGAAGACATGATTGTGTTTTGGGTGTTATTGTGCATTCTGCACTCAGTGTGGCACCCATCCAGGAACATAGTAGGTACTTAAAAACACCTATTAATGAGTGAATGAGTGAATAAAAGGGTGAATTATTGAATGGCAAGAGTGTTACAAGTTTGAAGATTTACTGGGGATCCAGCCCTAGACTACCTATGAAGAAAATCTGATTTTTTAATCAGGAAATACAAAAATCATTTAAAAAGAGAGAGAAAGAGTAGGAAAGCAACTGGACTCTTCTCCGTGATTCTTGGGGTAGCATTTCCTTTCAGGAGGGGAGGGAGGAAGAAAGAGGATCTGGGTCAACCTGTTTTAGAAGATTTGCCTGGAGGGCTACATCCTGGGAATGTTTGTGTCTAATTTGTGCTGAAAGTGAATAGTTCAATTTGAACCTCTGTGTTTTATTTCAGGTGGTCTCTCGGCCTTTAAATCAGGAACTGAAACCATTGCCAACCCTGTTGATATAGACTCTGCCTTGGTCAATGATCTTCTTGCCCGAGCTAAATTCTATAAAAGACATGGCTTCTAGGCCCTGTGGGTGGGCTGAGTTGGCAGGGGCACCTCCTTGAGGGTTTAATACAGATGTGTTGACTCAACACTTACTAAGGAAGGGTTACAATTATAACAGAAAGTTCATTTACTAATTTTATTAATGCAAAGAAGCATAAAAAAGAAAAAATCCACCCAGTTCACAATATGGCTAACATGAAATGTGCATTAGACATACACACAATTATTTTGTAGTAAATGTGAATATCATGATGACATCTATTTATTCCACTGAGGCCTTGTCTTAGCACATGCTCTCAATATCCACTACTCCCTGTCTTATCAGAACCGCTAACAAGAAGAGAGCCTACTTGATCCTTTGTTTTTGCCCAGTATCTCTCCAAACCACTAGGGCTTTGGTTGTAAGAAATGCCTGACAGATAAGCCAGTCAACCTGTGGAACAGTAGAGAAGCAAGGGACGGAATTCTAGATTCATGCGTCACTGAAAGCTGATGTTTCTTAAGTGATCAAGTACATCACAGCCCTCAGGTCCACACCAGCCTTCTGTGGCTTATTTGCTTAAGATCCCAGGACTGGATTATTTTCTTCCATTTTAAGTTGTTGTTGACACAGAGTCTTTCAAGGGGTCCACTCCCCACAAAACATGGCTGAAGGTAATAAGACCTAAATTAGTTATGGCTCTTTGGTTATGAGGAAAAGTAACCAATCCTGGAAAATTTAAGCAATAAGAGGAAATTACTGGAAGACCTACAGAACCAACAAGGTCAAGGATATGAAGTAAATCTGTGGCCTGGGTAGCAGGAATCAGTTGGCCATGCTTATAAATTCTCCACTACATGAATGAATTAGCATCCTCACTGCATAAATTCAAGGACTCTTCTCTCACTCTATCATTCTGCTTTACTTTCATAGTAATAAGAGGAACACTCTGATGGATTTAACTCATATATATATATATATATATATATATATATATATATATATATATATATATATATATATATATACCTCTTACTTGGCTACTTTGCTCTTTGGTCTTGCCTAGTCTTCCTATAACAGAAAAGAGGTAATTCTCTAGAAGAAAGCCAGGTACAGTTTATGGCTTTTATTTTCATACTTTGGAGAGGACACAAATAATATTTTGGAGTGTAAAGTTCTCAAAGTCCCTGCTTGACCTGCTGGGTCTTTATGTTCCACTAGATGTTTGGTACATGTTTCTATTATTAATCACTTCTCTTACTGAAAAGGAATCAAAGTCATACCTATCTGTCTTTGAGCCAAAGCCAATAAACCCTTTTCTGTCCCCTGATCTCTCAACCCAAGATTTAATTCAGGCAGAATTTGGACTCCTGTGCTTCACTGGGCAGAGACAATGGCCTGTTGGTATGCAGTCCTGCAGTATCTATCTTTTATGCTTGGTTGAGGATCATGCTTTACCAGTTATTATGTATTTTGATTATCATCCTGCATGTGGGCAATCCAGACATTCTTTAGATAGATGTTCACTTAGCTCAAGAACTATTTCTTCTGGAGATTCCCCTATAAGCTTGCACTCTATCTAATCACCAACCTCTTCAATGTCACTACTAAAACAATAAAATATACACAGATGAAATGATTTCCAGGAATCTGGAAAACAAGAAACAGTAGGCTGACGTATACTCTGAATCTATTCCTCGAGTCTTCTCTTTGTGACTGGCATACCAAGAGATGTTCTGTAAGATGTTCTGTTATGTCTTAGATTGATCTCCCCAGAAACAGATGTAAAGGCAAAGATTCAAGCATAGTTTATTTGAGAGGTACAGGCAACACTGGTATGAAAAGGCTCAGTGATACAGGAAAAGGAATACACAGCAGAATGTGTGTCATAAATCAGCGACCACAGTGAGCACTGGAATTCAGTCCTGTAAGCAAATTTCGAGGAATAGTGCAAAACGCACAGTTCAGAATTATTCTACCCGAAGAGCAATGAGCTAGTTAAGCATCAATTTCTAAGAGTCATTGGTGGAGGGATCGGCTTGTTACAAGGGGAGGGTAGCATGTTAATTCTTTATTCCTCTGGTGTGCCATGCAAGTAGGCACACACTTTTCAGCAGTTCCAAGGACAAGAAGCTGGAGTCAGAGAGGTGCAGATACTAGCAGTTGGAAGTCAGCCAAGAATCCTAAATGTCTAGGGATTTGGGAAGGCCACTAAAAGCAACTGTTTCATGAGGTTTAGAGTCACCTGAAGACTGGGACTGTCTCTCTAAGAATGCCTCCTTTTCTCCATGATCTAACAATACAATTAGAACAATTTGGAAATAATACACAATCCTCATTATGCCTCATGGATTCCATGCCAAGCTTCTCCATAATTTCTTAGAATTATTAACTAGATGTAAAAGAATTGCCCCAGTCTGCTGACCCAACTGATTCCCAGGGACTTATTGGGAATAATTTCAGCAGTACATAGGGTTCCCTTCTCTACATATCCTTGCCAACACTTGTTAAAATACACTTTTAATACAAAGATAAATATAAATTGAAACAAAAATGATGAGAAAAGGAATACTAAGCAAATAGTGATCATAAATGCACAGGGAAAGCTATATCAACGTCAGACAAAATAGACATCAAGACATCTCTATCAGAGATAAGAGTAGCATTTCATAGTGAAAAAAGAGCCAGTCATCAGAAATACATTCAAAATAATAATGTGTATGTATGACGGAACTTCAAAACAAATGGGGGAAGACAGACAAAACTAAAGGGAAAAAAATAGAGAAATTCACAGACATCATTGGAGATTTTAACATCCTTCTTTTAGCCATTGAAGAATAATTAGAAACAAATCAGTTAGAATCTAAAACTTTGTGTTACTACAATAGCTTTAAGTATATTGTGGCTACTGAGCTCTTGAAACGTGGTTACTCTAAACTGAAATGTACTTAACAGTATAATTTCAAAGGGTTAATATAAAAAGGTTATAAACAATTTATTAACAATTTAAATTGATTATATGTTAAAATGAATTTCGATATTTGGGGTTAAATAAAATGTAGTTTTAAAATTAATTACACTTGGGTTTTTTCTTGATTTAATGTGGCTACTAGAAATTTAAAATTATATAGTTGGCTCAGATTTCATCATTCTCTGGACAGGACTGATCTAGAAGATTGGTAAGTTCTGTCAATTGCTAAGTACTGAATTAATTGACATTTATAGACATTCCAGTAAACATCAATGTTTACCAAGATAAACCAAATTCTTGATAATAAAAAAATTCTAACAAATTTAAAAAACTGAAATTTTCCACAGATGTTCTCTAATCACAATAGAATTAGGTTCATAAGCAAAACCAGTAATATACCTAGAAATTCCCCAAATATTTAGAAATTAAACAATACTCTTCTAAATAACTCCTGGGTGAAATAAGAAATCACAGAGTAAAATATAAAATATTTCAACTTGTATAATAATGAAAACAAAACATACCCAAATTAGTGACATGCAGCTAAAGCAGCATTTAGTGGGAAGTTTATAGCTTTAAATGCTTATATCAGAAAAAAAGAAAAGGTTAAAAATTAATGGTATAAATTTATGCTTTAAGAGACTGGAAAGAGAAGCATATTCAACCAAAATAAAGCAGAAGAAAGGAAATAATAATAGAGGAAACAAATGAAACAAAAGGAAGACAGAAATGGAGAAAAATAACAAACCCAAAAGCTGGGTCTTTCAAAATATTAATAAACTTTATTGCCAACTGATCAAGAAAGAAAATATAAAGCACCAGTATTGGAAGTAAAGGTGTGGAGGGATATCACTTTATTTCCTTTTTATTAAAAAGATAATATGAACTGTTATAAGTAACTTTAAGCAAATCAACTCACCAACTCAGATGAAACGGACTAGTTCTTGGAAAACACAAACTACCAAAACAAAAATGGAAACTGAAAAATCCCCCTTCCCCTCTCTCACCCTCTCCCTCCTTTCTCTCTCTCTCTCTCTCTCTCTCTCTCTCTCTCTCTCTCTCTCTCTCTCTCTCTCTCTCTCTCTCTCTCTCTCTCTCTTTCCCCATTGCTTGGGTTTAAGTACTCAGAGCCTCATTTCTCTCAAATCTCCAAAACACCTCTCCCCTCTCCCTCTAATACCCCTTAATAACTTCATGTTTTCAAAAGCAACCCCTTAAAACTGAAGTTGATCTCAAAGAATACGAAGTTCTAGCAAATGAGGGAGAGAAAACACAAAGAACAAAATACAAATTATAATCTCAAATAATTATCATGCCACATGAACATCCCTGTTTGGGCTCATTTAATATGTTCCTCAAAGAAGTTATGTTGTTTAGTTTTAAAAAGATTAAAGGTTAAAACAGCTGAAACTTTGAAAATGTCAAATGCAGAAATGGAGGCAGGAAGAACCTGGTTATTGGTTGTGTCTTGGATATTGGGGGAGTTTGGATGTTTTATAAAGACCCGCAGGCTTCAGCATCCTGAGAAGATCTACACAGGCGGTCATCAAAGCCTGGGTATGTATGCATTTGCTCTACATCTGTGTTCCTCCTGCTTTTCTCTCTTTGCTAATTGTCTGGGGGTGAGTTGACAAAATTTAATTCGATAGCAAATTTTGATGACAAAAATTGCTTTTCAAATTTAAAAAAAATGAAATAAGTCATTTCAGGTTGTTTGCTGACACTGGTAAAATCATATAGTTGTTCTAGGAATCCTGTAGGTATATCATAGCTTCTCTGTTTGATATCCTAGGTCAATGTAGTAGAAATCTGTGGGTTTGGCTTCCCCATTCCTAGACACATCCTCTCCTATCCTGTGTGGGTTTTCTTTTCCACCATGCCCTCTACCATCACATCCTTGACCCTTTGCTCTCTAAGATCTATGCTCATCTCCCTGTTCCCCAGGTCATCAGGCCCTTGGGTCAGCACTAATCTTCTCCCTTTGCTGAGGGCCAGCTATGGGCTGGTCCCCTTCCTCCGTTTCTCAACACTTCTGTCCCTACTTCCTGCTTTTTCTTCACAGCATTCTTAAGTTTCAAACGGAGACTTTTTTTTTTTAACCGAGAAGAACTCTCAGTCAGGATGTTTTTATTATATATTATTTTGAACTTAAGAAATTGGAGTCAGGGGTAGGATTAACATTTTCACCAGTAAAAAGTCAATTTCCTCTTACATCCTTGAGGATTTCTTTTCTTTTCTTTCTTTTTTTTTTTTGAAGATCATTTGAGCTTTGTCCATGTTGCCTAAAAGCAAATCATCAAATAAATGGGGAGGGAAGAAAGGGGAAGGATGTGAAAACAATAGTGCTGACTGGCACTGTATACTGGTAGTGGATGCAGTGTGATACACACAAGGATGGAGTTGTGAATCTATTTTCTGGAAACATATGAATGTAAAAAAATGAAATACTAATAAAATAAGATTCAAAAAAGGTGTTTGTTCATATATGTGGCCTTACATATTATAAAAAATCATAAAAATATAAAAATTAAATTTGATGATGTACATACATTTTTACTTTGATATTCTTGTAAGAATGTAATTAATTGAGCTTGGGATGATCCTAGATTCTAGACCAATATTCTATCTGCCTCTGATGGGAAGCTCCAACTTGAACTAAGTCCAGTTCTGAATGTATTATTTATAAGGTAAAGAAAACACTGCTTTTCTCACCACTGCTCAACACCATGATGCTTGCAAAGATTTGTCCAGATGTGCAGTGCACAGGTTATTTTTTTTCTATATATTTCTTTATTTATATTCCCATTTACAGAGTAATGCTAAGAAATAGGGCCTATTCTCATTTTGTCTCATGTTCTCGGACTACTTGAAGACAGGTGAGGGGTATGAGGCTGTGGATTCTACTGATGGTTCTGGCCCTGTGGACTTCTCAGGTGAATCTGGGGAGGGCATCCACATTGTGGAGAAGACCTGTCATCCCCAGTGACGCCCTTTTAAGACCTGAGCCCAAGTCTAGTACACAGAGGGATAGCAGAGTTGGAGATGGAAGTTGGGAGTCACTGTGTGAGAGCCACACACGGCAGAGCATGGAGGACGCAGTCGGAGAGGAGTGAAGGCTCTGCTTAGAGAAGAGCAATAAAAGACATTCCACCTAAGAGTAAGGAACTACATCGTGTGGGAGGAGAGGGGGTTTGTCAGGACCCAGATTTACCTACAGTACGGAGTCCAGGTTTTCTCCATATTGGAAAGAGAAGTGTTCCTATGAAACCTTTCCAAGTTGAAATAGCATAAAGGGAAGAAGTTCTCACCTTTCATTAGATGGAAAAAAATTTCAAATAACCTACCAAGTCATACAAAAAAACACCTAAGACCTAAATTAACATAAACCTCTAGTAAAAGCAGGGGTGCTCTGATAATGCCTGTAGAAAGCAGTTTCCAGAAAGGAGCTCCATGGGATGAGGTGGGGCACTGCCTCTAGAATGGCTGCTGCAAAACCCATGCCCAACGGTCTTTGCTTTTCCGCTTTTGTTGTAACAGCATGTAGGGTAGCTCCAGAAGAAGGCCCAGTTTCCCCGCCCAGCGAATGCCCCTGGTTCTAAAAGGTTGGGCGTCTGAACAATGGCTACAAGGACACAGATGCATTCCCAGGGTCAAACTGTTCTCTGACATGTATGCACCAAAAAAGCCAGATGTCTTTCCTTGAGATAACAGCTGTATGCACCTTTTCTGAGGTTCCCATGTATATAGGCTGTTTCCATTATGCCCATCGCTCCCTCTGTTTGCTTGTCCTTAAAATCTCTCCCTGACTCAAGTCTGGTGCGGTAACTTTCCCTACCTGCTGCCATCAGGAGCCAGAAACATGGTGGACTGGCCACCATCAGGAGTTGGTTACTTTGTCCAACCAGATGCCCTCAGACTGCCCTGTAAGTAACAAAGGAGGAGGCTTCCCCTCCAGCCCTCTGAGCAGTTCCTGGCTTAGGGCTTTTACATTACAAAGCAGAACTCCTTTTCAGATTTCTTTTTATTAGTGAAAAGAGGTACTAATTTAGGTTTTTGGTAAAACAGAAGTGAAGGAACACAAACTTTATAAAAGTCAGGGATTGGTGCACCTAGTGGTCTCAGTTTAGAAACCCAGCAGTTTAGATTATCCAGTATTGGTCTTTCTCCTTCTTGCTTTTTTTATGTAGCATAATCCCCTCTAGCTCCATTCATGTTGTTGTAAATGACAAGATGTCATCATTTTTAGGTTGTGTAGTATTATGTTGTGTATATAGACCACATGTTCTTTATCCATCCATCTGATGATGAACACATAGGTAGTTTCCAATCCTTGGTCATTGTAAATGAATGCTGTAATAAGCATGGGGGTGCATGTACCTCTGTGAAATAGAGGTTTTGTGTTTATAGGGTAAATACCCAGCAGAGGAATAACTGAATTCAATTCTCAATTTTCTGAGACGTCTCCATAATGCTCCCCATGATGGTTGTACATTTTACATTCCAACCAACAGTGTAAAAGCATTCTGTTTTTTCTGCATCTTTGCCAAACCATGTTGTTTCTAGCCTTTTAGATAATAGTCATTCTCACAGGTGAGAGGTGACATCTCATTGTTGTTTTGATTTGCATTTTCCTGAAAACAAGCAAGGAGGAACATCCTTTCATATGCCAGTATGTTTTTGAATATCAGTATGTCCTCTTTGGAGAAATGTCGATTCAGTCTTTAGCCCATTTATTTTTTTCAAAGATTTTGGATAGTGTTATCTTTTCAAAAAAATGAACAATATCAATAACAATAAAACCAAACAGGATAAAACATTAAGCACACAGGATTTGGGCATAAAAGATAAATTTGAACCTTGGCTCTGACACTTAACTGTAGGTAGATTTCTTAGCTACAGTTTTCTCATCTATAAAATGGGGATAAGAAAATCTATGTCACAGGTTTGTCTTAAATAAGATAATATATGCCAAGTTCTTGAATAGGCCCCACAGAACACTCACAAGCAAAGAAACTGAAGAGGTAATCAAGTCTCCCTAAAAACAAAAAACCAGAACCAGATGGCTTTTTCAGTGAGTTTCACCAAACCCTTAGAGAAGAATGAACACTCATTCTACTCAAATTCTTCCAAAACAGTGAAGAACAGGGAACACACCTAAACACTCTCCATGAGGCCAACATCACACTGATACCAAAAACTGACAAGGACATCACCAAAAAAGAAAATTACAGACCAATATCTCTAATAAACATAAGTGAATAGGTCTAATAGACCTGTTTTTGTATGTGGAGTTTCTTTACACTTTCTATAGCATCTTTTAGTATTTTTTGAAGAACTGGTTTTGTTGGTGATAAATTCCTCTAACTTTTGCTTACTGGAAAAGATTTTTATCCTTCCTTCAGTTCTTAATGATAATCTCCCAGGGTATAGTATCTTAGACTGAAAATTGCTTTCTTTTAGTCTTTTGAATACATCATGCCATTCCCTTCTGGCCTGTAGAGTTTCAGTTGAGAAATCCTCTAACAATCTTATGGGGACTCCTTTCTATGTGACTTGTTTTTCTCTGGATGCTTTTAAGATTTTTTTCTTTATCTTTTATTTTTGACATTTTAATGACAATGTATATTGGTCTAGGTCTGCTTGGGTTTCTTTTATTAGGGACTCTTTGAGCTTCCTGGGTCTGGAGGCTTGTTTCCTTCTTCAGGTTAGGAAAGTTCTCAGCTATTATTTCTTCAAATACAGTTTCTGCCCTCTTTTCTCTCTTCTACTTCTGGGCCCCCTATAATGTGAAAATTGTTTCTTTTGATGTTATCCCATCAGTCTCAAATGCTATCTTCATTTCTTTGCATTCTTTTATCTTTGTTGATTTGCTTGAGTGCATTCCTCTGCCTTATCTTCTAGCTCACTGATTCTATTGGAGGCTTCATCCATCCTATTCTTGAGTACCTCTATTAAATTCTTTAGGACAGCTATTGTGTTCTTTATTTCTTTGACATCTGTTTTGAGCTGCTTCACTTCTTTTTTGTTGTTCTCTCTTTCTTCCTCTATTGTTTTCTTGATTTCTAGGAGTATGCTTATCACTGTTGCCCTAAATTCATCCTCAGGCAGTGTGTAGTTATCTGTTGTATTCAGATTTTCCACTGGGTTTTTGATAGAATCCATTATTTCTCATAATTTTCTTTGTGTCTCTGCTGTTTGGCATTCTGTTTATGTTTTTGTGGATTAAGTTTCCCTTCAGTGATGGCCCTGTGTAGGGTATTAACTTATACCAAATAAGCCTGGATCTTGATTTGGACACTGGGATTTCTTGAGTTTTGTGGTGTTACCACTGGTAGGATGTGTTGAAGTTCTTATGTAGGCCTTCTTTTGCCACTCAAAAGCTCAGTCTATTGGGTTGGAATTTGCATGTGGGTTGCAGAGCCTTCCTCCAACGTCTCAGCTACTAATCTCAATGAATACCTTGCTTTTGGCTCACAATTGGCAAGCAGGCTTCAGTTTCACCTACACACACAAGGTGTGATCATGGGTAGGGTTGAGTTTCCCTCTGGGAGAATCCTCTCTTCCTTTAAGCCTGAGGGCGGGATTTCTGGTCGGTAAATCCTGTAGCTAGCAGGCATTATGGTGGGAGGGAGTGGAGGCTGAGTTGCTTTCTGGTTATGGCGGCGCCCAGCATAATATTCTCACCAGGCTTCCTGTTCAAACCAAGACAATGCTGCCCCTTTTGCCCTACGCCTAGACCCTCTTCCCCAGCTCTGTGTCCCCATCCCGCAGGCAGGTTCTCTGCTGACTTCGAGATTCCTGGGAGGGCCGGTCCTTCCTGAAGTTGTGCTCCTCCATCGCGGCTGAAATCCCCAGTCGGAGTCTGCAGTATAGTTCTAAACCCGGATATTTTCTTCTACCCTTTGCTGTCGTTGCTGTATCTTTATAGCCTCTCTGCCTGCTTTTCCTTGGTATTTATTTCTGGAAAATAGGTGAAATTTTAGTTGTTCTGTGGGGACGATGAGTCTCGCACCTACCAGGTCGCCATCTTGGCTGGAAGTCAATCTTCAGCCCATTTTTGATCAGGTTGTCTGCTTTTCTGTTTTTGAGCTTTATGAGTTCTTTATATATTTTGGAGATTAAGTCCTTTTGAGATGTATAATATACAAACATCTTCTCAATCAGTAGGATATTCAGACAAGTCCTTACTCTGTGCCCTGGGGAGATTCAGGTGGTTTGTCAAGAGTGGAAAAAACTAACAAACTACTGATTACCCTTGATCTCCTCACATATTGAGGTGTCATTGTCCTTATATATTACATTCCTACATGATTTGGATTTCTGAGCAAAGGACATTTTTAACTAGAAATAATTAAGGGTAGGATATCCCTCCAGAGAGATTTAGAGATCTTTTTCTGTGGACACATGCCAGGGTAGTGAAACTCTCTCCTTTCTTCCTGCTACACATTTGCTTACATTCAATAGGAAGAACAATCTGTCTCCCTCTCTCCCTCTCTCCTTCCTCCTTATCTCTTCTTTCTCATTAAAAGAATTGGGCCATGGGGCTTGAGGCAAGATACTACTCTTGGGTGCGGCTTTTCAGTTTGAGTAAACTGGGGAGGGAGATATATCACCTAGGTCTCTGTCTACTGCTTTGACTCCTTTTCAAGTTTGCAGAAGCAAAGAGTAAACATTTTTTGATGTTCAAGAAAGATGGACTTAAGCTACACTGGGGTCAGCATAGGTCCCATATGCATACCACCTTCCTAGAGGCCTTGTAATTCCAGGCAGGGCCTGACTGTCTTCCTCCACAACTTTTCTCACCATAGACACACAATGTCACTGTCAATCTCCCTCCATGACCATTGTCACTCTTCAGAAGATGGAGTACTTACTAAGAGGTGAAGCTGATCCCTTCCTTTCTTTAGGCCTAAGCTCCTGGGATACCCAAAACCTAGACCACAAACATGGCAGAGACAAATGATACCATTTCTTACTGGAAGAAAGAAGAGATTTATAAGTGCTATCCTTGGTTATAAGAAATAGAGACTGTCCTTTTTGGAGGATGATAGCATCAAAAAAAAAATAAAGGTTATCTATCCAGATTATTTTTAACTTGGAAAATTTCCTCTTACAAATGGAGACTTTTCTGGTTTTAGGGACACATTTCATAAAATAGTACCTAGGACAGGACTCAGGGCTAAGATCCTAGAATCTTTGGCCCATGCTGGTGGGGACTGATATATAGCTCTCCTATTCAACTTTTAAGTCACCAGCATGTTTTTCTTTAAGGCCTGGTTGCCCTGGGTCTTCAACAACCAACATCCTTTGTGGTGGGGAGAATCCTTGGCCTCTGGAGTCCCTAAATTACTCAGAGCCGTATGTGGCTTCTGAAGATCTTTTCAGTGGTCCTCACAATGATTGGGGTTAAGGAGTAGGGACATTGTTCCTTTTGGGTCTTGTCTATTTCTTTGTACTCTTTGGTCTTTGAAGGAATTCCTATACCTATCTCCAACATCCTGTTTTTAGAGTGTAAATTCAGCTTTGAGAAGATGCTCCTTGGGAGTTCCTTATCAGTCCTCTCCCTTTTGTACTCTGCCTCTGGAAAACTGCGCTCTAGGAATGGAGTCTTCTGGTACTGCTCCCAGTCCTCAGTTCATTTCCTGCCATTGCTTGTGATCATCTGTGGGTGGCTTTTATTGGTTGCCAGTAGAATTCCACTCTGCCAGATTTTGTCTTTTGTGACTGAAAAGTCTCTTTTCTCTTTCTCATAGACAATACCAGCAGGAACCTCTCAATTTCTCTGAGCTTTTTGGGACTATCTCCCTGAACTGCCTGAATCTCTTCCAAGAAACTGGTCAATCTTGGATATAGTTATGGGTGACTGAGATGGTAAAGGCAGACTGACAAAGGGGCCAGGATGGCATCTCTCTCAGCTTAAAGTTTTATAGATTCAAGGTCTTAAGAGATAGGTCACCATCATCTTCCCTCCTAGCACCCCAGAGTTGGAAGACAGTCCACTAAGTTGTGGGATCTAGTCAAAAGGGGCTCTGATGACAGAAAGAAGTCCAATATTAATGGTGGATGAGGGGAAAGTGAGGTGAGCTCTAATGACAGAGAAAACCTGGGTGACTTAGATGAGGATGCCTGGAGATGAGGGTGGGGAGAGGCATGAAAAAGTCAAGGAACAATCAGAAGGACACAGAGGCCAAGGGACTCTGGAGCAAAGGTAGTAAGACCATCTGTGGGAGTGATAAATGTCTCTGAGTGTGAGAAACAATGGTATAGGGCTCTGGTGACATGATAAAAGCCAGTAATAAGGTGAAAAAAGTATGGTGGAGGCCAAGTCCACTGACAGTGAAGGTGAGAGGTCATTGCTGGGAGCCTAGATTGGTTCAGTGAAGGAAATGGATCAGCAGAGGCTGATTAAGAGACCTCGTAGGGGCCACTGAGGTGGAGACCAGTGTTATGGGGATTCTGAAGAATTTGGACACTGAGGTGGACAGAGGAAGAAACATTTTCAGAAAATTCTTTGAACAACAGACTGCTAGGTTTTGACAACTGGATTTAACAAAAGACTGAAATAAACTATGGGTCTTTTGGTGATTTTCATTTAATTAAATCTATTCCCTAGTGTCTTCACCTTTATAATAAAAAGAAGGGGGTAGAGGGGAAGATTTACAAATCTAGAATAAATTAAAACAATCTTTTAAATCTTTGTATCCAAACATAACTGTTTCTTTTAATTAAAAAAACATATTTACGGAAAGCTATCTAGTAGACTTTACTTTTATATAATTAACCTAAGCAGATCAACTACCTTTTTATTAATCAGATTTATTTTAAGTCTGCTGGGAAAACTCTCAATAGATTTGTATTAAAGTTTGAAAAACTTTTAGATAACTTAATCATTCCTATTTTCCTTAATTTTATGTGGGAAAAAGCAAATCTGTGTGTTATTTGATGGCTACTCTAGAAAAACCCAGATAATTTAAAATAGATAAAATACATCTTAATAATTTTATTATTTTGAATTGAGGTATGAGTTTTGGGAAAGGAAAAATCATGAATAGTTTTTAGAAAAGATAAGAAGTATCTAAAAATAGGAAACAACTTGAAGACAAATAGGAGTCTCTGGGCAGGTACTTTAACTTACCCAAATTCTATTTTTACTTTAGTTTTTATTTTTCATGTACTGATTGCAGTAATTTATGAATATACATTTATATTAGGTATTTTGGCATATGCACATATGTTTAATACAGTTAAAGCTTTTATCTATAGCTAAGAAAATAAGTGATCTATAATTAAAAGCATTCATGTTACAATAACCATCTAAATAATTTTTTAACAAATGGAAATCATATCCATTATGCAATATGTTTGCATTTATTGTACATGGTATAATTAACTATATTATCTTTAAAGTGATCAATAAAATTTTTTTCCAGATAACAAAGGAAATTATAGAAAATGAAGAACTGTTTAGCTATTTTTTTCTCCATGAGCACTCATTTCATATTATTTAATAATTTTGACAAAAAAGAACTACAGAAATATCATCCAAAAACATTTTGTTTACTATCATTCTAAGTATAATTTTTTTTTAGGTACAGGCAGGAATGAAGGCCAATAAGCAGGCAGAGAGGAAGCATTTTATTTTTATTTTGTAGTTCAAAATGGTTGTTTCCACCCCTCTCCGGGGGTCATCGGGACATAAACCCAGGTCCTTGGGATGTATGTGAATGGTATTCCTTCAGAGGTGGATGACTTAACTACTACTCCACCAGGGCACACCTCTAAGGGTAAATTTTGTATTTAATGACTAATGATTCATATATTTATTTAGAAATTGTTCAGCCTTTGAAAGATTCCTTATTATTTGTTGACGTCTTAATGTTAATTATGAAAGAAAGGTTTCGATGTAGAAAACTTATTTTGAAATATACACATAATGACAGATGGTTTAAGATAGTTAACTTGGACCCTTAAAATTTTTAAGCAAGCTCTATGATCGAAAGCCAGTAGTTACTATTGCTTGGGAGTATAGAAAGGTGACATCACGTACATTAAACAAAATGATCTCATCTTTAGAAAAATAAGACAAATAATATCCCCATGAGGGTTTCTTCAATTTTTGTTCTAAGGTAGTACAGTACCTCTTAAATACACAATCTTGTTTGTGTCAAAAGCTCTTCAAAATGGTCAGTATAATTCCAAATTGCCCTTAGTGAAATTGTACCAGTCAGAATGTTCAGCATATTAATTGTCTCACTAACAAAGATGAAGAAAACAAGTGTTTGGCCAAGAAAAGGTGCAATTTTAGATTGAGAAGATCCTAAGAGAAGCGGAATGGTTCTCAAGATAGTGTTTAAGTATAACTTTGTTTCTCCTGAGCTAGACCAAAGGCCAATGGTTACCAATAAAAAGTCAGATAAAATCTCCTGAAATAAGTGGGATAACTAAATTTAAAAGCAATTTTTCAGAGATAGAAACCAAGACTGAAGAAAGTTAAGGTTGAGGTTTTGAAATGATGAATGTGAGGCAAAATGCCAGAGGACACCCCTGGGAATGACTTGAGGATAGACTTATCAGGTGTGGCCTATCAACTTTAAAGAGGCCCCCATGATATCTGTCCTCCCTGACAGTCATTTTTATTAACTCCTCTCTTCAGTGTTGGAAGGACCTGTGACTTTCTTCTAACCAAGGGAATGCAACAAAAAGGTGATGGACTGTACATGATTGTACTTACTTGGCAAACTAAGAGGAAATACTGGGCATGCCCTGGTGGCCTAGTAGCTAGTACATGGGAGCAGTCCCACATACGTCCCAAGGTCCCAGGTTCAAGACCCACAGCTAAGGGGTACAACCAAATAAAAATATAGTACTGCTTCTGCCCCCCTCACAAAAAAAAAAAAAAAAAAAAAAAAAAAAAAAAAAGCAAGTAACCCATCTTGCTAGAGTCTCTCTAATCCCAAATTGCCATGAATCCTAAAGCTACAAGGAAATGAATTCAGTCATCAACCTGAGGGGTTGTGGAAACAGAGCCTTTCTCAGACAAGAGTTTAATGAGAATCCAGCTTTGGCTGACACCTTTTTTGCAGCCTTGTGAGATCTCAAGCAGTTACCTAACTAAGCCATGTCCATACAGACCACCCAGACTTGACCCCTAAGAAACTGAGATAATAAGCCTGTGTTGTTATGCTTAAGTGTGTGGTAATTTGTTAAGCAGTAATTAAAAGGGAAAGCACTAGGCTATGCCATATTCGCCCTACAGATTTTTCCTCTTCTAGATACTTTTATTTCCACAATTCTACTTAATGTTTAGATTCCTTCCTCCAGCCATGGGTTGCTGAAGTTAAAATGACTTTTTCAAATTTTACTAGATTCTTTGGGTAAAAATTAACCAATGTACTTTTACCCATTTAAAACAATATTAATATTAGCATGGTAAAAGAAAAGGCGATGCGTTAGCAGGAACCAGCTTTATTTACACAGCTGTCCTCAACCCAACTGCAGCAAAGACACATTTTTCGCAGCACATAGGTCCCTCTCGAATTAGGTTGCATGCCCTTGGCGTTCTCTCCCTTTCAGGTTTTACACCTACTGGAAATTCAGCAACAGTTAAATTGAAGCTGTAACTGATTTTAAGCTTATTAATTAACAATTCCTGATTTCACTGCAGATGGCACTTCTGAGACCTATGATAGGACAGGTACTGGGGCCACAATGTACACCAGTGTTATTGTTGCCTCAGCCAAATTTTACAAAGGAAAGGAAAGTAAACTAGTGACTAGAATTCAGAGATGCTTCACTATCATCTTCAATTAGCTGCCAAAGAAGTGCCTAGTACTGACTGTCTCCTAAAAGTCGTACCCCTCTAGGTATCTGAAATAAAGAAACAGGAATTAATTCTCCACAAAAGATTTCTCCCTTCATTTTCTTCTTTTCAATACCAACCTTAATTGTTGCTAGAGGTTTCTGAGGGATTCAGATCAAAAAAGCTTAGACCAACTTAGATTTATAATTAGAAAACAAATGTTATTTTTGGTATTAAGGATAAAATGAAGCCAATTACACATAGGTATCTATATATGCATTTATAGACACTAAAGCACAAAGCAACTGATCTAGCCATACCTAATGCTTAATGACGTTGAATCTTTTTTCTTCAGCAAAACAGAACGTAAGCTCCTGGTGGGCAGGGACCATATTCCGGTCAGCTTTGGATTTCCCCACCATATGACTCACAGTTCACTCCAAGGACCACTCATAAAAGTTCTTGAATTTAATTAAATGAGAAAATAAGCATTTTTAAAAGCTGAATGATGATTGTTGAGGTGACAGCTGAACCTAGGTATTCAAACAATGCCATTCTTACTCATGTTGCAGTGAAACTATTATGAAGAAAGGGGAAGAAAATTATAACAAATAATAGCACTAAAATTTCCAAGCTTAGAGAAAGGAAGAATTACATCAAGTTTAGTTAGTGAAAACGACTAGTGTTTAACATGTTTGAATAAAAACACTTTCTCACCATCTTTAAATAAAAATGAATTGTATGCTTTAATTGAAACTGCACAGGCATCAGGACTTAATTGCTTCCTGGTCCACGGGGAAGCCACTGCACCACTAACTCCCCAGTGCTCTTGAGGTACGTGGTAGCCATGTCCTCCTCCGCTGGAAGTCCTTGAGGCAGCTTCAGGGGCTGGATTCTATGACCCAAAAAAATGCTTTTAGAATTACACAACTTAACAACCTTTTAAAAAACTTCTGAAATAACAAACAAACCTTATCAAATGTTTAACCACTTTCAGTTTTGCATTCACTGAAGGGATATTCTTATGAACTTGGGGAGTATGTGCCTAGAAACAAAGGAAACAATGCTATGGGTCAATTTCACAGCACATGGTCCCATGTTTCATTATAATGTTAAGCTGAAGGCTCATTCTGTCTAATTCATACTTTCAAACAAATTTCACTAAATAATACATTTTAAACAAAAGAAATAATAAAAATACACCTTGAAGTTTAAAAAGTAAAAACACAAAAGGTAACTACAACGGTTGCATACTTTTTCTAATCCGAGCATTTTTATTGTATCTTTTTCCCAGTATGGACGCCTTTTTGTACTTTTAATTCTGGTAACAATATGCAGCTTATGAGGGTGCTGTGGATCCCCACCATATTTTTCATGGTCTGCAGGTGAAGGTTGAAACACCTAGAAAGAATTATAAACAGCTCATTTTAAACTTATACAGTTTCTATGTAACTGTTTTTTTCTTTAAAAAATCCCAAACAACTAGAGAATAATCTTATCCCTAATCTTTATAATTTTTATCTTCAACTTGAACATTTCTACTCATCTGATTACTCCAATTGATGGAGTTAAAGAATTTTATACTCTAAGAAAAATATCACACAGGCCAGGATTTTGTTATATTTTGTTTTTTTCAAGAGTAAAACAGGACTAAAGAGGACCCCTGACCCCCTTCAACTGGGGGAACAAACAAAAAAGGTTACAATGACAGTAACACATGTGTATCACAGAAAGTATGTACAAAGTATTAGGAGCGGACAAATGACAGTCTATGAAGACCAGAAACAGCTCCATGGAGTTGACATCTGAACTGATTCGCTAAGAATCAAAAGATCCTAGGAAGCTATTCCACAGAAAAACTTCTCTAAGATAGAAATTTTCAGTCCATAAAAAGAGCCGAAGGGTCTACACTCTAACACTATAAAATTAAAAATAAATTTAAGGTCATATCCACAGTCCTCAATAGAACAACTAAATAAATCATGATTTATGCCTTCAAAATAATAATAATAATATTAAAATATAATGCAGCTAAATATATTATGGTATGTCCTACCGGATACAATGCTGACATTAAAATGATTAAGGTTTACTATTTATACAGGCATTAATGCTGAAGGACGGTCATAATATATTCTTGAGCAAAACCTCCCACATTTCATACTACTATGTGCAGCAGGACCTTTGTCTGTACCGAACACATGAGTGTGCATATGTGACAAATACTATTAACACTAATTCTAAGAATCATATGTACTTATTTCTACCTATGCTTACATGTGTCTAAAGATCTCAAAGACCAACAGTTACACCTCTGGGGAATCACACTTTGGAAGGATCAAAACAAGCAAACAAACAAGACAGTACTTTAATCAAAAGGATTATTATTCAATCATTAATTTATCACATTATACTGCTAAAGGAAGAAAACAGAGAAGAATTATACATGAGATGACTCACATCACCGAAAACATCCAACAGAACAGGATGTGGAAATCACTGACATTAGTTGCTGAAGGATGTTTTTTGGTTCTTTTTTTTCTTTTGTATTTTTCTACGGATTTTGAAGAGATGTAGGATGAGAAGAATGGTGGCAAGGAGAGGATGGTGGGGGGGGTGCCCAGTAAAAGGAGAGAAGATATAAAGAAATGGCATGAAGAGTATGAAATATTTGAGAAAAGCAAGTGGTTCCATGTGGTTATTAAGTAGAAAAAAAGCAATGTAGGAGATGAAGTTGAACTATGCTCAACTATGCTGAGCCTTTAGAAATTTCTAGCAGTGAGGGATACAGAGCTATTGAAGATTTGAAGCAACATCACCATATTTAAAAATAGATTCATTCAGAAAGAAAACTCTATTTGTAATGAACTAGAGATGGAAGACTGGTACAAGGAAACCCAGTTAGGAAGCACTTATGGCCAGGGTGTAAGAACCTGAACTACACCGTTGTAACAGAAAAGGGACTGACTTGGGGACTCTGGGTAGTAAAATAGGTTTGTGGGAGGAGTAAAGTAGAGGAGGGGTTAAGACTGAATCAGAGGTTTCTAGTTAGGGCAATCAGGCAGAAAGTACCTTCTTTTTGTTTGACTGGGGGGAAAGTAAGAGTGTGAGTTTAATTTTGGATATGTTTAACTTGAAATATTTAAGAGTTATTGAAGCAAGAAGGGTTGAAAACCTTCTGAGACGACAGGAGTATGTTTAGAAGATAGACAACGTCTGGAGACACACGCCTCAAAATATTTCTATGAAGTTTAAATGTTTTCACATTTACTACAGCTGGTGATCAAAATCACTGCCTTGAATTTAAATAAATTATAACGTTGGTATTTCTCCTTTTCTTCCAAAAGTTTATAGACTAAGAAACATGACAAAGTACAATATAATACAGTTGTGGAAAGGACAGCAATAGAAAGACCAGGACTTGAAAAATAAGAGTTTTCTAATAAAAGAATATGAACAACATTAAAAGCATCAAGGCAGTCAATAGAAATGCTATTTTATCTTTTTAAATAATCAATGGACAATGGTGGTTGTCAGGAGCTGGGGAGAGGGTGAATGGGAGTTACTGTCTATTGGGTATAGTGTTTCAGTTCTACAAGATGGACAGAGTTTTGATAATGATGGTGATGATGGAAACACAACAATATGGATGCATTTAATACCAGTGAACTGTCCACTTAAAAATGATTAAGCTAGTAAAGTTTGTTATCTGTAGTTTATCACAATACAAAAAAACTGAGGAACAAAAATGTAACTACAAAAAGCCCCAGGCTTTACAATACCATAGTCTCTATCATATAGTCCAGCATTTGTGTTCCCAGGCATTTACCTCAAATGAGTTGGTAATTTATGTTCACACAAAACCTCACACGAATGTTTGTAGCAGCTTTATTCATTAATGCTAAAAAGTAAAAGCAACGAAGATGTCCTTCAGTCGGTAAATGGATAAACAAATTTTGATACATTCAGACAATAGAATATTATTTAGTAATAAAAGAAATGAGATGCATAGTTACAAAAATTTAGGTTATAAAAATTCACCTTTCATTATTTCTAGAATCTTGATTGATTTTTGAGTTTTCAGATACATTATGGAAAAACAACTTGACCTTTCAAATTCATAGCTTTCCTCAGTTATAGTAGGAGATGTTTTAGTTCATTCACAATTCAGCATTCTTTTGACTTAAGATACAATTAACGACAACAACAACAACAAAAAGCTATCAAATCACAACAAGATGTCAAGGAACCGCAACTACATGCTGCTAAGTGAGTGAAGCCAATCTGAAAGGGTTACATATTGCATAATATTAATAATGTGACATTTGGAAAAACACAAAACAAGATTTTGAACTATACTACAAAGTGAGAGCAATCAAAACTGTACGGTTCTGGAATAAAAACAGATACATAGATCAGTGAAATAGAATAAAGTCCAAGAAATAAACTCACACGTATATGGCCAGTAAATGTATGACAAAGGAGTCAAGAGCATATAACGGAGAAAGGAAAGTTATTTTAATAAATGGCATTGGGGAAACTGGACAGCCACATGCAAATGAATGAAACTAGATGACAAAAATTAATTCAAAATAGATTAGAAACTTGGATTAAGATAGGAAATCATGAAATACACAGAAAATATAGGCAATACATTCCATGATATCAGACTTAGAGGTTTTTGGGAACTCAACTCCAGCAGCAAGGGAAACAAAAACAAACAAATGAGATCACATGAAACTAAAAAGCTTATGCACGGAGAACAAAACTATCTCTAAAATGAAAAGATAATACTACTGACTGTGAGAAGAAAATTGTTCATCATACAACTGAGAAGGGCTTAATCTCCAAAATATATAAAGAACTCATAAAACTCAAAACAGAAAAAGTTTGATATAGTACCAATTGCTTAGTTTTACTTTGGCCTCTTTTGCCACAGCTGTTTTTCCTCAAAGATCTCTTTGAGGTTGAGGTTGTGGAGTGGTTTTTCCCACATTGTTTTCTAGATATTTCATGGTTGTGGTTCTAATGTCCAGTTCTTTGATCCATCTTGAGTTAACTTTTGTGTATGGTGATAAAGAGTAATCTACTTCTCTTTTTTTTTTTTGCAGATGTCTTTCCAATTTTCCCAGCACCATTTGTTAAACAGATTTTCCTGATAGCATTGTATGCTCTCAGCACCTTTGTCATAGATTAACTGTCCATATTGGTGTGGCTTTATTTCTGGGCTCTCAATATGATTCCACTGATCAGTGTGTCTGTTTTTGTTCCAGTACCAAACTGTTTTGATGATAATAGCGCTGTAGTATAGTTTGAAGTTAGGGAGTATGATTTCCCCCATGGTTCTTTTTTTCCCTCTTAAGATAGCTCTTTGGCTATTTGAGGCCTTCTGTGATTCCATACAAATTTTGGTATTATTTGCTCCATTTCCTGAAAGAATATTTCTGGGACTCTGATGTGAATTGCATTAAACTTACATATTGCTTTAGGTAGAATGGCAATTTTTACTATGATAACTCTTCTAATCCATGTAAATGTAATGTTTTTCTGTCTCTTGTGTCTTCTATATCTTTTAATGTCCTGTGGTTTGCAATATAGTGGTCTTTCCCCTTCTTTGCTAATTTTATTCCCAGGTATTTGATCTTTCTTGGCGTTACTGTGAATAGAATGCCTTTCTTAATTTTTTTTTCCTCTCCTTCACTGTCTGTATATAGGAATGCTGCTGATTTTTTTGTGTGTTGATTTTATATCCTACCACTTTGCTGCATTCACTTATTGTTTCAAGCAGTCTTTTTCATGGAATCTTTAGGGTTTTCTAGGTATAATATCATATCATCTGCAAATAATAAGTTTTATTTCTTCTTTTCCAATCTGAAATGCTTTAAAATGTGTTTTTCTTGCCCTACTGTTCTGGCCAACACTTCCAGAACTATGCGGAATAGTAGTGGTGAGAGTGGGCAACCTTGTCTTGTTCCAGATCTTAGGAGAAAGACTCAATTTTCCACCAATGATTATGATGTTGGCTGTGGGTTTGTCATATATTTCTTTTATTATGTCGAGGTATGCACCTTCTATTCCTATTTTGGTGAGGGTTTTTTTTTTTTCAAATCATTAATGGGTGGTGAGTTTTGTTAAATGCTTTTTCTGCATCTATTGAGATGATCATATGGTTTTTCATTTTCAGTTTGTTAGTGTGGTATATCACACTGATATGCATATGTTGAACCATTCTTGC
The DNA here is from genome assembly GCA_004363575.1 of Solenodon paradoxus. Lineage (NCBI taxonomy): Eukaryota > Metazoa > Chordata > Mammalia > Eulipotyphla > Solenodontidae > Solenodon > Solenodon paradoxus. Next base: position 171,657 of record RJWH01001254.1, on the reverse strand, counting down.
ATTGGAATAGTATTCACTTGATCATGGTGTATGATTTTTGATGTGCTGTTGAATTCTATTTGCCAGGATTTTGTTGAGGAATTTTGCATCCATATTCAAAAGAGGCCAAAGTAAATCTAAGCAATTAGGACTATATGAAACTGAAGAGCTTCTGCACAGCAAAAGAAACCACCATAAATACAAAAAGGCAACCCACAGAATTTGAGAAAATATTTACATAGCATACAGCAGATAAGTGATTCATCTCCAAAAGAGCTCACACACCTCAACAATAAAAAAACAAATGACCCACTCCAAAAATGGGCAAAAGAACTGAATAGACACCTATCTAAAGAAGACACTCACATGGGCTACAGATATCTGAATAAATGTTCTACATAAGTCATCATCAGAGACATGCAAATAAAAACTACAATGAGATAGCACCTCATACCAGTGAGAATGGTCTATATATATATATAAAAATGGAAATAGCAGGTATTGGAGGGGGTGTGGGGAAAAATGAACCCTCCTACACTGTTGGTGGGAATGTAACTTGGTATAGCCTCTTTGGAAAACAGTATGGAGATGCCTCAAACAAATAACAATGTATCCAGCAACTCCACCCAGTTATATATACAGAGGATACAAAATGTCCATCAGAAAACATATCTGCACCCTGATGTTCATAGCAGCACAGTTCACAATAGCCAGGACATGGAAACAACCTAAATGCCCAATAACAGATGACTGGATAAAGAAGCTGTGATATATACTCAATGGAATTCTACGCAGCAACTAAAAAAAATGAAATTGTGCCCTTTGCAACAATGCATGAAGTGGAAGGGATCATGTTAAGTGAAATAAGTCAGAAAGAAAAAGAGAAATATAGGATGGTTTCACTCATGTGGGATATAATGAAATGAAACAAACAGATAAATCCCAGTAAAAACTCTCAGCACACAAGATGATGACTGCAAAGGGGGTGGGAGGGAGAGGGAAGGAAAGAGGGAATGAGGTGGTGGTAAAAGACACTGGAACTCTGGTGGAGGGCATGGTATATGAAATATAGATTGAGATGCAATGTCAGTATTCAAAAATGAATGTAGCACTGTGAACAAGAGATAATAAATATCAATAATTTAAAAACAAAAACAAAAAACAGAAAAATAAGCAAAAGTTTTTTGCTTATATATAAATAAACACTTCTCCAAGGAAGACAGACAGTTAAGAGGCACATGAAAAGATGTTCCTTCTTAATTGTTATTAGGGAAATGTAATCAAACACACAATGAGGTATCTACTCAGACCTGTGAGAATGGCTATTACCCAAAAGACTGGAAACAAGAAGGATTGGTGAGGATGCAGAGAAAAGGGAACCATTATAGAAAGCAGTATGGAGATTCCTTAAAAAATTGAAAACAGAAATTTTATTATTCCACTTTCAGGTATTTACCCCCAAAAACAAACTAACAAACAAAAAACACTTATTGAAAGAAATATATGCAGTCCCATGTTCACTGCAGCACTATTTATGATAGCTACGTTGTGGAAACAATCTAAGTGCCCACATCTGAACACTACTTAACTGTTTAAAAAAAAGAACAAAGATGAAATCCTGCCATTTGCAACAACAAGGATGAAACTACAGGGGATTGTGCTATGTGAAAAAAAGTCGGAAGGAGAAAGAAACAATGGATGATCTCACTCATAGGCAGATAATAAAGAAACAAAGCAAATGAACAGACAAAACAAAAACTAACCCTTGAACAATGACAACAGAACTAAGATTAACAAAGGGGAAAGGGTTGGGAGCTGGGGGCAAAGGGTATTTGCAGGGATCCAATGGATGGTGGTAGAGGAGTATTAGAAATTCAGGGGTAGATGTGACATATTATATATTTGATGAAGGATGAACCTGTACAACTAAAATGTTTATTGTTTTGTAAATCACAGTTGCCTTCAAAAAAAAAGGTCATAACTATAGAGACAATAATAAGATCAGTGGTTGGCAGGGGCTGGAGAATGAGGAAGGAATGAAAAGAAGGAGCAGAGGTTTTAAGGCAGTCAAAGTATTCTGTATGATACTATAAATGTGGATACAGGATATTATGTACTTGCCAAAACCCATAGAATGTACAACACAAAGAATATACTATGGATTTTAGTTAATAATAACAAATATATATGAATACAAGATGTTAATGATAGGGCAATTGTGTATTTAGGGGCAAGGAGGATACAGGAACTCTTTGCACTTTCATTTCTCCATAAACCTGACACTGCTCTAAGAAATAAAACCTATTCATTAAAAAACCAAAACCAAAACCAGCGGAGGGCTTAGGTAGTATTTTCTGAATGATATGCATATAAATATCTAACAGAGAAAACCACAAAGACACAAAGTAACACAAGTCAATATAGAGAGTAAACATGATGAACCACAGAGATCAGGAGCAGGAGGAAGACCCACTGTGGTCTTAGGACAATAGTGATATTAAAACACAAAATATTCTGGAAAAAAAATAGGCAAGTATAAACAAATTCTGAGATGATACAATCCTGTAACTTCTAAGGCCAGTGGTACTTTTTAATTTTTTTAAAGGAAAGGTGCAGGCAGGAATGAAGGTGAGCAGAGGCAGAGAGAGAAGAAAGAAGCACTTTTATTTATTGTACTAGTTGTTCCTTTTTGGTTGTTGTCCCTGACCCTGGTCACAAACCTGGGTCCCGAGAATGCATCTGGACTGTGTTCAGCCAGAGGCGAAGGCCACCAGGGCATGCCAGTGGCATATTTTTAATATTATTACATAATGATTTAATAATCATTATTACATAAATCCTACTATTTTTATATTCTGCACTAATACCTATATCTATGTACAATTTAAAAGCTTTCAATATTATATGGATAGGTACTTTTCAAACGTATCATGGAAAAACAGCAACATTAAAAAAAAAAGCTCACAAAACACTCTTGTTCTTACTTTGTCTGGAATTCTTGACTTGGTAAATTTGTGACGAATCCAATCTGTACAAAGGAGAGACTCCACACCTTCTGCTGTAGTCTAAAACATAATACAAAACATTTGTTTTTTTAGAACACTATCTAGTGCAGAAAGCCATACTGACCAATTTTGGGGTGATAAAGTCTGTTCTTATGTAATCTGTAGTTATTAAGTGTTTGTCTGAGCCCTCTGACTGAATGAATGCATTCCATAGTACCCTTACCATAAAGCAAAAAAAGCACGTATATGTAAGCCACTGGACCAGGGGTGGGCAATATTTTTCTGTTAAGGATCAGATCATAAATATTCCCACTTCTTGGGTAATACGGTTTCATCATTGCCAAATCTCAGCTTCGCCATGATAGAGTGAAAACAGCACAGACAATGTATAAACAAACAGGTGTAGTTATGTTCCAATACAATTTTATTTACAAAAACAGGTAGTGAGCTAAATCTAGCCTGCAAGCTGTAGTGTGCTAATCCCTCCTCTAGACAATATTCAGGAATTCACCTTCAACAATGCAATGTAAAAGAAAGTAAAAAACGAGTTTCTACTTTTCTCTCTAGTCCCACCAATGCCATTACTCCTAGCTCCTACCTCTTGCTCCCTTTCTATAATCCTTCAGTCCCATTTCTCTCAGGCTACTAAAGAAAGAATCCATTGTCAATTCTTCATACCAGGGAACTCCTCTCTGGATGAGCAAATCATTCCCTCATGCCCTCCCTGTATTGCAGAAAAGGTAGAAACAGCCAGAGAACAAAGAAGAGGGAGCGAAGGGATGAACAAAGGTTTGGGCACAGCAGGAAAACTGGGCTTCTAATCCTGGTTCTGTGCCTATCAGCCTGGAGACATGAGACACCTATCCTCTCAGGGTGTCAGTTTCCTCAGGCATTAAAAAAAAAATGAGGTTAAGACAACGTATGTAAAGCTCCTGAAGTTATTAATATCTATTTCCAGTAGTAAGTCTATGTGTAGACTCAGTTCTTATGAATTATATTAGGCTGCAATGTTGAAATTCCTAAAAAAAAATTAAAAAAAAAGATTAAAAAAAGGAATTTGTAAAGAATTTAACTTGCTTGTATGTTTTATTCATTAGAAAAGAAAGAAAAGTTCTTAGAGGAACAGAAAAAACAATCCTGAAAAGAAACATTCACCTGTAGTCTCCCTGGGGGCTTCTGCAGTATTGAGCGTAAAATTCCTGCCATGGGTGTGATGAGAGTTCTCTTTAGAAGCTATGAGAAGAAACAGACTCATGAGTCAAATATGTCATGGAAATGGATAGTTCTCCCTTCTATAGTATTAAAAAACTAAACAACTATAAATTTGACTGAATTCAACAGTAAAATCTTGGTAATTTTAATACAGTAAGATCAAGAATTAATTTATAATACATTTTATTCAAAATTCAGCAACATTTAAAGTTAGTAATTACATATTAATCACATCCCATGTTTACTTAGACCATAGGTAGATACCCCCAAAATGGGAAATGAAAGTTATTATCATGAAAATCATTTTCAACAAGGAGGACTGATAAAGAATGCTTTGTTAAACAATCACAGAAAATTAAAGAGCTAGAAGAGAATGAAGAAACCCCAAATCCTTTCATTAAAACTGATAACCTTCTTACTTTTTGTATGAGGAAAACGAATCCCACAATGTTCAGTCCTTTACCCAAGGGCACCCAGCTATCAAGACAGTATTATGTTCTGGAGCCCAATTCCAATTCCTAGTTCAGTGCATTTTCACCAAATCATGATACCTTTCTATTAAAAAAATTTTTAAAAAAAGTAGGACTCTCTCGGTTATTTGTATTTCTTAACTATTCTTAATGAACACACATTGCTTCTATAATCTAAAAAAGTCTTGTTTTAATTAAGACATGAAACAATTACAACTTACTATACTGACATATACTGAAAATAGAAGATTAGATGCATGAACTGCATCCAAAATATATATTTTGGATGAGTTACTTAATTTGTGTTTCCATTTTATCCCAACAGAAAAGAAATAATACCTGTCTTGCTAATGTGATATTAAAAAAAAAAAACCCAGCACTGCTGGGCACATAGGAAGTCCTCAATAAAGGATAGCTCTTACTACTGCAAAATTATTAAATTATTGCAAAGCTATAATAACATCCTAACAAACAAATACAGGACCAGTGCTGTATTTCAATGTTCACCAGATTCTGGCTCAGTGAAGCTCTGCAAGCCTTTTTTGTGATGTGGACAAAGCAATGGAGTTATAGGAATCAATGCAAGATGTCCCAAAAAAAAAGCCAGACTCTCAAAATTATGGATGAGTGTCAGAAGGGCTAACTACTAAAACCTTAGTGCCCAGAAAGCAAGGTTTTGTCCTGTTCATTTTCTATTCATAACATCTTGCACATTATTGGGGAAATACTGGGCACCCACTGCTTATTGATGAATGTAACTATCAATTAATGGGTTAATCTATGGTCCATCTGCTCAATTCAGAATTCAGAAACACATCAGAATTTCTTATCTGTCCTTCCGATTTCAAACATTACATTACAGCATAACCATTTCTAATTTAAATCATTCACTGTTCGGCTGGTGGTTTATATATCTTCTACAGAAGTTTCTTTGAAAGAGATACTTAATTCTCCTGCTCTCCAATCAAATAGATAACGAAATTATTTTCTCTGCCAAACTTTTCTCACCTAAGCATTACTCATTAAACTCATTTACGCTTCCCACTTTTTTTTTTACATATTTCACTTTCAACAAAAGCCTCCTGACTGATATTCCTGCTGCTATTCCAAATTCCAGAAGGTCTTTTTTCCATAGCAGTTGTCATCTCATTAAATCCTGAATCAGATTATGTCAACATCTCTGTGCTTAAAACCTTCCAGTGAAGTTTCTCACTGTCGGAATGGGAAGGCAAGAGGGGAATGTTAGAATGATCCATGTGATCCAATGATACTACAGTAGAGTTGGAAATCAGGTTTAACTCAATGGAGATACTGACAAATATATGATAGATGTGTATGTATACATGGGTTAACTCTTGATAGCTGAGAGACTCTAAAAAGCAATGGCTGGGGCACCCTGATGGCTGAATGGTCTAGTATACCCTTGGCGTGGGCCACATACATCCCAAGGTCCCAGGTTCAAGCCTCAGTGCCGGGGTAACAACCAATGTGAACAGCTAAATAAAAATAAAGCGCTTCTTCCTCCTTTCTCTTCCTGCCTGAGCCTTTCCTAAAAAATAAATAAAATTAAAGTAATGGCACCCCTGTAGCAATGAGCAAACTATAGCATCCAGATCTTAGTTTCTAATAGCATTTTCTAATGAAAGGAACGAGGACTGCTTGGTGGCCGATTCTAAGGCTACAGCCGGGAATCTATATCTATATCTACACCTATATCTATCTATTTATACATATCTACATATGAGTCGGAAGCATCTTGCAGTGCAGAAAGGAACTAATGAAAAAATCAAAATAATAGGGGTATGTCAAAGGGATAAAGACCTAACTAAAGAGCTCCCAAAGTCTAACCTGGAATAACATGAACAACAAAATAACAAAATTCTAGTTAATAATCGAGACCATAAAATAACCATGAGACTATACTGATTATATGTATATTACATATTATATATATAAATGAATAAACTAATGAGAGAAGAAACAAATCTCCCTTACAGAAGAATTCCAAATAACTTATGCAGATATTCTTCCTTTAAAGTGGAGCAGAACTGCTCACCTCTTAAGTATGGGCTGTGCTTAATGACTAGCTCCTGAAATATAGTATAGAAAGGGGAAAAAAATAACATTATGGTAGAGAAACCCGACCAACACACAACCAGGTGATCAAGTTCAACATCAACTGTCATAAAGTCAAGCTGATAGCATGTATCTTGATATAATTAAATGAGACTGGTACTTAACCTCTGTGGTCTTCCTTCTAAAATCCATTAAGTGAAAAACATTAGACAAGCTCCAAATCAGGGACACTGTTTAAAATACTTGAATAGTACCATCCTCAAAAGCCTGACTGCCTCACAATCATGAAGGTTTTCAAAAACAAGGGGTCTGAGAAACTGTCATAGTCAAGTCTAAATGATGACTAAATGTAATACGGCATCTTGGATGGAATTCTGGAACAGTAAAAGGACATTAGGTAAAAACTAAAAATGAGAATGAAGTATGAATGTTAGTAATGTTTCAAAACTAGCTCCACGATTATAACAAAATCTGTGAAGGCATGAAATTTGTCTCTCTCTGAACAAGTAATGTCTAACAAGCGGTAGGCAGCCCTCAGAGAGAGAGCTTCTTGACAACAGACAAAACAAGGAGCGAAGGTGGGGAGAACATGGTCGCAAATCACAATTAAGAAAATGGCAACTATTTTAACTGCCAGTTAAATTGCAGCAATTTAAAAATTAACATAAAACTAGGTTACACGGATCCCCAAAGGGAAGCCGATGTCAAGATGGAACCGAAGCACAATGTAAAAAAAAACTGAATTCCCTTCCCCAGGCTCTTCAGCCTACGCGGTTCAGTACTGGAGATGATGGTTCGGTCCTTGAGATCCCAGAGTCGGGGTTCAAGAGGCCGCGCGGCCGGAAATCTCAATAAGGGAACAGAATCTGTTGGTCAATGTCTTTTCGGAGCCAATCGAGCGGTATCGGAACGCTGAACCACTTAGGTCGCTATGACCCACAAACTCAGAAAGAATCTAGTAGGGCAAATTCAATCCGCATCTGCATAAGGGTCAGAGATACTTATTCCTCGGCAAAAAAAAACCCCACCAACCAACTAAACCCAGTATTCTAGGCCATGCATTTCCCACACACCGACGACTACTGAACGCCTTTCAGTCTGAACTTACCCACGGAGGTGGCGCTGAGCAGAGGAAGAACCACCAGGCGCTACACTCAAATTCCGCCGTGGCAGCACTCGCAACTTCCGAAATGCGGCAATTTAGTTCCGCCGAGTCCTCCTCACACAAGCGCCACAGAAAGAGAGCGCAGGCGCACTGCTGTCACGTGATCTCTCAGTAACTGCGGAAGACCCACCCTACGCTGGTTTGTGTTGCGGAGGAGAGGAGTTTTTGGAATTATGGCTAGATCCAGCGTGAGACAGGATCCCGATAGCGCAGTGGCTGTCACTGTGCTGAAGCGGGCGGTGGATCTAGACTGCGAGTCCAGGTTTCAGCAGGCACTGGTGTGTTACCAAGAGGGCATTGATCTGCTCTTGCAGGTTCTGAAAGGTGAGCAGTGAACCCTGGAGGGAGAACTGAAAAGGAAACTGCATCCCGCCGTTCTAGGGTGGAGAGAAACAGGATTCAGTTATGCACCCCTATCAAGCAGTCAGATACAAAAGATGGGGTATTCTTCGGGGCAAATGGATTGATTGGTTTCTTTTATCTTTAGTAGACTGATGTCATCAAGTAATGTGGTGTACGACTATAGATTTTTTTTTTTTTTTTGTAAGTAGAGGTGCAAGCAGGAATGAAGGCAAGTAGGCAGCTGAGAGGAGGAAAAAGCACTTTATTTTTACTTAGTTGCTCCCATTAGTTACAGATAGGAAAGGAGGAAGGCTAGAATGAATCCTTTGGGATCAAAGTTTTCCCCACAAACTCATGGGTTCTTGAGACCTGTCTATCTATATGTATATTATGTATCTCCATATATATAGATAGATAGACACAAACAAATATAGATGTGTGTGTTAGTAGACCTTATGCTTCCTAGCTGTGTTGACTGTGTTGAAAGGGTCTAGAAGTGGTGACAGACTCCTCCTGAAAGCACACCTAGCACCCAGAATTTGATTTCTTGATACAATTCTCCATTAAAAGGAACCAGGGCTCCTTGGAAACAATGGTTGATTTCAGGGCTGGGGCAGAGAAAATACCAGATAAGTTTAACATTTTGCATCAAAAAGTAATGAGGTACTCAAAATATTAGGTTTGTCAGAAGGACACAAGATTCAGCACAGGGGAGCCCTCAAAGCCAAAGCTGCTAAAACTTAAGCAAGAAAAGAATAATAGAATTGAATTACAAGCCATAGAGTAAGGTAAACACCCATGACTCCATACTGATATAAATATATAAAATATTTGAATAAATAGATGGGGAGAAGTTACACTTCTTCCTTAGAGTAGAATTCCAATTAATAAATAGAAATGATGGAAATAGAAAGTCATCATCTGGCAAATACTTGTTTTGGGAAAAACAAATATTATTATTGTTGGCAAGGACTACCAATGGATACTGAAGTTACTGGGCAAAAGAGTGATGGGAAACAGGATATCTTCCCACAATGTATTTATTAATTATGGGGAGAAAACTGGTATTTTTTTTTTACAGTGGAGGAATCCAACCAAAGTTAACATCGCTGATAAGTAATAAGACACACCAACATCAGGTACCCACTTAGAAGGACACAAAACTACTGTGGTTTTCTTGCTAAAAATGCTTAATCTCAGTTTGATCTTGAGAAAACATCAGCAGCCTATGAAATAACTAAGTGCTACTAATAAATATCAAGATCATAAAAGGCAGAAACAGACTAAAAGAACTTTTACAGAGAGGAGGAGACTAAGGAGACATAACAACTAAATGCAATGTGACTCCCTGGGCTAGAAAACTGGTGAAATATAAGTAAGGTTTGTAAATGAGTTAGTAGTCTTTTGTGTCAACATTAATGTCCTAATGCTGTGAATTGTACTAGGTTATATAATATGTCAATATTAGGGGAATCTGGGTGAAGGAACTCAATACCATTTTTCAACTTTCCTAGGAACACAAAATTTAACTCAAAACTAAATTTTTTTTTTAAAAACCTGAGAAAGTGGCCAGAGATACAAACTTAGAATTATAGATGAGTAAGTTCTGGGGATATAATATACAGAGTGATGCCTGTAGTTAATACTGCCCTGTACACTTGAAAGTTGTTAGGGGAATTAATCTTAAATTCTCATAAGGGAAAACTTGGTAACTATGGTGATGAATGGTAACTAAGCAATCATTTTGCAATATATATATATAAATGTTGTTCATCTAAAACTAACACAATGTTGTATGCCAACTATATCTTAAAATTTTTTTTCTAAAGTTACTAAACACTAAACATATGACCCAGCAATCCCGTGCTTGGATATTTACCCAAGAGAAATGGAAAAAAAAAAAAACCTGAAAGTTTAAAAATGAAAGTTTTATGGGATGTGTAAACAGTATCATAAATAAAAAAGGAAAGAACCAGAAATTGGGGGTTGGAGCTTGGGGTAAAATTTTATTGATAATGTCTATTCAAAAATGCCTCACATTTTGGGGGCTAGGAGAAGAATTGAGAATATAATGAGGGAAGTCTGGAAGAAAAGCTACTTTTGTGGAGAAATGATAGATATATATTATTTCTCCATCTTTTGATTATGCTCTATAGGCGATCAGGACAAAATAATGCTCAGATTCAGGTTTGACATGTAATGAGTGCCCTTTGTTCAGATATGGTTTAAATTTGAGTCCCCACTCCTAAATAAAGCTGCTTCAAATGCTTAGTGCAGAAAATAAAGAATATATATGATGTAGGAGCCTATTTTTGTATATCTTAGGACTGACGTAAACCATGCTAAAGAATAGGAAATTTGTGGAAAACTTGGGAAACTGGAAATAATGCCTATACTAAATAGAAAAAACTGTTTTTGAAACTTGAGAATATATATATATTTAATTTGTAGGCACCAAAGATGATTCAAAGAGATGTAATCTCAGGAAGAAAATTTCTGAATACATGGATAGAGCAGAAAACATAAAGAAATATTTGGATCAAGAAAAAGAAGGTAAAGACGCTGTTTTATGGGTCCATAAGCTATTTTGTTAAACCCTATGCTCCCCAATATTTCTTCTGGCTCTGCCTTGGGTGGCTCTCTGGTCTGGACCATTCATCCTTGGGAGCTTAAGGATTTACTATTATACATTTCCCTCCGCTATACATAAGTTAGTCTTATTTTTAAGAAGAATTTTTTTATTTAGTCGTTTATTTTGATTCCTCCCTTCCCATGGTCCCAGGTCCTTAAGCTTTCCAAGGACCACACCCCAGCTGTCTCAGCCACCTGGAGACGAGGGCGTGGACATCATAAGCTGTTTTTAACCCTTTTGAGAATCTGATAAGCTATACATAAAGGCAAAACTTTGCCTGTAGTTTTATGGAATTCACAGATTACCATGAAGCCCTTATGTGGACTCCAGTTTAAAGAATATTATAGAGAAACACTGAATATAAATGTTATATTCTATTTGTATTTTCCTTTATAACGTGACCAAAATTTTAAAGGAGCTAAAGAAACTTTCACTGTGAATCCAAACATTTCAGGACTTCCGCATTTCTAATGATTAGAGGGGCAGTAGATAATTGTTACCTCTTCATGAGCATCCAGTTTACAAACATGAATCTGCTGACCACTGTCTGAAGTGCATTACAAGCTTTGCCTGAAGTGCACACTCCTGCTGAAAGAACTATTGCCCCACAAACACCAACACCTCTAGTCCTCAACTGCTCTTCCTTATTGCTGTCCGTAGTACAGCCCTCATCCCACCTCTTCCTAGTATTCTGTACCACCTCATACCTTGGTACCCCTAGTAAACTCTTTTGTGAAATGGGAATAAAATTGTGTTTCCTTCACCCTAAATTGAAATCTACAATGAAATTTCCCTCCAAAACATTGATAAAATATAGTAACATCATTGTGGTTTGAATATATTGGGTTAAATTAGCCTGTGTGACACACTTGCCTTGAAAATTGGTGAATGAATTGCTAACATATCTAGAAATATTAGGAAGAGAATCCAAAGTTCTGGGTTTTATATAAAGTTTAAAAGTGCAACCAGCAATATAAATTAGGAACTACCATCAGGAGTAATGTTTTTTAAAAAAATCTTGAAGGTTTCTGTTAACTTATTCAATACTTACTTATTTTGGATGAACAAAAATAATGGAGCTACCCAGCTGATCCTGTGGCATTCTGGTCTTAGGGTTATTAAGTACTGTAAACTTCAGACAAGCCCTGGTGACCTGGCAGATAAGGCCACCAGATCTAGGCCACATACATCCCAAGGATCCTGGTTTAAGACCGGGGCCAGGGGAATCAACCAAGATGAACAATGGAATGAAATACATAAATGTTTCTTTCTTTTCCCTCTTCCTGCCTACCCACCTACTTGCTTTCATCCTACCTGCATCTTTCCTTAAAAAAAAAAAAAAAAAAAAAGATACTATAAATCTGCTTACAACATTCTCTACAAGTTCTAAGAATAACTTCTATGCTTCATATAATATTGCATGTATGTTTGATACTCAGTCTATTAAATTGCAAGAAATAAAAAGCCTTAAATGTGAAAAGAAAAACCAGATAGCACTGAGTTACAGCCTGTAGTTCTACTCAAGGTGACAGGACTACCTGAGAGCAGTAAGCATGTAGCCCTCTCTTGAACAAATTGCTTGGTTTACAGGATTTAGCTCGAGCCTATTCCAAAAAATCTCTAGACTTTCTTCCTTGCCTGGCCTTCATGAAGTCAAAGTCAGTCATGGAGTAATTTACCTCTGTAGGTGTGGCATCTTGCAGTGTGCCTGGTATATGGTAGACAGTCCAATAAATGTTTGCCAGGTGGATGAGTTACAAATTAACTTGCTTCTGATCCTGTTCTACAGAAATATAATACATATATATATATATATATATATATATAAAAAAATAGTCACTGGTTTTATTTTTGAAGTTTGTATTTTATAGATGGAAAATATCACAGGCAAATTAAAATAGAAGAGAATGCAACAGGTTTCAGTTATGAGTCACTTTTTCAAGAATATCTTAATGAAATGGTTACTGAAGTTTGGATAGAAGATCCTTATATTAGACACACTCATCAGGTAGGTGAAAAGTACTATAATATTATGAAATATTATTATTTAAATTGTACAATTTTGTAATAACCCATCATAATGTCTTCTAGCTATATAACTTTCTTCGTTTTTGTGAGATGCTTATTAAGAGACCTTGTAAAGTGAAAACTATTCATCTTCTCACATCTCTGGAAGAAGTAGGTATCTGAAAGCATTTACTCTTTTTTTTTTGTTCTTCAGACAAAGTTCAATTTAATAAAACTTGGATAGCAGCATGGAGGACAGAATCCCGCTGTCATACTGGGGGCTAGGAACCCAGGGCTTTTTATTCCGTGAAAGCATTTACTCTTTAACTTCATTAACTTTATTCAGCTACAAGATGTTGTTAGATCAAGGAAAATCTGGACATAATGATTCAGCTAGAGCTAATTCCTTGGAAGAGAACTTATTATCTAACAATAGGCATAGAACATGTTAAGACAGATGCTGTAGGTTTTATTTACTATGTTGTACGTTGCATTTACCTACTCTACTAAATTTTCTTAGTCAAATAGTTATTCAGTTTATTCACTTGAATATTCTAGGAGGCAATCCCTTAGTGTTCACTATTGTCAATTTTGTCTCTGTTTACCAATTATCATGTCTATCTCTTTTTCTTGACTCATTGCATTGTCCTTCTGGAGGGTCATTAGCATTATAGCGGCCATCTCTTTTGATTTTGGTTCAAATTTAGATTTCTAGGACTAATTTGAGGAAAGGCAGCCCCCTGAATAAACAGAGTATTGCTTAAATACATTTTTAGGAGCGAGAACAGTTTGTCATATTCACATTAGAAAATAGAATAATTATTTTGATTAAAAACAATTGCTTCTAAGCTACTTCAAGTTCTTTAATTGCTTCTTTGAGAAAGTAGACATTGAAACTAGTATAGAACCTTAAAATTTAAATTCACCTATGATATACATTGAATCGTTTAGAAATAATTTAAAATTAATAACTGAGGCAGAAATTGTATTCTTCTTATTGACCAGGGCAGTGGGAAGTTGCAGCAAAACAGTGGTCTGCAAGAAATAAAAGAGTCACTCAGGAGTCATGGAGTGCTGTTGGAATTAGAATACTCTTCTTCCATACATGACCGAGAAATCAGGTTAGTATATGGCAATATTTTCATTTTTATGCAGTGGAAGTATACTTATTTATTTCTCTTGATAAGTTTTATATAATTGCATTCAAACATCCATTTACATATTAAAATTTTAAATAAAGCTCAATTTTAATATCTTTTACTTTTGAGTAAAAATAAACCTGGTTTGTTTTCTTGTATAGGTGAGTTTCATATTTCTTAATGGAATAACATTTCTATGTTCTATGTCATGTAATGAGAAGTGATTTTCTGTCTATTCAACCTTCCATATAGTGTTATGGTATTGGGATAATTTCCTTTTCTGGGGAAATTAGTATTTACTAATGTGGTTTTTTAAATATTCTTGTCAGTATAACAGTCTGCTGTATCTATAAGGAGAATGTATATAGTTATTTTAGTAGTATGTTCCCTTTGTTTAGCACAGTGGCTTTTATGTTTACATGAATGGCACCTTTAGTTTGAATAAAAACGTAACACAACCTAAATGCAAAACAGATGAACATGCGGCTGCTGTGGTTCAAGTAAAGGTTGGGATTCAGAACTCTTCTTGCTCATGTCCCCCATCTCTAGGTAGGGTGCCCCTGAAACACCACCACACCTGCCAGAGTAAAAACTTTGAAGCCACCTGTTAACACAAGAACATTTTATCAGCAAGCTGAAATTTAAGAGTAAGGTTTAATTTATTGTTAAACTCTTTATCAGCTAATCAAATCAACTGAAGGTTTCTGTGGATCTTTTACATAGTTGTAGACACAGCCCGTAAGTCATGCCTGGTTTGGTTCAATTCGTGCCATTAGAGGAAGTTCTTGCTTTTTGGTAAAAGGACATTTTACTGACACTTACTCCTTACAGCTTTGATAATTGTCTGACTTAAATGTCTGGAATATAATACTAGATATGAATTCAATAGGTTCAACAATGGATGGATAATTAAGATTGGAAGAGGTCTTGATTATTTTAAGAAACCACAGGTAGGATTTAATCTTTCTTATAATCTATGAGTGAGTGTATAACACTCTTTGTATCAATTTAAAAGAACATTTCAGTTTTTTGTTTAATGAAACTTTTTTCTTTTCTTCTTAGAGTCGTTTCTCCCTTGGATATTGTGATTTTGATTTAAGACCATGTCATGAAACAACAGTGGATATTTTTCATAACAAGCACATCAGAAAAATATGATCAATAGTAATCTGATTTACATTGTATATTTCTATTTTAAGTAAATACTGTACTTTTTTACTTTGCACAGATCATTCCTAAGTGAACTTAACAATAAACTTTTTCATATCTATTAACTTACGGATCTTTTGCTCTGTTATGAACAACCCTAAATATTTTTGTAGATACATTGCTCAGTAGATTTCACAGTGTTTCTTTTCAAATTGTATAGTTAATTTAAAAATTTTTACCAGCACTTCTCTTATTTGGCTTGTTAGCGATTGAATCAAATGATAAGCACCTATTATGAAGTTGAATAGAATGTTAATCTTGCCTGTGAGAATTAGAGTCCAGGAGGGAAAATCATGGATTAGAGAACTCTTAAGAAACCAACGAACTTACGGGTCTCACTAGGGAAAAGTACTGTGTTTATTTCATTACATTTAAGTGTCTTTGGCAGCCCTTCACCAATATTGTTATCCTAACTCCATAAATGTCTATCAATTCTTTTATACAGTTGTTTTTTTTTCAAAGAAAGGTGCAGGCAGGAATGAAGGCGAGTTGGTAGGCAGGCAGGAAGAAAAAGGAGAAAGAAGTATTTTTATTTTATTTAGTTGTTCATCTTGGTTGTTGCCCCCAAACCTGGGTCATGAACCCAGGTCTTTGGGATATATGTGGACTGCATTTGGTGGACTTGCCATTAACAGCCACCACAGCATGCCTATACAGATGTATTTTGCATCTCATTCAGCCTTGGCTGACACATTTGTAAAGCTATGCATCTTAGAATCAACTAACCTAGGTAAGCTCATCCATCCAGATGTCAGTTGACTGGGGACAAAGACTAGGTTCCCTGGAGGTGGGGTGGGAGAGGGGATATACATAGAAGCAATAAGCAGTTCTGAAACTGAAGGATAAACTCAAGCTGAGTCTATAAAGGGAAACAGAAGTACTGGTATTGAACAGTGCACATCACATCTGGAGAAGACTGAAGATTAAATTCAAAAGTAAATCGTGTGAGGACCAATGTCAGGTGGAAGCCACAGGAATACAGTTGGCAGAGTGGCTCTGGGTGGCCTTAGACACTAGGTTTATGCTTTCCCATTGTGGGACAGGAGATACATGATTGAGTTGGCATAAAAAACCAAGGGCTTCCAGAAAAGGTCCTGATGTTTTTCTTTGATGTTTTTATATTCAGGTACTGATAATGCTGAACGTGAAAACTGAAATCAGTTTTGCCAAGCTTTATTATATGAAAATTCAGGGTCTCAGGAGAGCACTTGGACAGGTGCTGGACTTGATCAAAAGTTAGTTTCTGAAAGCCTTCTAGCTTACTTTGCCAGGTACTTATCATCATGTGGAAGTAGAATGCTTTTCATTCCGGTAGGAACTTGTGTTAGACCTCTTTGCTTGCATGTTTAATAAGAACTCTGATTTCTTATTTTTAATAAGTGCTAACAGTGTCCACAGCTTTTTGCAGCCAGTCAGCAGCCTCTCTGCCTAGATTTCTGCAGTAATCTCATTGGCTTCCTCCTATTTTGTCTCACTCTTACCCGTTCATAGAGCAGCCCAAGTAATCTTTATAAAAAGCGGCATCTCATCGCACTTAAAATCTAGCTCTGCTTGAGTCAGTTTCTCCTTATGTCTTCAATCTCATTGTTCCTCATTCTCCCTCAGTTTTTTGCTTAAACTTCCTTCAACCTTCTTGCTTTAGGGGCTGTCCTGTGGCAGTTGTACTTTGCAATAATGGCTGTAAAAATATCGCCCATTTCAGCAGCTCTTTTGAATAATGATTGATCTTTCTCCCACGGAAAGGTGAGTATCTATAGTCTCTCCTTGCATTTGGATGGGAGTTTGATTAGCGGTGACAGTGTGATTTCCAAGGGTAGATCATAAAGGGAAATAGAGCTTCTGCTGGGCATTCTTGAGTCACCCAGCCACCATGCTGTGAGGCAGGCAGTCCAGCAGTCTCGGTAAGGCCCAAGTGGAAAGGAACTGAAGCCCTCAGCCCAGAGCACCAGCTGAGCTCCCAACCGCTCGCACCAATTTGCCAGTCATGTGACTGCGCCACCTTGGAAGTAGGAGCTTGCATCCTGTTCTAGCTAATGCCATTGGATCAGATGAACCGTGCCCGTGCCCACCAAAGCCCTGCGTTTCAGTTGTAGATTTGTGAGTGATTGTTAAGCCATTGCCAAGTTTTAGTTATGTAGATGAATAAAACCTAAAATACTCTCCTCACTTCACTTACATGTCTGCTCTTTTGTGATTCTTCACATCTGTTTCAGTGTCATCTCCCTTATCTCTAAACTAGGTAGCCCTTAGTCTGTTATGACTACCGGAACTTTACTTTTTTACTTTCTTCATTTTGTAATTATTTATATATAGTACAGTATATACATATATAGTATGTATATAATATACATAATTATTTTTATGTATTTGTGTATAACTTTATTTTCCCTGCTTGACTTGAGTAGTTCTTTGGAAGAGAAGGAGGGAGGGAGGGAGGAAGACAAACAAAGGGAAGCATTTTTATTTATTTTGGTTATTCCCCCTCCTCCCCACCTCTCTGATTTTGTGTTGGGAACTTAGGTCCTTGGGCTTTACACAGTCCACACCCCAGCCTTCTCAGCAGCCTGAGCCACAAGGGCATGACTGGCTTGAGTGTTTAAACTCTTTACCTATGAATCATAAAATCAATTTAAGAGATGAAATAAAACTGAATATAAAATATTAGATAAACCAAAGTAAAAGTTATGTTTTATTATGAAATTACTAGGTATAGGTGTGTGTACACAGTAAAATATTTTACTCAACTTTTACAGTTTTTAAAAGTTTGAAGCCAATGTAATCAACATACTTACTGAACTGTCAATTCTTGAGGTCAGGAATTGAGCATGAACAACCAACAACTAGCAAAGCAGCAATAAGTATTCAATAAACATATAGTTAAGTACTGTAGAAACAACAGTAGTATGTGGATGAATTACAGAGAATGGAAATAGTGATGCTATTCTTTGAAGAAGTCTGGCAATGAAGAGAAATACAATTAAACTTTGGGCAGGAGAATTTTGGGGCAAGGAGGACATGAGCATGTTCATTCATTGTGGGTAAGGATCCAATAAAATTTGAGAGAAAATGCAAAACATGGAGCCTAAGGATAGGTTGGAGAGGACAAAAATCCAGGATACAAATGGAGGTATTTTTCCAAGAATGAATGAAATGAGAAATATTGAAGCAGAACACATGGGGCTGTAGGAGCTCATTTCTGAAGGCCTCTACCCTCAAATTATGAATCAAGGAGTAAAACAGTGGAATTCTAAGCTTTGAAGAGTGGAAACATTTAGTATAAGACCTGTGAAGAATGAGAGGGAGTCAACAGAAATAAATTGAATCTGATGCTAACAAAAAGATGTCGAAAATTATAAATAGGAAATTGAGTTAATCTGCAGGATTATGTGAATTTTCTTTCAATATTGCCTGCCATCTGGATTTGAGTAGAAAGTCAGTTGTTGGAATTGAAAAAAAAAAAAAAAAAAAGGTGGCAATGATAAGAGAAAAGCAGATGAGAATGCTGGTTGAAAAAAAAAAAAAGTGCAGTATACTTGAAATAATTCATGCTAGGATAGGGAAAGAAATGAAGCAAGAGATCAGGGAAGAATTAAGGCCTTAAAAAAGTATAATGAGCTTAAGTTAGTGGAAGAAAATAGAAAGATAAAAAGACATAAAGGGAGAATTTTAGATTTTAAGGTTTCAGGGGTGGCAAGATGCCAGGGTTAAATTCTCTAGAAGTAAGAAAAAGAACTCTTTGAGGTCAGTGTCCAATAAACATCTCCAAGATGGCAACATAAGGAGCTAAAATATAAATGCAGGGAGGTATTAAAATCAAGAGTATCTTCGAGGTCAGTAGGAAATGGAAAGAATTAGTGACAGGCAATTTCAAATGGACAGAAGTTATTGAAAGAGACTAGGCCTTTTTTATTTTAAGAGACATACAATGTACATTTAAATATTTTATTTTCTCATCGAAACTGTCATTATTAAGAAATTTGCCTACGATCACATTATTCCCTTAATTTTTTCACAAAGAATATTCCATTTACTGTGTAGTTCACTGTCTTCTGAGCATGTTCTATGTAGTATATTTGTTAACATAGTAGTTTCAGTTGGGCAAAACTTACTGCCAGTAAAACTTGAATTTAATTTGTCACATATTTCCAGTGGCAACCAATAATCGGGTATTTCAATATTACAGGTTTCAATTCTTCCATTCTTTATGTCTATGAATACTTTAATATCCAAGGATGACTGGTCACATAACAAATTAAAGGAAGTGTTTATACTAAACTTTGGAGTTTTGCCGTATATCCACTCCCAGGCTTGTAGTTCTTTGGCTTTGCTGTTTATTCCAGGAAACAGTGCCTCATCTGTTGGGTTGATTAGGTTAATGTGATGATCAATTTGATGATAAGCAGCATATTCTGCAGCAATAGCATTCATCAGTACTTCACAGGTCAGAGTGGGATCTTTTTCCAGAAGATTTTTTACTAAAGAAGGTATGCTAGCAGTAGCATTGCTCTTGATCCCTTGGTAAGGGCTCTTCAGCAGAGATGACAAGAAGGTCCTGTCAGTACCACATAATAAAGTACAGTGGTGATAAGCAGTTGTCCGGCCAATCTTTGAAGCTGTTCCTGAGATTTTAAACTGTCCATCAAGTAAAAGGTCAAATCTTTTGGTAGCCTGCACGTCCAGCTGGGGTTGGACAGCATTCAGAGCTCTCACCACTATTTTAAGATTTTCCATCCTATCATACTTTTTTTTGGTTGTGAAAAAAGTCAGATTGATATTACCCATGTCATGGTAGACTGTGCCCCCTCCACTTCTTCTCCGAGCCAGTTTTACACCTTCTTCTCTCATCAGAATCAGGTTACATTCCTGCCAAGGATTCTGATGTCTACCTATGACAACAGATGGAGAGTTTCTCCAAAAGAAAAGAATTGGCTTGCCTTCTACATTCACATGGTCATGAATCCAGTCTTCTACCGCTAGGTTTTGGTAAATATCATTGGAAACTGACTGTAAAATGAGCCCACTTTTTAGTGTGCTTTTAAAACCTGCCGATGGGATCTTCAGGTTACAAAGTAACTGGAAGCACTTCTTCTTTGAAAATGGGACCAGCATGCTTTTGAAAAGGGAAGACAAATTAATTGAGAAAAGGAAAGTTAGATTCTATTTTCTAGCTATCAATTCTTGTTTATTTTATCCAAAATTATCTAATTCTCTAAGTATCCAGTCCAGTTGCTTTTCATGTGTTTTTAACTTTATCCTTAGTTGTTAACATTCTATAATGGAGTACTCAAATGAAATAAATGAAGACAAATCTCAAATAATTTCAGTTAAAATGAAGTAAGGGTATAGATTTTTGAAAACCATCTGCAAATCTTTTGCAATATATCTCAAAGCCAAACAAATTTTGAAGTTACAGGTACTTACATGTTCATTGAGAAAGATGTGACAAATCAGATGAAAAGTGAGAGTAAAATCATACTATCACGTGATCATAATTGACATGTTGTGTACTCATTTTTTTTCCGTGCAAACATGAACACACACAGTCTCACCCCAAAAGTGGAGCCATACTGTTACTGCATTCTACATTAAATATACTTTTACCATTGTGTATTATTCCATTTTCAGATATAGTATAGTTTACTCAATCAGTCTCAATTTTTGGTTGTTTCTAATTTTTCTGTTAACAACATATTAACATCACTGCAAAATTTTAACAATGTCCTTACAGTACCTTTAAAATAATTCTTATTTGACTTCGAGATACATGATTTGTGGGCAGCCTAATTCTCTTACTTAGGTCAATGTTAAATTAAAATAGGCCACCTGAGGTCAGGGATAGAGTCAGTCAGTAGCAGGGGTATATGGAAAGGCTATGAACGATTTTATTATATTTGGACACTTGTTTTTTTTAGAAGTTTTAATTAAATATTTAGTAGTAAAAGGTTTAAAATACTAGCTATAATAATTTAGTAGTTTGACTAGTTATAGTACAGAAACCATTCTATTCCAATTCTATTTCTTGGTATGGTTATAATTTTCCTGTAAGTTAAAAGACTGGAACAGAATGAGTTATTAAAGTCCATAATTAGGTCAATTTTTTTAGGTAGGTAACATCCAAGAAGCATAACCCCTCAGTTAGAGAATCTTCATATTTCCACTGCCTTTTACAAACTTTAAGATAAATGGTACAGAAGAGTTGCATCAATGTATTCTCTGTCTAGGAAGGTCAAGAGAGACTGGATAGAGGAAGGGATTCTTGAACTGAGTTCCAAAATCTGAAGATGTTTACCAAATCGACAAGAGTAGCCTATTCCACGCATATGCAAAGAAAGAGACATCTAATAGTAAGGCATGTTTTGGGGACTCTACTCAGGGAGTTAACACTGCCAATCTTCTATCATCACTGAAATATATGATGCTGTCCAAAGGAGCCTCTGTAACCAGAATGCATTTCTTTTTTCTTGGTTCTGTTTGATCAACTTTGATATAATCCCTCATTTTTGCTACCCATATTTATGGGGGTGCCTACTAGGCACAAGTAGAAAGGGAATAGAGAAGGGGAGAAGATAAATTCCTACAATTGTAAACCTTCTAGACTTTTTCTAAAAGTAGCTGGGATCTATTGAAGTGTTTTAAACAGGCAAGTTAAGTTGGCCATTATACAAAAATGCATCCACCAGCAGTTTGGAGCACAGATTAAAGAAAGGGTAGATGGTGACAGGGAGACTAGTAAATGGATTAAGGCATTTGTCCAAGGTAGAGATAATAAGGACTTGAACTAGTGTACCTGACACAGGGTCCTTGCTTTCAATGAACCCCATTTAGTGGGAGATACTAAAAAGCAATAAGGTGATAATTAAAATATAGTGTCCTAAGTGCTGTGATAGGATAAGTACATTAGAGGGCCATTTAACCCTCTAATTAGAAGTGACATTGAAGCTGAGCCATAAAAGGGATAAGGGAAAAATATTCCAACAAAGTGCAACAAGTTGGAAAATGAGACCCATTCATAGAATTCAATTTCATTGGTTGGTACTTCAGATGTGAAAGAATGGGGAGTTGCAAGAGATAAGGAGGCAGGCGATGTCAGGTTATGAAGAGGCTTAACATACATGATAAATACCTGAAGTTTACCCTGAGGGCCCTGTTGGGTAGGCAGAGAGGTCAGATTTATACTTTAGAGACATCATCTAGAGATTTAAGCACGGAGAATCTATAATACTTGGTAACTGGTTATAAGGGTGGGAGATATCAAGGGTCATGTCCTTTATGGTATAATGATTACAAACTCAAGGTAGACTGCAGGCGTTCAAGTCCCAACTCTGTCTTACCAGATGAGTAACGAACGTAAAGCAAATTACTTTATCTGTAATAATTGGGTAACGACAGGGCACCTTTTAATTACTAATCTTATATTTTTCCCCAGAGAACAATCTCATTTCCATGTTTTTTAAGGGACACTTCACTATCACTGCTTTGCTTTGCCTATCCTAGGCAGGCCCAGCTTCTTCATAAAACCTTACCCAAACTATTTTTCGGTCACGTCTTTGACAGTATGTAACTTACAAAGAGTCTCTTTACGGACGCATGCATATTTTATTTCATCTTTTTCGCTGTGAGGGCGCACACAGCTGGACCGCAACATATTTTACTTTTTTTTTTTTAACCCTTCTGCGTTTGGGATAAACCGTCTAAACGCGGAGAAAGATCGTCCCTAGCGCGCAGGGCAAGCTGCGGTCCCTTGAGCAGCGGAGGCGGCCGTCCGAGACGCTGAGCACGTGGTCCTGACCTCTGGGTCTCAGGTTCCCGCCCGTGTCCGAAGTGGGGCGCACATCAAGGACCCACGACCGCCCACGCAACCTGAAGCGCCCTCAGAACTCTGCTTCCGGCTTCACCCACCTGTTGCTTCCGGCCGTGCACGGGGTCAGGCGGGAAGAGGCGTGCGGCCCACAGCACCGCAGGCTGTGCGCGACCCGCGGCGGAAGGTGGGGGCCGGAAGCACCGTGAAGGGGCGGGGCTTCGCTCCGCTGCAGGGCGGGGCCGCCCGCGGATTTCCTGTAGTGCGTCCTGGTGGAGGAGTCTGGGATGAGCTTGCTTAGGTGCTGGAGGCCCTGGAAGTTCGAATACTAGTACCCAAGGTCTCAGAGCCCCGATTCAGGTGGAAATTACCCCCGTGACAGCACAGGTAGTTACCCGGGGCGAAGACAGGAGGGGCGTCAGTATCAGGTTGCTGGGAACATTTCCTTGAGCGAGTTTACGGGAGCCCGGGGCGGTCAGGTCACACTCAAGGCCAAGTACAAACGTTTGGGCACAGCACCAGGGCTCTACCCATCTTCTCATAGTTCAGAGGGCGGAAACACCACTTGGAAGGTCAAGCAAAAATCAGTTTTAAAAGACAAATTGCATTTAGAGGAATAAATGCCGTTATTCTCAATACCGAGAGAGTAACAGTAGGGTGGGGTGGGTCAGAAACAGACACTTTGCACTTGGCAAGAAAATCCCTGTGGCCCAGCTAGATGAAAAATTCCCCAACACGCCAAAGTAGCAAGCAAGGTCGTTTGAATTAGCTATAGCTGCGCAACAAACCGCCTCAAATATTAGTGACTTGAAACAATTTGTTATTCTTGCATTTACGTGGGTTAAGTTGGGTGATTCCCCTACTGGTTTCACATGGGCTTAATTATGTGGCTTCATTCAGCAAGAACATTGGCTGAACCCCAACGTCCAGGATGACCTTATTAACACCCTTGGCAGTTGGTGTTGCTGGGGCAACCCAGTGCGGGCTGAGCCTTGGAAGTAGTTACTTCAAGCACACTATGGGCAAAAAGCAATAGCAGAATCAGCCCAGAATTAAAGGGTGGGGTATGGACCTCCACCGCCTGATAAGAGGAGCACAAAGAATTTGTGGTCATTGTTTTCAGTTTTCCGCTGAAATCAGTCAATCAATTCTTCAGCTAGAATAGAAACTCCCAAGAGTTGCATCTTGAAGTAAGAAGCATCTAGCGTTCACAGTTTGGTACTGATAATATAAACCACCAGGGTTCCATATAAAGCTGCAATAAAGTTACAATGGGTCCTCATTTATTACCCTTTTGATTGAAGTCACTAACTTGTCTTTCTTGTTTTATTCAGTTGGGAATGAATTCTGTTCAGAGTTAGTCCCAGTTAGGATTTTCCTACTTACAATTAAAAATCACTATTTCTATCATTGGCATGCTCGTGGAGTTAGGTCAATTGCCTCTGAAGGTCACAACCCATATATCCCTGGATTCAGGTCCCAGCCAGAGGCAGGCAAGGGAACAACCAGTGTAAATAACTAAATGAAAAATAAAAAGTGTTTCTTCCTTTTCTCTTCCTGCCTGCTTGCCTGCTACTTACTGCCTTCATTCCTGCCTGCACCTATCCTTAAAAAAAAATAAGGACAGTGACAATAGTGCTACCCTCTGCTTATTGTCTGTCAGAACCCCCACAAGATCAAGGCTTAGACCAGGGATTAAAGTTCAGATATCAGGACAGTGAATGGCCTCTGGCGCCACCATCCAGTCCTGGAATGCATGTGATCTTCCAGATAGATAAGGATAAACCCAAGGATGAGTCTGACTTGTGAGATGTGTCTCTTATAGTGAGCAGGATGGACCCTCCACTAAGAAATAAAGGAATGACAAGAGTTGAAGAAGACCACTAATAACGTCAAAGGACAATGTCACCTTGCCCAATCAGGAACTGAAATCTGATCTGCAGACCCCCTCTCTTCATCCCCTTTCCTCACCATGTGGGTTTTTCCCTTACAAACTCAGACCATCAGCAAGGCAAACTAAGTCTTAGCCTCCCTTGGCTGGCTCCATCCTCTCTCTGCTCCCCACTAATGGACCCCCAACTTGGTTACTCGCTGTGCCTGTCTGATGTGTGGAGCGACCCTGAACCCATGGGGTCTGGACCTCCCTTGGGTGGCTCCATCCCTTTATCCTCTAATTAAATCTCTGCTTGCTCACTTGTAACCCCACACTTATGTTACTTTTCTAAATTCCATTTCTCTGAAATCTGAAATAGTATAGCCCTTTCTCTCCCATTTCCCTATGGAGCTGGTGTTAAAGAATCTCATTCCTTCCTTTCCACTCAGACACTTCTGTTTTCTAGTTATTCTTAACCCTTCTCCTTCAGCTTCTCCACTGACACTCAAAACATGTACTCTGTCTCATCTTAACAGTCCTCCAATGACCTCACTTCTCTTTCTACCTGTCTACTCCCCTTCACAGAAGCATTTGTTCAAACTCTCACTTCCCATTCATTTTTCAAGCTACTGCAACATGGTTTCTGTCCTCATTGTTCCATCAAAAGTACTAAGGTCACTAGTGACATTCTTGTTGCTAGAGCCAAAGAAACTTTCAGTTATTTCTACCTTAAAGCGTTCTCGGGGCAATCCTGACATTATCCCTCTCTTAGTTTCCCATCAATCACACTGCCAACTTCAGTCTCTTTGCCAGCTTCCTCTGCTCTCACCACTACCTAAATGCTGGAATTTCTTAGGACTTTGATCTCATCATAGTCTATAGCCTTAAGAGATTTCAATTCATACTCGTGGCTCTAAATGCCATTTCTTTATACAACCTCGAAATTCCTTTTCTTTAAAGGAAAGGTTGCAGGCAGGAATGAAAGTGAGCAAAGGCAAGCAGGAAGGCAGAGAGAGGAGGAGGAAGCACTTTTAGTTGTTTGTCTTGGTTGTTCCCCTGGCCCTAGGATGTGAACCTGGGACCCTGGGATGTATGTGGACTGTGGCCAATGGTTACTCCACTAGGGCACACCAAGAGTTCTATTTTTAGTTCCATATAAGGGCACACTAAGAGTTCTATTTTTAGTTCCATATATGCAACTGTCACTTGTTTGGAAATCTGTTATGTCCAAAAACCATGCTTCTGAGCACATACTTTCTCCCCAGGAACCTCTATGAATCTAGCCTTTTTTTCACTAGCTCCTCATTTTCAAACCATCACTATATGCTATCAACCTCCACCTGGACTGTCTCCCTAACACATCAACTATTGTATCACTGCAGAAGCTATAAATGTCATATCCTCAGAGAAAACTTCCTATAATTAAAAATCAAGTTTATTATGTCTCTTGTAATGTCTCTCACAAGGTTTAACGTGGTTTTTTTTCCCCCCCATGGCACATTGCAATTTGTATTTTATGTAAGTACTGTCTGTCTGATATTCTGTTTTCTCTGGGAGACAGACAATAAGCTCAATTTTCCTGAGGATAAATGGAAGCCAATGTTATTCACTATATCCCCAGCACCAAGCATAGTGCCAACCTTAGCCAAAAATTAATGATTATGTGTTATTTTTCTCCTAAAGGATATTCTGTAAATAATAATTAAAAAGTAATTAGCTTGTGTCCCATTCAACAACTTTAAATCTAGGCTCAATATTCCCTACAAATATATTTAATATTTTTTGATCTATAAAATATTGTTTCCCTTGAGAGAAGATATCTTTTCCTCTTTGATTGTATGAATATTATGATTACTCAGTTGGGCATTAGAGATGATCATTAAATATTAAGGCACAGAAAAATGTTCAAAACATGCATAAAATTAAAAATCACTGTATGTTCACACACAAAATAGTTTTAATTTCATCTAACATTATTTGGAACAAAACTGTTGTTTGAAACTACCAGATACATTAATAAGAATGGCAAACATATGTGTACACACATATGTGTATATATGCATAAATAAAATGATTTTTTTTAACACTTGGCTGTTTTCTTATATTAAATGTTGGTGGTATAATATGGCAGTATCTGCAAGAAAAACTATAATACTTAGAAATAGGTGCCTTGTAACTATGCAATGAATTAAATGTGGGGAAATTTTTTTAAAAGAAAACTTAAAATATAAAATTCTTCTTAAGGTAGACAGTTTACTGGGTTTTTTTTGGTAGCGTTTACCTGCAATGATCTTATACAGAACAGAAATGCAAAAGTGAAGAAGAATTAAGTATGCTAAAAAATTCCCAAACTGGAAATGTAATATACAAAAGTGGCACACAAGAAATAATGTGAAATTATTTGGGCACTGTTTGTGTGTTTTGGATTTTCATCACTTGTTAATACATTATTAAATAATACTTTATTAAAATGTTTTGTTCTATTTAAATACTGTTATTAAAAAACTCAGATTTTTAACAATGACAGAATGTAATACCATAAAATGTTTTGAATTTTGGAAAGCTTTTCCTTCCTAAAGCAACTTTTCAAAATATATATCACCAAAAAAATGCAGTCTTAGGTGATTCATAAATAGTGTAAAATAGTCATCTTCATTCATTTCGTTAGATTTTCCTAATAAGGTTAAATTCTCATTCAATATAATCTCTTAGTCAAAAACAATTTTTGGTTTCTTTGGTTATATGTACAAATAACTTCATTCCATGTCTATTATTTCTATTCCATCACTTTCATTAACATATGTCAATGAACCAAAGGCTTTCTCTAGAGGAACTCCAGTGCCAGTCTCTTTACTCCTTATAAAGTTTTCTTGGTTTGTGTCTTCTATTCGCATTTTCTTGCTGTTTTGAAATAACTGAGTCACCGGTTCCAACTTGCTTTTCTCAATTTCTTGAGTTAAGTGACCATCCACTTTTGAATTCATACGTATAGAAGATACTTGAGTAGCAGATTTACTAAGAGAAAATCCCATCAGGACAACTGAACAAATGTCAAAATGGTTCGCAGGTACTTCTTTAGATAGTTGAAATGTTTCTTCAACTTGACTGCTTGAGGGGGAAAAATGGTAACAAGTGAATATAGCAGAATTTTAATGACTTCATGGCAATGTTTATTTTAATGAAATGTCTTGGTGAAGATGCTAAAATATAAATTAAAATTGCCTTCCACCTCTCAGTGTTTACATTTTCTTTTTGGAAGCATTTGTAGATTCCATAGTTTAATTAAAATTCTTTTTAAAAAGGAATTTACTGGCATGCCCCGGTGAAGTAGCAGGTCAATTGTCTCTGAAGGAGAGTAGACAACACACTGGTGCATTTGAGTCCTGGGTCCAACCAGGGGGAAGCAACCAATGTGAACAACTAAATAAAAAATAAAAATAAAGTGCTCCTTGCTCCTCTGTCTCCCTGTCTACTTACTTGCCTTCATTCCTGCCTGCACCTTTCCATAAAAAAAGAGAAATATACCAGATGATATGTTTCATAACCTTTGAGAAATAACAGAACTTAATGCCTTCTATTATTATTGTATGAAAAATTTTTAGTTAATTATCAATGGATTAAAGAAATAATTATTAAAGAAAAAATACTCTGCCAGGTATTCTATAAAAAATAAAGATGCTCAAAAAATTATAAACATTTACCCATCTAATAATCTACCATCAAAATATATGAAACAAAAGCTGACATAATGAAAGGGAGGAGTAGACAGTTGTAAAGTATAACTGGAGGTATCAATACTCCACATTCATAAGGAATGGAATCACCAGTCAGAAAATAATTAAAATAGAGAATGTAAATTAAAGATTAAACCAACAAGATCTTACAGATACAGAACACACTGTAACCAGCAATAACAGCATACATACTCAAATGCAAATGGGACACTTTTTAATTATTAGCCATAATTTAAGTGTTAATAGATTTAAAAAGATATACAAAGTATCTTCTCTGATCACCAAGGAATGAATATAATTACTGAAGTAAAATAGGAAATATTAAAAATTTGTGAACATTCAGCACTCATTAAACAACCAATGAATCAAAGTAAAAATCACAAGGGAAACTAGAAAATAACTTAGAGAAGAATGTAAACAAAAAAACATGAAAACTTATGGGATTCAGCAAAATCAGTAACAAGGATGAAATTTCTACCTAGAAAACAAAAATCTCAAATCAACAACCTAACTTTACAACTTCAGGAGCTAAGAAAAGAACAAACAAAATTCACAGTTAGAGAAGAAAGGAAATTACAAAGATTAAAGTAGTGATAAATTAAAGAATCAAAAATAATAAACTCAAACCAAAAGTGATTTTTTGAAAATAGCAATAAAATTGACAAACTTTTAATTGGATGGACTAAGAAAAAATGAGAAGACTCAAAATTAGAAATGAAAGTGGGGACATTACTCTCATTTCTATAGAAATAAAAAGAATAAGAGAGTGCTAGAACAATTACATACCAACAAACTGGATATTCCAGCTGAAATGGATAAATTCCTGGAAACACAAAACCTTCCAAGACTATGTAGAAAAGCTGAATACTTAAAACTAGAAGTAAGAAGACTGAATCAGCAATAAAAAAATCTACTGACAAAGAAAAGACCTGAACTCAAGAGCTTCAGTGAATTCTACCAAATTTTTAATTAAAAAAAGAACTAATACCAATCTTTCCCAATTTTCAAAAAAAATTATAGAAAACAATTCCTAACTCTTTCTGTGAGGCAGCATTATCCTGATCCCAAAGCCAGGGAAAGATACTACAGAAAAAGCAAATCTCAGAGCAACGTCCTTATGAAAAAAATACAATTCTCAACAAAATGCTAGTAAGCCAATTTTATCAGCATACTAAAAAGATTAAACACCAGACTAAGTGGCATTTATTCCCAAAATATAAGAATGGTTCAAACATACGAAAATTGATCAATGAAATACACTGCGTTACAGAATTTAGGAAAAATCACTATTATTTCAAGTGATGCAGATAAATCATTTGACAAAATTCAACAGCATTTCATGATAAACATACTCAACAAACTAGGAATAGAATGAAACTACCTCAACATTATGAAAGTCAAACATAACATGCAATGAAAAAAATCAGAAATAAAGCAAGATTTTGACACTTCTATTCAACATAGGACTGGAAGTCCTAACCAGAGCAAAAAGAAGATATATGAATGGCCAATAAGCACAAGAAAAAAATCAGTATGTCTAACTAATCACTAAGGAAATAATCCAAACTACAATGAGATACCTTCACACCTACTGGATGGCTACTATAAAAATAGCAACGGAAAATTAACAAGTGTTGACAAAGATATAGAGAAACTGGGCCCTGAGATATTGTTGGTGGGAATGTATGCATAGCTGCTATGGCAAACAGTTTGGCAGCTCCTCAAAAAAATTAAAAATTACCATATGATCATCCATTCTACTTCTGGGTTTATACTCAAAAGAGTTGAAAGCAAGATCTCAAAGAAATAATTTATACTCAAGTTCACTGGAGCATTATTCATAATCGCTAAAATGTGGAAGTGACTCAAATACGCATGGATGGATGAATGGAGAAGTAAAATGTGGTATATGCATAAAATGGAATATTATTCACCAATAAAAAAGAAGAAATTCTGCACTATGCCACATGTTGAATCTTGGGAACATTATGTCAAGTGAAGTCAAGCACAAAAAGTGATTGAAAATAGTTTATGATCCCACTTACGTGAGGTATTTGGAGTAGTCAAACTGACAGAAAGCAGAATGGTGGTTACTATCAGAAGTTACTGTCTAATGGATATAGAATTTCAGTTTCATGAGATCAAAAGAATTCTGGAGATCGATAGTGGTTGATAGTTGCCCAACATTATTAATGTATTCAACACACTGAGCTGTATACTTTAAATGGTTAAGATGATCAGTTTTATGGTATATGCATTCTACCAGAATAAAAGAAACTGGAAAAAAAATATGTGTAATAAAGACACAGTACTTTTTCACTTTTTTATTACAGATGCCCAATCTGTTAATAGAGATGAGAATGCAACATGGAAGGAAGGCTTGGAAAATTTCTGAAAGGTCAGGTTAGGTCAGATTAAGTCAGGTCAGGTTCTGGTTCTGAAAGATGGGCAGGAATTTAGTAGGCAGAACTGACTATGATAGCAGAAAGAAGAGACTTCCTGTCACCAGACAGTGAAGATTTATGAAGCCCAGTCCTTGTTGGAGAACAAGGGTCTATTGAGGAGTCTACAGCAGTAATCTGAGATCTGGAGAAGACTACAGTTATAAATGAAAGCACTTACCATTTTTTAGAATGTATTATTTCTTTAATATTTGGGTTCTGCAGTGTGTCTCTTTTTTTTTTTTTTTTTCAAGGAAAGGTGCAGGCAGGCAGTAAAAGAGAGGAGGAAGAAGAACTTTATTATTTATTTTATTTAGTTGTTCATCTTGATTGTTCCCCTCCACCCCAGGTCATACCTAGATTCTTGTTATAGGTGGGCTATGCCAGCCAAAGGGGTCATACTTATCTGCTAAACCACCAGGGCACTGCCTGCAGTATCCTTTCTGAGTTTACAATTTCAAGCCCAACAAGCTCTTACCATTTACTGACAGGAAATTTTTGAAGTTTTGAAATCCTGCTTATACATATTTGTGATTGAAAGTTAATTCTATAATGGAGTCTGTCCAGGGCCTACTATAATATATTAAATACAGCAGCTATTCAAATATTAATATAACAGTGAAAGTACAGATTGGGTTTTCTAGAATTCAAACACAATTTAGTTAAGATTTTTAAAGATTTCTCTGATGATACTCTAAAATGTATGTATACATATTTCTTATATTTGGAACTTGAAGACAATTTTTTCCCTCATCAAATAAATATCCAATACTACTTTCAAATTAAAAAAATTGAATTTTTTATATTTTCATTTCTCATTAATTCTTAAAAAAGGAAATGCTCCAGTCAAAAACGTATAATAACTTGAATCTAACCATGATAGAACAATCAGATAAAATTACGGTATCACATATTATAAAATAAATAGCCTGTACTAAAAAATGTCAAAGTATGAAAGACAGAGAAGTAGAGGTATCACTCCAGATTAAAGGAGACTAAGGAGATATAACAAATCATCGTGAATTGGAGTGTGGGGAGGGATACAGAGGAGACTGCACTACAAAGGTCATTATTTGAACAAGTGGCAAATTTGAATATGTACGATTTATAAGATAATAAAGAAAATGTTATGTCAAACCTTCTTCAGTTTCAGGACATATGCACTTACAGCTTCCTTAGCTTGAGGCAATTTTTGAACTGCAAACCACTGCTATTGGGGATGAGTAGGGCTATCTTGATATCTTGGTAAAGTAACCATATGCTATAAACAGTTAAATTCATTTAATTTTGACATAAATACATCTATTAAGTATATTTTACATATTAAAAAAATAAGAGATCAAACTGTTTTCAAGTAAACTTACTGCATTTTAGAAGAGCCTAAAATGTAATTAAAACAAAAACAAAAACCTCCAGCCCCATCAATGTAAAATCTACAGTGACGGGCAGCCAATAGAACTTAGCAGACATGAAAATAAGCAGAAAAATATGATCCACGACCAGGAGGGACAAAAAAGTCAGGCAGCAGAAACAAACCCACAAAGGACACAGATAACAGAATGAGTAAGCAAGGACCTTAGCAGCAATTTTAAGTGTATTCTGTATTTTCAAGAAAGTAGAGCAAGTATGAGTATGATGAAATGAGAAATGAAAGATATTAAAATATATATCAAACTTCCAGAAATGAAAAATACAATTCTGACATGAAAAATATTGTGGATGGGATTAACACTCAAAGGAAAGAAAACTTGAAGATACATCAATAGAAACTTTTTTTTTTTTTTTTAATGAAAAGGATCAGTTATTTGTGGGACATAAAGCAATTTAACACGTATATCATTGGAGTAACAGACTTTTTTTTTTTTTAGGGGATTAGGGAGGTACAGAGGAGAGAAAAAGACAAAAAAGTTTTCATGGGAAGCTTTGTGAAATGATGGAGGAACTAAGGGAACAGAAAACTCAGACCTTAGAACATCACAGGAGTGGCTGTCCCAAGGAGAGAGCAGAAGTACTAGAAAAGGGTAGGATGAACATTCACCGTTCTGGGTTTCCATAGAGGTGAGAAAATTTTCACTTTCTTGGATTGGAAAAATAAATCAATATTGCTTGGGAGAAAAAGAAAGGGAAAATCTTCATGCTCTGGTTTAGCCTTAATATGATCTTTCCCCTATTTCTTTACAATGACTTCATGTTCTTTCCTATGACTCTTAAGTCACATCAAGGTAACATGCTAGTAAGATAAATACTTAAAGTGAAGGAAAGCTTTTTTCCCCTAAGGTAAGTATTTTGCTACTTCCCATAGTAATAATCTCCTTCCCTCTCCTCCCCAAGTTTTCAACTCCTACACTGAGTTTTGAATTTCATCCATTTTCCCCTATTTATTTTCAATAATGAAAACTTTTTATTCAAAATAATCTTAGTATCTAAAGAGGAAAGGAGAATATTCATTATTCTAAAATAACTTTCAGGATGGATGATTGGATACTCATGCTTCTTTGTAACGAACTTTATCAGTTAAGTATAATTATATCTCAGAGGAAATGTACCTCTTGGGAATTCAGACTTCCTTATCTAAATTAACCGGGATACTCAATTTTATTTTTTAGTATTTAGATGTTCTTACAAAAATATGATAACGGAATAGAAATGCTACAAAATATGAGAAAATGTAATGGCAAAAGTAATGATGAAAACAGAGCAGAGGGTGGAAAAACATAGCACATATTTAAATGTTTTATGAAGAATTTGTTCTAACATAAATGTTATGTCTGTCAATAACATATTGTGAGAAAAAATTATACTCACCTGACAAAAACAGAAATTCTTAAGTCTCTTCTAATGTAAGATTACTGTTGAAATGTCCAGGAATACAGTATACCAAGATTATTATACAACAGTAATAAAAACCTAGTTATATCGTCTGTAGGAAAAGACCGGAAGATAGTCACTATTAGTGTTGAGAACCCTTTAAGAAGGATGGGACAAGTTAAACAGTAAGAAATGTTAAGACATTTTAGGATGGGCTCCAAAAATTAGCAGAATAATGCAATTCTCTTTCTTTTTTTCACTAAAAAGCTCCTTTTCCCAATTTTAGGCAGTAAAGTTAATTTTAACACAGTTGGATGGTCAAAAATAATATATCTGATTAAGTGGTTGTCCCCAGGCTGAAGGTTTCTAATTGAGAGAACACAAATGGTATTAAGCAAGAAAATAATCTATACAGCATTAATTATCAGGTGAGGTTGTATACCCTCCTCCCTCTTTTTTTCTTTGTTAACAGTCATCATTTTTTCTGGAAAGGGGACTTCGAGAAGGACAGACATGTGGAGAAGGAATACTGGTAGGAATCTGAGCTTTCATGACTAGTTCTGAGACTTCTAGATTCAACCCTGTTTGGATCGTGCGGGGCTGACCCAAGCCTTGGGTCCGCAGGTTCCCCAGACTACAGACTGCAGACTGCCAGCGCTCCCTTAAATAGTCTGGTTGGCAGAAGTAGCATCCGACCTGGAAGGCTCTCCTCAAACCTACCCCTGACTCCGACAGGAGAGCACACCAACCTCCCAGCGCCCAACAACAGTTCTGGGAAGTAACCGATTCACTGTACGTGGTGCTAATCCCGGGGTAAAATGGCACAAAGAAGCAGGTGTTACCGAGCAGGGCAAGGTGGAGTGCGGCGATACATCTCTGCGCAGGCGTGTTCCATCCTGGCGGCGCAGGGAATAAGAAAAAAGTGGTGGGGAAAGGAGTTAGTGATTGGTTACTAGGAGACCGGACGCTCGGGTGGGGCGTCTAGACGCTCCGTGGGCGTGCGCCTGCGCGGCGCGGAAGGACCGGGGAGAGGGCTGTACCAGGTGCCCTGTAAGGCGGGCTGGTGGACGTACGCGGACGTATGCGTGTGTGGGTGCGCGCACACGGCTTGTAGTCCTCACGAGAGGTAGGGTCGTGACAGGTACGCGTGCGCACGGGGTCTTTGGGGCGCGAGGGACGGAAGCTAAGCGAAGGCACCGGGGAGGTGGAGGACAAGCCCCCCTCAGGTACAGAGCGTGAGGGCGGGGCCGACCGTGGCGCCGGCCGGAGCTAACCGCCCCCGCCTCCTTTCCGCTGGGTCCCGCCTTCCTCCTCCTGGGACGGGACCTGGTCGATTTGGGGGTAGGAGGGGACGGGAAAGGGGCGGAGGATGGAGACAGGGAGGGACTGGGATTCCGAGCTGCCTAGAAGTCGCCGGGATGAGCTGCGAGGGGGACGGCGGGCTGAGAAACCCGGGGAGGGACCCGGAGCTGCAGGTAGAAGCCGCGGAAATGCGCCGTATTGGGGTAAAACAGCTCTTGGGCCGAAGGCCTCCGAGTAGGTGACTGCAAAGAGTGAGCGTGACGGGATTTGGGTGTTGTGGGTACCCCCAAAGTAGGTATTTGCTGCTCGAGCTGCTGTGAAGGAGAATTGCTGTCTGGGGATCCCTTCCCCGAGCAAACTTTGCTGCTCTGGTTTCTTGGGAGTTCAGGGTTGATCCCAGTTCCTATGGTGACCGCTTCGCTTCCTGCCGCAGCTCTCCACTGGTTGTTGGGGGAACTCTTCTGTTTAGAAACGCTCTGGAGTGGAGTTGAGAAATTTGAGAGTCACAGATTCGGGAGGTCAGTCTGGCTCATCCTGGCTCCCAAATCTCAGTTTTGAGTCTCTTGATAGACTTTGGGAAGTGAAGGTTCGAGATTACGTAGGCATTTGCATCAAACGCTCACAGTTTCAGTAGAAATTATACACAAGAGAGGCAGGGTAGGATAAGATGGCTTGTTTGAAAAAGATTTGGGGCGTAAATTGAATAACTGAGGTGATGTTGGACCTGATATCTAAAAGCGCATAGAAATACAATTATCTCTTTAATCAAGGGTTGCGACTTCAGGAAAAGTTTGCATAGATGACAGTGTCCCGGTGTTTTTTTTAATTCCACTCCAGGATCTCATATCGGAGGATATTCGTTGCTTTAAATTGCTTATACTCGTTTTCAGCATTTCAAGTATCTCTCTCTCACACACACACACACACACACACACACACACACACACACTACAAGAAAGAAAATAGAAAAACTCTTAATTGTATAAAATAGGTTATAAATATAAATGGAGAGTGACACATTCAAATCTACCGCCAGGATTGAAAAAAAAAATTCCTGTTTGTATTAATGAGCTAAATCCTTCCGTTTTAATTAGTGAAAAACAAGTAGGAAGGTACATTAATGAAAAATGTATTTTAAACAATAAATTTTGTTATTAGTTAATGGCTGCTTCCAAAACATATCTTGTTTTGTTAACTTATGAAAATAAATCACTGCTTATAGCTCAGTATGTATAATCAAATGTACTGATTCTGTGGACCCTGTCTTCGCTTTCAATTATTTAGATCAGTTTGTTTTAAAATAATTTACTTTTAAAGTTCTCTGCAGAGACAGAAAAACAGGTGTTATTCATTCCCTCTTCCCATCACACACCTCTCCTTTTTTCCCCAGAGGTAGCTACTGTTGTCACTCTCTTGCATTTCTAGTCACTTTCTTGCATTTCCATGTAGTTTTTACCATCTTTGTGTATGATCATATAAATTCTAGTTTGGCTTGTTTTTGAGCTTTATATATAAAAACAGAATTGTACAATTTCTTTGCCTTCTGCTTCTTTACTCCACTGTATGTTTTTAAGATTTATCCTTGATATTGTCTACTTGGTTGATTAGTGTTCCTTCTTACGAATATACCACAACCTATCTCCTCTGCTTTTGATGGATTTTAAGGTTTTTGCAGTTTTTCATAATTGTGAACACTGAACTTCCTTATACCTGTACTCCATTATCACCCTTTGAAATGAGCTACTTAGGAAGGTGATTATATTTATTTATATTTTTAGAGAGAGGAAGGAAGAAATAGGAGGAAGAAACATACTTATTTTGTTATTCATTTTAGCTTTCCACTCTGGCCCTGGGTCTTCAACCCTGGTTCTTGGGTTTTACATGGTCTGCATGCCAGCTTCTTAACTGGCCTGTGCCACAAGAGTGTAGCCCTTTTCCTATTTTGTTAACATCGATCTATATGTTTTTAAGTTATTTTAGTTTAGACAACCTCTTGAAAACAACTGTTTGACCTTTCTTATGTTTTAAAGAGGTCTTGCTAAATACTCTCTCTCCTAAAATCATTGTTTAATGATGTTTTTTTTTTTTTTAAAGTTATTTCTCTACAGTGTACTTTGAAGAGGAAGGAGGAGCTTGAATTTGGATGGAATGATCGGAAAGATGATTTCTTTTTCATAAGAAAAGTTAAACATTGTGGCTTCACTATTTTTTGAAGTGAATTCTCAAAGCATTTATTCACTTATTTTTATAGTAAATAGAAAATCTTGTCTCAAAATTTCTTACAGAATTTTGTATGGTTTACTGCCTCCTTCTGTTAATGTATCTATTCCTTTCTACCTCAGAGTATAAACTTTTGAGACCATTTTATAATAGAAAACAAATTGATTTTTTTGTGGAACTAAATTTCAGAATTCCATATAAAGTATCCCAATATTCAATTTCTATTAAAAACTTCAGTAAACATTTGTCGAGCACATATATTATGCCTGTTATGCACAACACTCATGATACAGTCGAGCACATGATTTGCCTCCTGTTTCACAGAAAAATGAAAATTCTGCTAGGTGGAAACTTACTCAGATTTCTACGTTATCTTTACTAAATCTTCACGTAACCTTGATTTCTTGTTCTCTTTCTTGTCTCAGAGTACAGTGCACACTCTAGGTTTTCTCTTATTACCACAGTGACTTTTTTCTCCATCAGTGAATATTAACCTGTATCTTAAGAATTTTTGTTGTGTTTATACTGTAGGGCTTCTTAAACATGAAGTTCTACTTTAGGAAGTTCTTGTTAAGTTTTATTGTCTATTTGCGTTTTTCAGAGCTTTGACTTAATTTTGAAAAGGATCCTTAATATAAAGAGAATCAAAAAACAAGTTTTCCTCTTCTCATAATGACCCTCCTACAACACTGGGATGTCTCCCAACTTGTCTACCTCTCTTACAATCGTGCTTCCTAAAAGACAGCTACGTTTTCTGTTTCCTTTCCTTTACTGCTTATTTATTAGTCTTCCAAACCTGCTTCCACCCACCTCTACCATTGAAATTACTTATTTGAATCATCAAAATCCATTGTTTTGAAAATAATAAGTTCCAGTTTTGTGCAGGGCACCTTTCTTGGCATTAGAGTTATAACAGTGACCAGAGAAAAGCCTACGTTCTCTTAGAACTTAAATCCTCTTAGAGGGAAACAGACAATACACAGAAGAAATAAATGATAAAATCACTAGTTAAGTGCAAATAACTAGTGACTAGGATAGAGGCTAAGATAGGTAAGAGGTCAGGGAAGACCTCTGACATGAGTCAAATAACTGGGGTCAAGAAGAACCAGCTATGCAAAGGGCTGGAGGAGAGTGCTCTTGACTGAGGGAAAGCAAGAACCTAAGACCTCAAAGTAGAATGAGATTGGCACAGTCCATGAACAGAAAGGAAATCAGTAAAACTTGAGGGAAATAAAGGAGAGTACTAAGGCTATTTACCGAAGTAAAGGCAGCAACCAGATCATTTAGGACCTTAATACCCGCCTCTGTGGTTCAGATGACTAAAACACAGGCTATGAAAATTGTGGATTTGTGTTTGAGACCTGGGGCAGGGCTTGCAAAAGGAAAAATAAATTCAGATATTCTGATTGCAATGTGGAGCCATTGGAGTGTGTTTGAGCAGGATATTATTAAATTTAGAAAATAGGTTGTAGGAAACAGCAGTGGAAGTAGAAAGACAAGTTGAGAAACTTGTAGCAGTCCGGATGGTGATGAGATGGTGAGGACTCAGACCAGGGAGGTGGTAATAAAAATGTTAGAGGTGAATATTTAGGGAATATATTTTAGAGGCAGAATAAATTGGACTTATTAATGGAGGTGAATGTTTAGGGAATATATTTTGGAAGTAGAATCAATTGGACTTGTTGATGGATTTGACAGGGGTCAGGAAAAGAGGAAAATCAGATGGCTACTGGATTTTCGAATTTGAGTACACACAGATGATGGTGCCATTTGACGTAGAGAAGACTGGGAAGGAAATGGTGGAGGCTGGGTTGAGAACAGGAGTGCAGTTGGGTGAATTTAGAGGTCCATTTAGACATGTTAAAAGTTGTGATGTCTATGGACATCTGATAAGCAAATATATGAAGTACTCCAATGGGGAGTTAATAGTTTTATTTGTTGAACTTGGAAAGTGTATCTTACCCTTTGGGAGGAGGGTAGAAGTCAGAAATAGATTTTTTTCTTGATAACTCTTTTCTCTATATTCCCTTAGCATATAGGTGCATTTTTCTGATGTGGCACTAATCGTGCTGCAATATACTTCTTCTGGACTTTACTGCATTTCTTGAGGGTCGAAATTTTATGTTTTTATTTCTTTTCCATCTGTTATCCCCTGAATCTAATATTAGTTCATCCTTGTTCTAGCTATTTATAAATTTGTTTGCTTACTGAAAAATGTAACTTTTGCAGTCTTGGTACAGTCTGATATTAAAAAACATGCTCTTAACCATTATCTAAGTTGCTTCTCAACTGAGAATGATTGTGATTTTAGTTTGGGTGTTTATAATAAGAATTTGCTGCTTACAAGGTACCTTTACTTAAAATCTTTGAGATCTCTGTAGGAACAAAAGTTCCATTCAAAGTTCCATTTAGAGATAATGAGAGTATGGAAGTAT
This sequence comes from Solenodon paradoxus, assembly GCA_004363575.1. Classification (NCBI taxonomy): domain Eukaryota; kingdom Metazoa; phylum Chordata; class Mammalia; order Eulipotyphla; family Solenodontidae; genus Solenodon; species Solenodon paradoxus. The sequence continues at coordinate 131,810 of RJWH01001254.1, read as the reverse complement.
TCAGATGACCTGAAATGGGGAAACTGGTAGGACAGGCATGGGCATTTCAGCCCTCTCCCCCCCAGTGATACTGCCTCCAAAACTAGACTCTTGATTTTTTTCTAATTTTAATGTCAAGATTTGCCTGATAGGTCATTTTTTTAAGTTCCCACTTGACTGTTAATTTTACCAAAGAGAGTAAGGAAGGTTTAGTTTTGTCTGTTTCGTTATCAACTTCTGCAAATTTATATTGAGTCCTTTTTATACAAATAATTCTTTGTAGGCTGGTGGGACTATAGAAAGTTCTAGGACACTGCTTATTTTTCAGATTCTAGTAAGTATATAAGGGAGACATATCCAGAAAAAATAATACATAAATTCTTCTTTAACCAATATTTTTCTATAACCAAGGCTTAATGTAGTGATCACTATTCAGTAAAGACAGAAAAAACCAAGAGAATATAGAATTCAAGTTGAGCCTTAAAATTATCTTTAAAAGGAGAAAAGGGTGAGGTTAAGGCTCGTGAACAAGAGAGAAAATATTTCTGAATGTATATATAAAGAACATATAGAATAGTTTGATTTTAATAGAGGGGCTCTTAGAATGTCAAGTAGAAGATAAGTTTGGATATGTGGGAAGGCACTAAAGTATAAAGAACTCTGAATGCCAGGATAGTTTAAACTTTAAATAGATTCTGGTTATTCGAGGTGTGGCCTCTGTACTAACCAAATAGGGGTCACTGAGCAACTTTTTAAAAATGCAGGCATACTGTGGATAAGAATCTGTATTTTAGCAAGATTTCCAAGTGAGTTATATGTTAACTAAATTTGAAAAGCACTGATACAATGAGTAGCCATTTGATTCTCTTATTCTAAGTCAAATGTTTATAACTAGGAACACATTTTCAACACAAACTATAGAAGACGTGATAGTTAGGGTCCAACCTGCAAAGACCTAAATGATTCATAATTTGAAATATCTTATGAGATCTATAGCTAAAATTAGAGATGAAGCAGTACCTGCCAGAATGAAGAACAGAAAGCAGATTTGTATCTTGACTAGGGAAGGAGAAAAAAGAAAATAAATCTAGACTGGTAGAAGTGCTAGGTTGCACAGGATGTAACACAATGTTAGAGACTAGGAGATCCACATCCTATAATTTCCTGAGTAGAAAAATTTTAGCAAATAATAGCTGTGTTGCAAGGAATGATCTACGATGCTTATAACAAATTCTGTCTTCCTTATCACAGTGGCAGCCTTGATTCAGAGAAGAAGAAATTACTTCCTTAATTATACAAGTTGTAAGATGCATTGTCAAATAAAAAGCACAATGCAGAGTAGTATATATGGTACACTAAAGTAGAAAATCTTTAACTGTTGTTATTTGCACATGTACAAATATAAATGCAGAATAAATTCCTAGAAAAGGAATTTCTATGTGGGTTTATAATGTTGACAGATGTTATATAATTGCTCTCAATAAATATTCAATCAGTTTACCTTGCCATCAGTGATGTAAAAGAATGCTGTGTTACATGTCTCACTTTTAAAAAAAAATTTGTTGTCAATGTAATGAATAAAAATGGTATCTCACTGTTGTTTTAATTTGTATTCTTATGAAGACTATCTTTGAATATGTTTTTAAAACATTTCTGTGAAATTTCCATATTCTTTGCCAATTTTTCTGTTGGGGTATTTATTTTCCTTTTTAACTTAGAGGAGTTATTTGTGTATTAGCGAAGTTGGTCCTTTGTGCTATGGATAATAAACCTTTTTGCTAATACACAAAGGCAACTATAAGCAGGTAGCTTGTGGATGTTATGTTGAACTACTACAGGCCAAGAGGTAGACTACTTAATCTGCTATAGTTCCTTCAAACAATGATTACCAAGGGGTTAATATGGGTTATGTCTTCTTTGAAAAGTATATTGAATATTGTAATTTTGTGTTTGGAAAACACAGGAAAGGGTTATGACATAATTTTAAGAAAATGATGCTTGATTAAATTCTTTTAGCTCATGGAACAAGGTTTAAAACAATTTAAAATATATCAATGAATGTTACTAATCTTTAAAATGTGTTCATTGTGAGAGGAATCACAAGACTGTTTTGAACTGAATGCCTCTGTGTTATTCCGTTTCTGTCCATTAGGTTACCACCAAAGAACATGATTTTGGTCTAGGGGTTCCAGTTTCTGAAGCTGAAAAATACCAGAATACTCTCCAGCTAGAACAAGAAGTGAAAAATCAAGATAAAGTCATCTTTACACTGAAATTGCAGGTTGCATTTAGCTTATTATATGTATTTCCCTGAATTAATTTGAGATAGACCTATTTTAAAAGAAGAAGGTGGAGAATAAATACTAATTTGATCCTCATTTACATCTTAGGGGTCTAAATTTATTCCATTTTATCTTAACCATTTTTGATACACATAGATCAAGAGTGAAGTAAGCTATATGTCAAGTATTTTATCAGGTGGTTTAAAATACATTATCTTGCATAGTAGATCCCAACTTTTTGAAATAGTGATGTTGCTTCCATTTTATATTTTTCATTTTAGACATGGAAGCTAAAGTTTCATGAGGTTAAAGAATTATGATATTTGACTAATGAGTAACAAAGCTAGAATTTCTCTTAACTTCTAATTTAGCTAGGATTTGAACCCAGTTTTCTGAATTCCTAAGTTTAATATTGTTGAATATTGTTTCCGGTCTCATGATGTCTGACATGTGATATAGCTATTAATAAAGTCTATTAAAAGAAATTTCCTCTTCTAGGAAGATGAACTAAACTGACTTTTCCTTATTCCTCCTGCTAAGTATACTAAAACCCCTGAATATTATGTATAAAACTAACATAAACACTATGAAACGTGGGCTGGCTAGGGGCTTCAGGACACAGGAATAATGTATCTGTGAACTGGACTTTCTTTTTTGCTGGGATTTGTTCTGGGGAACAGGGTTGGCAAGGAAAGGGGGCACTGCAGGAGATTGAGAAACTCAAGGGAGAGTGAGATGATAGAAAGCTGGGGTCAGGGAGCCAACAATCTTTCTCTCGGACTGAGGACCCAGAATTTCCTGCCCTCCACCTATTTATTGACTTTATACACAGCATTGCTTCAAGCACCTTATGCAAGTAAGGTTATAGCTACATTGAATTTGCATATACAGCCCTTTCTTTTGCTTTTTAAATACATAACTGTATCTATCTTATTTGACGGGTGAACAGTTAAAGACACGCTCCCCAATGCTTTCACACAGTGACCCAGACCCGGTGCTCTGGGGTGTTCTGCTAACCCCCAATTCGTCCTTGCTCTGCTCTCTGCCCCAACAGTTTTTGATCCATATAATCTGGATAGAGACTGGAAAACTGACAATTGGCAGGAACAGTGGATATGGGGAAAAAAATAAATCTCAGAAAAGCCAACTCTCGCATGTCAAAGGGCTAAGAAAGGGGCAGCCTGGTAAGGCAGACTACTATTAAACAATAACTGCTGGCTCCAAACAAGTAGCACAGAAAAAACTACAACCTCATTCCTTCCAGCGAAGATTGAGTGAAGGTCCTAGACTTCCCTCCCTGCCAGGTTATAACAGAGATCTTCGACCATGCCTTGCTATCACCCTTCTTCGTCCACAGATGCCCCCGACCCCACCCATCCCACCACTGGTATTAAAGAAGGCTAAGTGGGAACAAAGACTTTCATTAACAGCCCATAAAGAGGTCCTCAATTTCTTAGTGTCAGTAGAGACAATAGTAAGAGGTATCTCCTTTTCTCCTTGCTAGGGTGGTGTCAAAAGAGACCTGTTGCAATCAGGACTTTTTCTACACCCCAGCAGTAACAAGGCCATGCACATAGTGGCAGTGGAGGACACATGGGGGCAATAATGAGGTGCTTCTTCCTCCTAGTTGTGTGGAATCAGAGAACTTGTGGGGACCCTGAACACCTCATTCCTGTTTAACAGTAACAAGGAGTCCTGTCCTTCCACATGTCGACAGAGACCTAATGGAGAAATTGAACTCCACAACCACTTAATAGTAACTAGGCAACATTGCCCTTTTTTAGTTGCTGTGGTGTCACAGGAAGCCTACTAAAACATAAAAGCCAGGGTCTTAGAATACTCCATCTCAATAAAAAAAATAAATCACTGCTCATGTGGAAGATTTCAACTTCAATGAGAAAGACAATTATGAGATATCAACACAGAGAAAACAGATGTAATAATTATTTAACAAGGATTTAAAATCAGCTATCATATAAATAGCTCAGTAAGCAATTATTAGCATGCTTGAAACCAAAAAAATAAAAAATCTCAACCAAGAAATAAAAGAAAGAAGAACCAATTGAAAACCTGCAAGCAACCAAGATGTTCTTCAGTAGATGAATTAACAAATGGATACATCCATACAGTGGAATAGTATTCATTGATAAAAAGAAATAAACTATTAAACTACAAAAATAAATGAAGGAAACTTGAAGGCATATTGCTAGGTGATTCCTAGTAACTGTATGACCTGGAAAAGACAAGACCTAAGACATTCAAAAGATTACCAGTAGCCAGGGACTTGAAGGGAGGGTGGGGTGAATACATGGAGTACAGGTGATAGGGCAGTAAAAACTGTTCTGTATGATACAGTAATGATGATACATGTCATATATTTGTAGAAACCACAGAAGATACAACCCCAAAAGTGAACCCTAATGTAAACTATAAACTTCAGTTAATAATGTCAATATTTGTTTATCAAATTTTAACAAATATACTACAGTAATATAAAGTATAAATAAGAAGGGAAACAATGTTTAGGGAGAAGGAATATGTAGAAACTCTGTACTTCCTAATCAATTTTTACATAAGCCTAAAATAACTTAAAAAAAAAAAAAGCCCATTTAAAATATAAGGGTGGCAATCCACATACTTCCCAAGGACCTGGTGTTCACGTCCAGGAGCTGGGGGACTAAACAAGATAATAAATGAATAAAAACACTTCTTTTCCTACCTGTATGCTTGCCATCATTCTTGCCTGTACCTTTTCTTAAAAATAAAAGTTAGCTTCCACTTATTTTCCTGAATGGCTATGGACACATAACCCTATGATCGCCATAGTTTTATAAGTGTTTGACTCTCTTCAATTATAATTGCTTCCTCTATGAATAGACTAACCAACTGAGGTTCCCTTCACCCCTTTCCTATACTGGGTGTCATGTGTTCTTTGTTGGTATATTTGTTTTGGTAGATCATGTATATCTTCCATTGGATTCCTGAGAAAGGATATACACATGGAAGGTAAATTATTTGAGCCTTCATATGTATGAAAATACTTTTTTATTCCTCCTGCTTTCAGATTTGATTGACATTTTGGCTAAATATGAGTTCTAAGTTAAAAATTCTTTATCTGGAAAATTTTTTTTCAGGATTTTAGTGGCCTCATTTCTATTCTAGCTTTCAGTCTTTCCAGTAAGGGTGAAGACATTATGATCCCAAATTCATTTTATGCTACCTGTCTTTTTTTTCCTTTCTGGAGGCTTATAACATTTTTCCTTTGTCCCCAGTGTTCCAAAATTCAAAATGATTTTCATTGGTGTGAATCTATTTCATTCATTGCTTTGAGTGCTTGATGGGGCCTTTTAATCTGGAAAATTATATCTGTCAGTGCTGGGAAATTTTGTGGAATCATTCCGTTGATGATTCCTCATCTTCCCCTCTGTTACCTCTGCCGTTCTTTTGGGGAACACTTGTGTGCAAGCCCTCAGATTATCTGCTCTACTTTCTGGGCGAACTCCCCTTTTTTACTTCCAGCTTTTCAATAAACCTTTCCTTTGTTACCTTGACTTTCATATAACTTTTTTTCCCTCAACAACAACAAAAATACATGGTCGGATGCACCCTTGGTGGAGTATTGATTGCGCTCAGTTCACATACATTCCAAGGACCCAGGTTTGCATTCCAGGACCTGGGGTCTGAAAGAACACCCAAGATGAACAACTAAATAAAGAGCTCAAAAAAAATGACTGATAAGAGAAAAATCGATGGGAGAAAATATTTCAAAATTTTGTGTGGTAAAGGATTAAATCCAGAATATATAAGCATCTCCTACCTCTGAACAACCAACGCAGTCCACATACATCCCAAGGTCCTGGTTTGCATCCCAGGGCTAGTGGAAACAACTAAATAAAGTACTTCTTTCTCCTTTCTCTTCCTGTCTGCACCTCTCCTTAAAAGAAATGGATGAAGATATTGAGTATACATTTCTCCAAAGAAGATACACAAATGAAAAGATGCACAACCTTTAACCAACCCTTAAGGAATTGCAAATTAAAACCACAATGTGGTGCTGCTCAACTATTAGGATGATTATTGTTGCTAGCATTATTCACAAAAGGTGGAAACAACTCAGATGCCCATCAGCGGACGAATGGATAAAATGTGGTAGTGCATACAATGGAATGTTATTCAGCATTAAAGAATGAAATTCTGATACAAGGCTACAATTTATATGGACTTTAAAAACATAAAGCTAAGTGAAATAAGCCAGGCACGGAAGAACAAATATTGTATGGCTCCACTAAGATAATATACTTAGGTAAATTCACAGGGAGTTATTATTTAATGGAAATGAATTTTATGTTTGGGATGATGAAAAAGTTCTAAAAGAAGGTATGAGTTGGTTGCACAATATTGTGAATATACCCTGTACCACTAAATTGTATACTTGAAAATGCTTAAATAGTAAATTTTATGATATGCGTATTTTGCTAAAATAAAAAATTATAGTAACTGGTAGGAAGAAAGAAAACTTCATTATTGGTGGGAGTGTTGATTGATGTAGCCATTTTGGAAAAATAGTATGGAGATTTCATAAACAAAATGAAAAATAGAAGTACTGGTGTACTCTTGTGGCTCAGGCAACTGAGACAGCTAAGGTACAGACTAAAGTTCAAGGACCGGCACTGGGGGAGGTAACAAATAAACAAATACAGAATTACCATATATCCAGTAATCACTATCAATCCCAAAAATGTGGAAGTATTAACTCTAAAGGATATATGCACCTCTATGTTTATTGTAGCATTATTTACAGTAGCCAAGATGTGGAAATAATGTAAATGCCCGCTGGTGATTGATGAATGGCTAAAGTAGATATTTGTATATGTATACTTAGCCATAAAAAGGTGAAGTTTTGTCATTTATGACAACATGGAGATAACTTGAGGGTATATTGCTGAGTGAGGTGAGTCAAAAGGAGAAAGACAAATATTGGATGATCTTACCTACATTTGGAATAGCGATAAATAATACAGATGAACTAACGAAATGAAAATAAACCTTTGGACTATGACATAAAGGCTGAGGTTGCCAGAACGGGAAGGTGTAGTGATGAGGGTCATGTGGAGAAGAGGGCTTATCATTTAGTTTTGTTATTTTCCCCCCTCTTTTGTGTTTTGATCTGATTTCATTAATCAAATAAAGGAAAATAACAATTAAAAATTAGATAAAGCCCAATGACATTAAAATGCCATCTTCTCATAAATGGACTTTTAAATAATGTATCTTAAAAACTCAGCCATATTTACATAAAAACAATGAACATGTAGAATAAATTTATAGACACAGAAATACAGTAACTGAAAAAACCTCAAGTTCTCAAAGAAGAGAATGTAAACATGAGAATAGAAAAAAGACCTAATCTGAACTACAGAAAAGGAGATTGAAAAATTGTTAGCAGAGTTTCTGGGAAACTCTGGGTTTAAAATGAAAGACTTAACATTTGGAAGAATGGAGTCCAAGAAAGAGGTAAGAAAGGGTGGTGCTGAAAAAATTAAAAAATAAATCAAATGCCAAAATCAGAGTCACCAAAGAAACCCCATGAATGGTCGAAAGAGCAGAAGATGCCAGGACCTCCCCAGAGAAGAAGTCCATTAACATTAATTGAGAGAGCCTAACAGATAAAAGAGTTTCAAATAATAGTTATAAAAAAGCTGAATGAGTTGCAGGAGGCACACACAGCTACCCAAAGGCATTTGGAAGACATCAAAAAAGAAGCGACAGGTCAAAGGAATTACTTCACAAAGGGGATTGATGCCATAAAGAAAGTCCTAACAGAAATACTGTAGATAAAAGATAGTCAAGGAATTGAAGATAAATGTGAAAAGCTCTGTAAACAGACTCAGTCATGCTGAGGAACAAATCTCAGAAACTGAAGACAAGATCACAGAATCAACCTTCATGGAAGAGGAAAAGCAAGATTGAGGGAAAATGAAGAAACCCTATTTGAAATAGCAGACACTATGAGAAGAACAAACAAAAGGATAAAAGGTATCTCAGGAGAGGAGAGGGAAAAAAGAATAGAAAACTTAAAGAGTAATAAGGCACCCTTGTGGCCTAGCAGTATAGTACGCCATGAAAGCAATCCCACACACATCCCAAGGTCCCTCGTTCAGGACCCAGGCAGGGAGAAAAACATGTGAACAACTAGATAAATATAAATAAAGTGTTTCTTCCTCCTCTATCTTCCTCCCTGCCTACTTGCCTTCATTCCTGCCTGTCACCCCCCTACTTTTGTTTGAAAGAAGTGATGAAATTAGGAACTGCAGTACTAATTTCAGACAAGTTAAACTTCCACTAAAAAGTGTATCACAAGGCAAGGATGATCACTGCATTATGGTCAAGGGGATAATTGTTTAAAAAGAAGTAACTATTAACATTGCACCTAATGCCAGGTTATCTAAATATATAAAACAAATATTAATAGAGCTACTGGCTGACATTGACAGTAACGTAATAGCAACTTCAGTACTCCACTTAACATCAATAGATAGATCATCTACACAGAAAATAACAAAGAAATAAGGACACTAAATGAAGCAATAGATCAATAGACCTAACATATACGCAGGTTGTTCTACCTCAACAAAAAAAGAATGTATTCTTCTTAAGTGTACATGCATGGAACATTCTCAAGGATAGACCATATCCTGGGACACAGAACAAGTTGTAGAAAATTTTTCAGGATTGAAATGATAGAAAACATCTTCTCTGACTACAAGGTGAAACTAGAAATGAACCAAAAGAACAAAACTTCAAGAACAACACAAATGTGGAGATTCAACAACATGCTCTGAACAACTGAACATCAATGAAATTAAGACCTATCTAGAAGCAAATGAAAATGAAGAGATAAGCTACCAGAACACATGGGATGTGGCAAAGGCAGTTCTGAGAGGAATTTTATAGCCATACATGTACAGATCAAAAACCAGTAGAGAGCCTAAATTAAATACCTGATTGCACACCTGAGGGAGCTAGAAAGGGAAGATAAAAATGAAAATCAACAGGAGAGGAAATAATAAAAATTAGAGCAGAAATAAATGAAATTGGAAACAAAGTTCATCCAGATAATGAATCTAAGAGCTAGTTCTCTGAAAAAAAATTGAGAGCTCCCCGAGCTAGACTCACAAAGCAAAATAAAACCTAAATCAAAGAGGTGAAATTATAACTGACATCATAGAAAAAAAGGATCATGAGACACTATTACATGCAATTGTGTACCAACAAATTTATCACTCATGAAGAAATGGACAGATATCTAGAATCCTATAACCTCCCAGAGCTTAACCAGGAAGACATGGACAACTTGAACAGATCAATCACAAGCAGAGAAATTGAAGTGGTAATCAAAAATTTCCCAAAACACAAGAGCCCCCGCTTACCCCCATCCAAATGGCTTTACTAGTAAATTCTACCAAACATTCAAAGTGAGCTAATTTCCATCCTCCTTAAACTCTTCCACAGAATTGAGTTGGGAAAACTCCCAAATTCATTTTGTAAGACCAATATTACCCTCATTCCAAAATTAGACAGATAACACATCAAAAAAGAAAACTATAGACCAATATCATTGATGGATATAGATGCAAAAATTTTCACCAAAATCTTGGCAAATTGAATTCAACAGCACATTAAAAAATAATACACCACAATGAAGTGGGCTTTATTCCAAGGAGGCAAGGATGGGTTAGCATATGCAAATTAATGTAATACACCACATTAACAGAGGGAAATTTAAAAAAATCAATAGATGCAGAAAAAGCATTTGGCAAGATTCAACACCCACTCGTGTTTAAATCCCTTGCCAAAATAGGAAGAGAAGGAACATATCACAACATAATAAAAGCAGCATTTGATAAACCAATAGCCAAAATCATACTCTATGGCAAAAAACTGAAATCCTTTCCTCTAAACTCTGGAACAAGGTTGGCCACTCTCACCACTACTATTCAACATAGTTTGGAAAGTCTTGGCCAGAGCAATAAGGTAAGAAAAACACATAAAAGGAATCAAAATAGGAGAAGAAATAAAACTATCATTGTTTATAGATAATACTGTACCTGGAAAATTTGAATGAATCTACCAAAAATATTACTGGGAACCATAAATTAATAAAGCACAGTGGCAGGATATAAAATCAAAATACAAAAATCAGTAGCATTCCTATATACAAACGGTGAAGTAAAGGAGTAAGAAATCCCATTCTCAATAATACCAACAAAGATCAAATACCTGGGATTAAACCTAACAAAGGTGGTAAAATACCTCTATAATGAAAACTACAAGACTTTAACAAAAGAAATAAAAGAGATTATTGAGAGAGGCTGCTATAGAAAAGAAACATAACCTACAAGGGACACCCATCAGGCTATCATCAGACTTCTCAGCAGAGACCCTGTAGGCCAGGAGTGAGTAGTATGATGCATTCAAAATACTAAAAGACAGCAACTACCATCCAAAAATGCTCTACACTGCAAAACTATCATTCAAATATGATGGAGAAATTAAGGTCTTCAGTGACACACAAAAGTAATGGATTTTTCCATTACTGTTATTCCATGAAAAAGCCTTCTATGTTCATGGCTTGGAAGAATTAACTTGATTAAAATGGCCATCCTATCCAAACTAATATATAGATTTAACACAATACCCATAAAAATTCCTGAGATATATATTTTTAAGATCATAAAATGAGTAATACTGAAGATTGTATGGAACTACAAAAGGCCTCAAATAACTAAAGTTATTCTGAGGGGGAAAAAAAAGAACAGCAGAGGTATCAGACTTTCTGACTTCAAATTATACTGCAAGCGTTCATTATCAATATAGTATAGTGCTAAAACAGGAACAGATACACAGATCTGTATTGAGATCTGAAAATTGAGAACCCAGAAAAAAAGTCACATCTATGTGAATAGTTAATCTTTGACAAAGGACCATACAATGGAGGAAGGAAAATCTGTTTAACAAATGGTGTAGGGAAAACTAGACATCTGCAAAAAATTGAAACTAGATTATTCATTAGCCCCATGCATAAGAGCTATTTCAAAATGGATCAAATACCTGGACATAAGACTCAAAACCATAAAATATTTAGAAGACAATGTGGGGAAAAATGTCCCACAAGTTCAACCTCAAAGAGATCTTTGGGGAGGGAATAGCTATGATAACCAAAGTAAAACTAAATAATTGGATCTATATCAATCTAAGAAGCTTCTGTACAGTGAAATCACCACTAAAAAAAGCATTCCACCAAATTGGAGAAGATATTTATAAAATATACATCAGATAAGAGCTTTTGCCAAAATATGTAAAGAGTTCTTGTATCTCAAAAACAACAAAAAACTAATCAACAGCCCACTGAAAAATTGAGCAGAAGAAATGTACAGATGCCTATCTAAAGAAGACACCGAGATGGCGTATAGACACATGAAAAGTTGTTCTACCTCACTCATCAGCAGAGAAATGCAAATACAAACCACAGTGGATAACACCTCACACCAATGAGAATGGCCTATATGAAAAATACTAGAAACAACAAGTCTTGGAGGGGGTGTGGAGAAAAAGGAATCCTCCTACACTGTTGGGAATGTAAATTAGTACAACCTCTCTGGAAACCATATGAAAATTCCTCAAAAAATAAAGATGGATGCAGCAACCCCACTCCTAGACATATACCCAGAGAATACAAAATCTCTAATAAAAAATATGGGCACCTCCATGTTCATAGCAGCACAATTCTCAGTAGCCTAAATGGAAACAGCCTAAATGCCTATCAGCAGATGACTAGATAAAGAAACTGTGGTATATATACTCAATGGAATTCTATGCAGCTATTAAAAAAGATGAAATTTTATCCTTTGCAGCAATCTGATGTAACTAGAGGAGAGATGATGGTAAGTGAAATAAATCAGGAAAAGAAAAAAAGGATGATTTCACTTACGTGGAATATTTTGAAATGAAACAAATAGATAAATCCCAGCAAAATTTACAGGACATAAGGTGATGACAGGGGTGTGGGACAGGGGAGAGTAGGAGTGAGGGAACATAGTGATAAAGGACACGAACTTTGTTGGTGAATTTGCTGTGTAATACTCAGACTGAGAAGCAATTTCAATATTGGTAAATTAGCATAGCTTTGTAAACAAATAATAAAATTATTATTAAATAAACTTCTATATCAAACCACAACTGCAAATTGTAGGTATTTTCTCTAACAGACAAGACTCAAGAGGCTTCTATTTATTTTTCTGAAGTCAGATGCATCTCTTAGGACCAAGAAAATATGGTAAATTGCTCAAGGTAACAAACTGCAACTGCAACAGAATTTAAACCTGTTCGCCTAAGGTCAAATTTCACATTCATTCATTCTGCTATTTTAAATTGTCTCTTATTAAGTACTTATGTCTTAGAATTCAATGAAAGTAGAGTTTGATATAGGTGAGAGGGGAGTGTTCAATTATTTGTAACTTACATGAGCATTTTGAACTAATATATAATAAATGATACATAAATTAGAGGTATGTTGATAGAGAACCTAGAGACATCATCCCTTAAGTTGCTTAGAATTTAAATATAACTTTTTTGAAGGAAAGTTGCAGGTAAGAATTAAAGCTAGCAAAGGCAGCAGGCAGGAAGAGAGAGGAGAAAGAAACACTTTTACTTAGTTGTACATTCTTATCTGTTCCCTTCTGCCTGAATTTGAACCCAGATCCTTCTTGGGATCTATGTGGACTGCGCTGATCAAAGCCAGCTGGCCAGACTGGTACTCCACCAGGGCACACTAAGTTGCTTAGAATTTAATGAACAGTCAGTGAAGGAAAATGACTTTTCTGCATTTTAAAATATAATTAGTATTAAACATTAATACTGTAAAATTATTAGTATAAAATATAAAACTAGATGAGTGACTTGATGAGAGACTTCATGAGAGCACATAATTTCAGGTATGGTAGAATGTTAGCAGATATTTTTAGTGGACTGTTGTTACTGAGAAATGTGGCACTGGAGAGCCATGAACGAAGACAGACATATAGATCAAGTGTATCTCATATCCTGTAGTTTGAAAAATAAAAGTAGGTGTGCCCTACTCGCTCAGGTGTTATGTCTGCAGCTCTGGCATGGCCCATATAAAAGCCCTAGGACCTAGGTTTGCGACCTGGGGTTGGGGGAAAACAATCAAAATGAACGGCTGGATAAAAAGGTGCTTTTTTTTATCTTTTTCCCTTCCTTCCTGCCTGCTCACCTTCATTCCTCTCTTCTTCCTCTTAAAAATACTAGTAATGAGAATATCTTTGAGAACAAGACTAGGGGAAAATAAAGAAATTTAGTGAAAGTCTGGGATGAGAATAGTCAACATATAAGAAATTGCACGTGGTTTCTGTACTAGTTACTAGAGGTGGGTTACAGATTGATTTAAAAATCCCTAGAAGCAAAGGCAGAAAGGAAATTTTATTAAATTTTTTTTTCATCCAAGGGGTAAGAACCCACTTATCAAAAAAAAGTACATGTTTTCCTGAAATTGAGACCTAGCCAAGTTTTCCCTGATGATTTTTATAGAGGACTCTGATATGCGTATATATACATATATACATATGTATATATATGTATTTTATAGAGGACTGTGATATACATATATATATGTATATAACTTTTCCAATAACATCCCTAACACTGCAGTTTTCTCCCACTATCAAAAAGTAGAATGTTCTAATTTGGTATGATTTCATAGGTTATTTTTAGGTCTGAAAACTCTCTTACCTTTAACTTATATGGAACAAAAAGGCTGAGCATTCCCAGACCCAAAAATATCCCATCAAGTCATACTAAATAGGAATGTTCGACTTTCTGATAATGGGGAAAACCTGTGTAGGTTATAAAATGAGTTAAATGAAATTGTTTCTTACCATATGTATGGAGCTTAGGTATATAATTGGGGATAATAGAAAATAGGCTGACCAGGTCAGGACTGAGCTCACAGATGGCATGTTTTCATCTTAATCTCAGTGTGATGAAGCACTGTAAGGTTAGGAGTGACCTCAAATTTGCACTTTCAAATAATTTTTAGTAGTTTATGGGAGAAGACCAGAAGTGAAGAGAGCAAGTGATATTGCTGGAATTCAGATCAGTTGTGATTAAAAAACTCAACTAAGGAAAAATATATTTATAGTTTTACTTTTTGATTTTTTAATTAATTTTTTTTGCTAGATTTGATAATTCAAACTCTTTACCTCCAAATCTCATAGGTTAGTGTGTCTCTCAAAATACCAAAAGGAGAGTTAGATTAAAATGATGGCTTTTATCATTGACAAATGATATCAGTTTTATCAATGGCTTCTTGATATGTATTAAGTAAAATAAATGATATTGTAGTTATTTAGTTAAAATAATTTATTACCTTTAGGATATTTCCTTCTATAGTGACAAATCATAAAGTAAATTTTTAAAGAACACTTGATTTTGGTAGTTAGGAAAGAACTATCTCTGCAGTTATCTGAAAAGGACAAGGTCTGCACAAGAATTATGTTAGAACTGTGAATAAAGTTAGATCAGGTATTTTGCAATTGTAGATGTTCCTTAAAAGACAGACTGTCTTTTCTTCTGTCTTTTTGCATATACAGGATACTAACAGTGCTTTAAATAAGTAGATGTTCAATAAAAATTAAATACACAATGAGAGAAACTATGGAAAGGGACCATTGTACCATGACTTTATTTCATAGGTATTTGTTATGACACTTAACATACTGTATTTGTATTCTATTAAGTAAACAATAAATTCTCTGAGTTCAGGTATGTAAACAATCTTTGTATCTTTGGAATCTAACCAGGCTTTTGACATACAACCATTGTTCATTGGGTCTAATACATGTTTTTTCCTTTAAAGGCATTTGAATACCTTCGTGATAGAAAAGACCCTTCATCCATTGATGGTTTGATAGTGGGCTGGGAACAAAAGCAGTGGTCCTTCACATTAGTCAGCAAATACTTGATTGATTTGATATTTAGCTTAGTCAAGTAAGTTTTTGGTATGTTCAAAAGGACTTTTATAAAGAGTAATATATTTTGATAGCAATAATTAGAAATTAATTCTAAAGAGTATTGATATTATTAAAATTAAATAATTCCAAACTGCTTTGTCATTTACAGATATATATATATATATATAACTTATATATCTATATGTTATTTTTCTAATAGCTTGGCTAAAAATCAATAGTAATTTTTATTAAACTATAAATTATCATGAAAGATATAGCTATAAACTTTCAAATTTTCATTTAATATAGTTTTTCAGATAGAGGATATATTTGCATAATACAAAACTCAGAAAGTAAGAAAAGACACATAGTTAAATCTCTTTGCCAGGGAAGCAAACCTCCTTTCCTGATTCTAGTTGTTCTCCTCAGAATGACGCTAAGGAAATACCTTAATGTGATTTTTTTTTTCTGATTACAACAGATTGAAGATCTCAAACAGAAAAATCATGGCTTAGAAGAATATGTTAGGAAACTCTTGAATAATAAAGAGGTGGTAAACAGTCAAGTAGATGATTTAACCAGTCATAATGAGTATCTTTTTAAAGAATTGATTAAAATCGACCAGCTAGCAGAGCAACTAGAAAAAGAGAAAAATTTTGTGGTGGATACTGCTGACAAGGAACTTGAAGAAGCAAAGGTATTAAATTTACCAATGATTAGAATTTTAATTCTAATTTAGACATTTTCTAATTGTTAAGTAATCATTTGAGAGATTTTTAGATTTGACATTATGTTTCAATATCTATTTGAAGGATTAAATGATATATTACATTTCTTTTAAAATTTTTGCTAAAAGTATTTCTCAAATGATATGTAGTCATAGTAAAAATTGCAAGCAGTAGTTATGTTCTGTATATAGAATATTTGTCTCTCCCTAATCCTTCTCTTCTCTGAAATGATACCCAACAAGAAGATAATTGTTTTTTTTCCATCATTTCCCCATTTTTACGCACACAATTTATTTTACACTTTAAAAAGTTTTTTAACCTAAGTTTTAAATTTGTATGTAGTCAAATATGTCAATCTTTACTAATTTCTGAGTTCGAATTTTCTTTTTGAATAAACTTTATTAGAATAGTTTTAGGATCACAGCAAAATTAAGCAGAAGGTACAGATTTCTCATGTACCCAAGGTAACCCCCATTATCAGCATCCCCAATGAAAGTAGTACGTTTGTTATAATTGATGACCCTACATCATTATCAAGCAGAGTCCATAGTTTGCATTAGGATTCACTTGTAGTGATGTGCTTTTTGTGGGTTTGGGGAAATGTATAATAACATGCTGCTACCACGCTAGTGTCAGATAGGGTAGTTTCATTGCTCTAAAAATCCTCTGTGCTCTTTCTAGTTTTGACTCTTGTTTAGAAAGGCCTTCTCATCTTGGGAGCTACAAGGATATTTTATATAATTTTAATACTTTTTTACAATAGAAAAAAAGATTTTAATCCTTCTGGAATTACTTTTTGTTCTAGTATAAGGTAGAGTTGAGTAGCTCTTTTTTAGTCACCAATTTAAAATGTCATTTTAATAGATACTAAATTCTCAAATGTGCATGGTTATGTTTTGGACTGTGCTTTAATTGATTTGTTTCCACACTCTATGCTACAATACATTAATATAATTACTTTAAGATATTTGATAAGCATTTTATTTCTTAATTGAGTTTGCCATACCTGGCACTTTGCCATGGCATTTAGAAACTAGGAATTTAAACAGTTATAAAATGAAGAAATTTTTCATTGCTATTTAATAGTTTACAAGAAAGACATAGAATGTATTTAGAGTCTAAAACCAACCTATTGAATTTTTAAATTATATGTGTAAGTGTGTTTTTTCATTTTGTTTCATTGACCACTAAATTAGTGAATTGTAGCTGTTTAATAAGAATAGCTTACCAAAGCCAATTGCTATTGTTGCATGTTCTTTCATAAACTTCCTTTTAATGTACTGTTGATAGCATATAAAAAGCACATTGTATGCTTTTCTTGGTAGCATGTGATAATGTACTTAAATGACCAGAGTGAGAACATAGGAAGGCATTATTTGCTATTCTAATTAGAAATTTGAGAGCCCACTTAATTAACTCTAGGATGGTAAGTGTATATATAGTAACCTCAATTACTCACACTGTGTAAAGGATAAGTAATCTTAAATTAGTGAAAAGTATGAACAATAGAATAATATGTGAAGTTATTACATTAGTGTAATATATACAATGTGTTGACTAGAAGAGGTCCTTAGGAGAACTACTTGATAGTGTAAATAGGAATGATTTATTTTTTAATTTGTGGATTATTTATCTTTTAATGATTGCTACAGAAGTTTTTAAATACTTCTCAGTAAACTTTTTGCTTGTTTGTTTTTTCCTTTAAGAATATCCTTCATTCACAGTTCAGTAAATTTGGTTCGATCTTAATTATAAAAATAGTCAAATTAAAAATGCTGGATTAATGTTTTATTATGTCTTGGTTGTTTTCTCCTTCTATACTACTTCACAGACTGTGGAAAGCCTAATTGCCCAAATTCCCATGAAGAGTGTGTCCAGTTTAGAAGTCATCAATTTTAAATGTTCTAGAGTGAATATTCTGTCAGGTGAATCATCTGCCATCAAAGGAATAATTTCAGGAATGGAATTTTTTTTAAATAAAAGAGCTAATTCAGCTCTTTTAAATAAAAGAGCTCTTCAGCTCAGAAAAGTGATTCTAGAAAATAGATATCCATGTAATTTGAACATTGGATGTTTTTGAGAATTGGAAAGCTATTCAGGGAAGGATAGCAGTTTTAAGAGAGAATGTTGCTGATGCACAGAAAACAGTGGAAAGAAAGGACAAAATGGATATAAGTTCTTTGGGTTAGTAAAATGTCCTGAAATGAAATCACCAACCTTAGTTAAGTGAATGTTACAGGTAGAATATGAATTAGAAAGATGTAAGGCCTATATTGGGAATATGAACACTAGTGCATGTTGGCATCATTCTGAAGTTATTAGGTGTGCAGTTTAGGTATTCATTTGGGGAGAGATTCTTTGCCTGATTTTTGGGATGTGACTTTGAGCAATAGAATTTCTAATTTGAGAATTGAGAAAGAATGTGCTTCCATAATATTCGAGATTATGCTCTAGATATGTGAGGCAGAGTCTGAAACTAAAGCGGTGTTAGTAGTTGAAGTATTAAATTTATCTGCTTGGAAGAGATTACTTTTAGTCATAATTTTAAAGGTCAATAAAGTAACTTCTTCCATCATTTATTCCTTTAACTTATATTGATCTTTACTGTTGTATTATTATCTATTGCTAAGCAACAAATTACCTCTAAACTTTAATGGCTTCAAATGATACTCATTTATATTTCAGATTTTGTGGGTTGGGAATTCAAGTGCACCTCATTTGGGTAATTCTGGTTCATGGAAATTTCTCAGGAAATTTTAATCAAGATGATGGTCAACTACAGCCATAAACTGACTTGTACTAGAACATTTGCTTTTTAGGATGACTTATGCAGAAACCTGTGGGCTTTCACAGGAGGCTCTAGTTCCTTGCAAGGGGGACCTTTCCCTAGGGTTGCTTGCTATAGTCCTTATGGTAGCTGGCTTGTCCTCTGAGTCAGTGGTCCAAAAGACAGTAAGGAGGAATATACAATAACTGTTATGACCAAACTTCAAAAGTTATATATTATCACTTTCACCATATCCTGTTCCTTACAAGTGAGTTTCTAAGTATAGTCCATACTCAAAAAGAGGGAAATTAAGGTTAAGTTCTATCTTTTGAAGGAAGGAATATCAGAATTTGTGGACTTTTTTTTTTTTTAGAGGAAATGTGCAGGCAGAAATGAAGGCAAGTAGGCAGCAGACATGAGGAGAGAGGAGGAAGCTTTTTATTTTATTTTTATTTAGTTGTTCACCTTGGTTGTTCCCTTGGCCCTAGGTCTCAAACATGGGTCCTTGGGATGTATATGGACTACATCCAGTGGCCTTATCTACTAGGCCACCAGGATGCACCATGTGGGTATATTTTAAGAGTACCACAACTTATTTTGTTTCCATTTTGATTTGTTTATCATTTATGCCATGATACATTGTTTTCTGATAATTGAACATAATTTTTTGAAATGTGAAGTAGAAGTGTGCTTTTGCCATTACTTGTTTCTTCATACAGTTTAATTAACAGACTATTATTGGAATGTTATTAGATCTCTATTAGCCTTTGTAATTATTGCTTTGTATGTGATTCAGTCATTCAAAAATATTTCAAAATCTAATATGCAGAAGACGTCATATAAAGACTAAGTATTTAACCCCACACTCCCTCCCTTATCTCTCCCCAGCTATATTTTTCTCTGTTGTATTTTCCTACTACTTTTCCTCTCCCTCAAGCTGTTCCAATAAAACAAGCCTCTTTACAGATCCTTGGAATTTAACAGATATTCTGTTGGCTTAAGACCTTTGCTAAGTGTGTATTTGGTCTTTAATATCTCTCAGATTTGTATAATTGACTCCTTTCCCTGCTTTAAGTCTTTGCTCAAAGGTCACCTTTCAATAAGAACTTCCCAGACTAACCTATTTAATATTTCAAACTATTCCTTCAACAACAGTTCCAATATCCTTAACTTTATTCTGCCCCCCCCACCATGATCAATATACTGCATAAATTGTTAACTTTTTTTTTAACTGTACCTCAACTGGAATGTCAGATCAGTAAAGGCAAGAAACTTTGTTTTGTTCACTTCTTTATCTTAGATGTCCAGAACAGATTTGAGTGTTCACTATACATTTTTTGAATGACACAATTACAATCTGATATATATATATGTAATCTTTTATATAATATTTTTTCTATTTTTGATTAGAATGTAAACTCCATGAGGGCAGAGATTTTTGTTTGTTTTATTCACAGCTTGTAACACAGCATCAGGCACATAGTAGGTCTTCATTAACAATTGTCAAATAAATTAATACAGTGAATTAGTAAGTTTTCACTTTATTCTGTTGTAATTTCATTTTTCCGAGTGAAATCAGCATTACATTTCATCTTTATAATGTAATACATTTTTATTATGTAGATGAATATAATAAGAACATCTATTATAAGCACACCATGACTATATAAATCCTTTTTATATTATAATGTTCCTTTTGTATTAAGAATATGTGTGTATAAATTTATCTTCTATAAGACTGTGTCATACCAGATAAACTTTTGGCAGTGTATGTTTTTATATTTGGTATGGATATCATTACACATAATTAAATCTAGATATGTTTATTTTTAGTGTCTACACAGTAGTATATATTAAAACATTTAAAATTGTCCCTCTAAAACTATATGTAAGCTTATCCAAACGGTACATAAGTTGTTATGTTCCAAAGCATAGTACCATTTAATATTTTATAAAATATTATAGCTAGTAACATCTTAAAAAATAATTTTTGTTTAAAGAACAAACAAATGAGGAGCAATAATTACAGAAAATTCTAATTTAAAATACAGTAGGCAAGATCATGAGATACTTTAGTTTAATAGAATAATGAGGGGGATGTTTATGCATTGAGAAATTTATTAAATTAATATGCCAGCCTTTAGCAAAGATCTTTACGGCTTGGCATAAAAACTTAGTCACTGTCCTAGGAACACACAAGCTAGACTACTAAATATAGGTAGCCACACTATAAGACAGGGTATGTTTGATGTCATAAAATTAATGCAAAAAGTATTTTGTAGACTGGATTGAACTAATAAAAAAGTTCAGAGGAGAAAGCACTCTGGGGTGATTTGGGAAAACTTTCACCCTACTTATTCTTTTATCTCTTTCCTGTTATCATCTTCAGAATTACAATTAGTATTAATATTTCATTCTAGTTTGTAGGGAATAATTTGATAAAAATCAGTTGCTATTTTATATAAAGCACTGGGTAATTTGAGTGAATCACTGTATTTCACTCTAGGTTCTTTCATCATCTTAGATAAACATAAAGCAGTAGATGGTTTTTTATTTTGTAAAATAGTCATTATCTGCATGTTTTTACTTTTTAAGTGAGTTCCTCTTTTGATGCTCTCTTTTTGTAGTTAAATCAGTCTATAAACATTTTGAATCTAAATAGCATTTTTTTCTGACTTGTTTATTAGATTGAGCTCATTTGCCAGCAAAATAACATAATAGTATTGGAAGATACAATTAAAAGACTTAGATCCGTAAGTACATTTTTCATAATTATATGTTAAGGAATAAGTTTTGACTAAGAAGACTACAAAAATGCCTTTGTTTTTGACTAGCATACCTTTTATAAACAATAAAGATATTTGTTCTCTAAAATCAGCACTCTGGTTGGTGCACAGGGGTCTTCACATCTACAGGAGGGATGCTTTCCTTGCTCAGTTTTATCTTTATCACATTCTTTCCTAGAGGTGGAGAGAGCGTTTGCTTGATTTCATTAATGCCCTTAGTTGTTACTTGATTTAAAATCATGACTGTGTAATCTGATTTTCAGAATGTAATATACAGTCATCTATACACTACACACTACAGCTTCTCTTTCTCTTAGTTATATTTTTAAGTCATAAGCTTTGTTATTTAATTCTGAGTACTGTTTTCTTTATAAAACAAAGTGAAAACTGCAGTTAGACACTTTAATGGTACTTAAACTACTTGAAGCATCCTATCTGAAAATATATCTGTAATTTTCTTCTAATAAAGTACTGATAAATGTAAAAGACATATTTCTAAATATACTAAAGTGAATAGGAATGAACTATAAAGTGTATACAAATATGGGATACCCAGCATTCATTTAATTTATTAATTAATTGAAAAATTATTGAACACAATGTAGATTCTGAACAGATGCTTTAATACCTGATGAAGCTTTTATAAATACCTAATTTCTTTTCTAGGTTTTGTATTAGATATATGGATATTTAAGGCCTCTTTGAAATTTCTTTATTATATTTTCTTCAAATTATTGAGTAAATTCAAGGGTACTTTCAGGTATTTAAAAATATAGTATATTCAGAAACTCTAGAAAAGAAACATTTAGCTGCCTTTTAAAAGAGTATTGAATTATTTTTAAAATACAAAATTTATTATTTTTAAGGTTCCTTTTTGTTTTTAAATTTCATTTAGAAGATGGTGCTATGGCTTAGCTTAAAATAATGGCTAATTTTTTCCCCCTTGACAAGATAATTTTAGAGACTGAAAAAGCACAAAATAAATCTCCTTCCAGACTTGATTCTTTTGTCAAGACTTTAGAAGCAGACAGAGAGTACTACAAGAGCGAAGCTCAAAATTTGAGAAAAATGATCAGAAGTAGATCTAAAAGTCCAAGACGCCCATCTCCATCTTCCCGGGTATGTTTTTGAAACTATAAATATTTTAGAATTTGTTATTAAAACACTCATTGATTTTTGTTCCTTGATTTACCTAATCTGGAAATAAATAGTTCATTTTGATTTGACCTGAATGAATTACTATGTCAAAGGGTTTGAGGGACAGAGGTCTCTTTGATGGCGAAGTGTGTTATCAAAATTGGTTCTTTATTCCAACATTTATAGTGGTTGGGAGGTAATCAGACAAATATGGAGTAATTTGAGATGAAACTGTTTAAAAGAGGTATTTTTTTAAATGAAAGATATAGGCAGGAATGAAGTGAGTAGGCAGACAGGTAGAAAGAGAGAGGAGGAAGAAACACTTTATTTTATTTCCATTTCAGTTGTTTACACTGGTTGTTTTCACTCTGGGCTCAGGCCTCAAACCCAGAGGTATGTGGCCTGCGTCCTTCAGGGACGATTGACCTAACCGCTGTCCACCAGGGCGTGCCAAGAGGTGATTTTTAAACTCTTTATTTTTTCATTATGTAATCATGTTTGCTTACATAGAGATCGTGTACTGACTTTAGTAGTACCTTTCTATTAGTAACAAGTATAAAGAAGAATTTCAGATTTTTAAAATATTATTGTAGGGTACAAACTGTGATATGGAGCTTTTGAAGACAACAAGGGATCGTGAAGAGCTTAAATGCATGCTTGAAAAATATGAGCGTCATTTGGCAGAAATTCAGGGTAATATCAAGGTTCTTACAGCTGAAAGAGATAAAACCTACCTTCTTTATGAGCAGGTAAACTTCTTTATAAATAAACAAAATAAGTAATAACTTTACTTCTAGAGATATGTAATTATTTATGTTCTATAAAAATATTTAAGACTACCAACCACATTGATCTAAAATTTGGAAATTACATTTATTTTATAGATATTCTTAATGAAATGTAATGTATTTCCTGCTTAATAAGTATATGTATGTGTACACACAAATGTTATCCTTATATA
This sequence comes from Solenodon paradoxus, assembly GCA_004363575.1. Lineage (NCBI taxonomy): Eukaryota > Metazoa > Chordata > Mammalia > Eulipotyphla > Solenodontidae > Solenodon > Solenodon paradoxus. The sequence goes on along the minus strand of RJWH01001254.1, from coordinate 108,142 downwards.
AAAATCACATATATTCTATCCCTATATAAAAAAGTCACATGTAAGTCACATATAATAGCCTGATATTTTGAAATAAAAAAATGGGATAGGTGTCGAATGTTAGGGTGTTGTTAGTTCAAGGTAAAAATACGTTGTCTGGAGGTTGAAAAATACTGACACATCACTTTGATGTACTGTCAGTCACTTTAGAAGCTGCCATATAGTTTGCTTAATTTTAGAGAGTAAAACAAATGTGTAGTTTATGTCTGTCTTTAACATTGTATAAGCCTTAGTAGTCACACAGATTCTTTACTCAACAAATATCAAGCCCTATAATCACCAGCATAATTTCTTTTGAAAATAACAAATTTTATTAAGTATTACAACTATTATGTGCAGGGTTCTGGACTTGCTATTACAAGGGATAGAGAAATGTTAAAATGCAGACCATATTTTCTATATTTACAATAAGTTGGGGGAAATAAGTTATATTGTCTTATACTTAATTTTTGTTCCTTTAGCATAAGTATTCTAGAAGATATTGTTAGAAATAAAAGAAGTAGAATTTTAAAATTATGATGATCAGGAAAATCTTGGCTTGAGATGTAGAGTTTGAGTCCCGAAGGATGAATGGAATTTCTATTATCTTAAAAGAGATAAGAAGGAATATTCCAGACTAAAGGAATGAGGCAAAGGATAAAGGTAAAAAATCAGCTGATAAATATATCAATGTTAGCTTTGAATAGAAGGTATGTTTCTGTTGCTAAGGGAGAACTAAAGCTTGAAAGGTAGATTGAATTGCAGGAAGGGTCTGCAAACTTTTTCTTTACAGGCCATGTGAACTCTGTCATAGCTATCCAACTGTTGTAGCATGAAAGCAGTCATAGGCAATATACAAATGAATGCATTTATGTGAAATAAAAAATTTTATTTATGGTCAGTGAAATTTGAATTTATTATTTTTGCCTGTTACGAAATATTTTTCTTTTTTTGATACGTATTTTTCTAAAGGAAAGGTACAGGCAGAAATGAAGGTGAGTAGGCAGGCAGGCAGGCAAAGACAGGAGGAAGAAGCATTTTTTTTTATTCAGTTGTTCATCATTGGTTGTTTCCCCAGCCCCAGGTCTTGAAGCAGGGACCTTGGGATGTATGTGAACTATGCCTGGTTAAAATATTACTAAAGCAATATTTTTAGAATTTTAATGTGGTAACAATTTAATATTATCTCATATAATTTTTCAATGTTATCTTCTTATATAACAATTTTTCCTTAGAATTGGAGAAGGGAAAACCCAGGAACTCTTTGGAAGGCTGTTACCGTAGTTCATGCATGAGGCATTAAGGGACTAAGCTGGAGTGCTGCAGTGGAAATAACGACAGGGTCAGATGCAAGCTAGACCTGACAAGATTTTATTTTAGCAAAAAGGAGGGATGAGTGGAAATAACAAGTTCTGTTTTGAATCACTGAAGAATTGTGGTAATAAAAAAGAAATAGAAAAGTCATTGGTAGTTTCAGGGAAAGGTGTATTTGTTTTCAGACAGATGAAATCAGATGATGATAGTACATTCAGGTAGTAATTGTCATTAGACAATAAGAAATGGAGGACTGGCTTAGAGAGAGAGGCAAGGGTTGGAATGTAAACTTAGAGTCATTCTCTTCAATAAGAGTTTTGAGCCTTCAGAACAGATTGTATCTCTGAATAATAAAGCTATAGAAAAACGGAGAAGTTTCTGTTACCAAGCTGTAATCTTGATAAGTTTTACTCACCTGGTAGGGAAACCTTTGAAAGAGAGAAAAGACAGGAAGCTAAGATTAGTGTAATAAACCCAGGGGAGGAAGGAATATAAGGAGGGTGTTGAAAACAATGTTAGATGCTAAGGAAATCTCAAGAATAGAAACAGAAAAGGCCATTAGATTTGGTGAGGTCATTAGTTGAAATTCTGCAGTCTGGTGGGGTTGGGAGCCAAGTTACGTTGAACTGTGAGAGTGGGCAGTGAAATACTGACAATAGGTCAGAGGAAAAATTGACATAAGATAGTAAATGGGGCAATGAGATTAAGTGATAGTTTTTCAAGATAGGGGAGCCCCATCTTGGTTAATGCCAAGGGAGAAAGAGCCAGTGGAAAGGGTGCTATTCAAGGTGAGAAGAAATAATGATAACTGAGTTATGGGTATTTTAGAAGAGTCTTCAGGAGATGAGGCCCAGGATTATGATAAAGGCTTAGCTATGGAAATTGGGAAGTAATATATCCTCTGAGACTTGAAGACTAGCTGAGTTGCAATAAAATTGAGAGGAAGATAAGGGGACTTAAGCAGCAAAATAGGATTTGAAATCATCTGCAGGTATGGAATAGATTTGGAAACCCAAAGTGGACTGAATAAGTGTGTAGAGTATGCTGGGTTGTTAGTAAGGATTTGTGGGGTTTTTTGTCAGGGTAAAAGTAGCCAGAACATAGAAATAACATATACATTTGTATAAAAATGGAAACATTAGGATATATTTATTAAATCAGTACTTTTCTTGAATTATACTGAATTTAAATTTTTATCACAAAATGGATGAAAAGCAATAAGCAGTCATTTATCAACATGAGAGGGTGATTGGTTCCCCACCCACATATGAAAACCCAAGGATGCTCAAGTCCCATATATGAAGTGTAGTATTTGCATATAATCCATGAATATCCTCTACTTTAAATCATCTCTAGATGACTTATAATACCTAATAAAATGTAAATGCCATATAAATAGTTGTTACACTATATTATTTAGGGAATAATGACAAGAAAAATAATCTACATGTTCAGTACTGACACAACTATTGTAGACCCAAGTAGATAGTACAGGTTTTCTTTCCAAGTTTGGTTGAATCTGTGAATGAGGAAACCTTGTGTACAGAGGGTCAACTGTATATATTTCTTATTTAAAACAGTCTCTTTTACAAAATGACTGTTGCAAATGAGACTTTAAAAAAAATTTTTGGCAAGTATATTGTATTTGGGAGCATCTTTTGCATTTATTTGCTTAAACTCATTAAAATTACTTTCCTAAATACGTCTTAATAGGGCTTTGCATTTTAACTAGATGGATAAAAGATAGCTATATTTATGTCTGTTCGAAAGCTTGTTAAATAGAAGTCTATGTATTTAATTAACAGGCACAGGAAGAAATTGCCCGACTTCGGCGAGAAATGATGAAAAATTGTAAGTCTCCTAAATCAACAACAGCACATGCTATCCTGCGGCGAGTGGAAACTGAAAGAGACGTAGCCTTCACTGATTTACGAAGAATGACCACAGAGAGAGATAGTCTGAGGGAAAGGCTAAAGGTTTGAAAGTATTTTATCTATGTGAACATTTGTGACACACAAATGCAGTGATATTGAAAGCCCTTTATTTTATTTTTAAAACAGATTGCCCAAGAGACAGCATTTAATGAGAAGGCTCATTTGGAACAAAGGATAGAGGAGTTGGAGTGTACAGTTCACAATGTAAAGAAAAATTATTTTTGTGCTTTTGGATATAAACTGTTAATGGCTTCTTCCTTTCCCCTTTTCCTGTGTTTAGAGAAGTTCTTCTATTTTTTGAAGATAGTTTTTGTAATCCTGAAATGTTTGAGGTAGTATGTATGATGTAAATTGGCACTTAAAATTTTTTAATCATATTCTACTTTTTCATTGTTTCCTTTTAAATATTGTGAGTGAAGTCTTATTTGTGTTAGATTGCAAAGTGTGTTCTTTTAAAAAACCACTGGCATGCATTCTCAGGGATTTTAGCAACTTTTTATTTCTCTGTTTCACTAAAGATAACATTGCTAGATGTAAAGAAAATGGCTTATCCTACTTAAAGAGTAGATAGGGTAGAGGAGATTATAAAGAAATAAAATTAGTCAATAAAATATATTGAAATTGAATTTAAATATGAAGCATCACAGTTTTATTAATCAAGGATTTGAGATACTATGAATGTTTGAGACATGACTATATAAATAGTGTAAGGGAATATGAATTTCTGTTAGCAAATTTAATTGAATATATGTATAATTTCATCTGTATTGCTGTAATAAACTAAAAGAAGGAATAAACAGAAGAAAATTTGTTTTCATAATATCACTTTATATATGTAATTTTGATGTTGAACAACAAATACGTCCTTTTAAATAGGATATGTATGCTGTAGTCAAATTGAGCAGGTTGAAAATGTATATAGGCAGGCTTTTTGGAAAAGTGCAGTGGCTTGTTCTTGTTCTTCCCCAATTGCTTGTTTATACCAACCTTCCACCGCATTCAAGTCTGATCTGATCGTCACATGTAAATCTTGTCAAAGTTTGTTCAATGGTAGTATGTCCTTTAAGAGTACTAAGACTTCTTTAGAGATAGCATTAACTTTATCATTCTACTTGTATAGCTTGATGATGAACGTATGGAGCAAATGTCAAATATGACTTTGATGAAAGAAACCATAACTACTGTGGAAAAAGAAATGAAATCACTAGCAAGAAAAGCAATGGATACTGAAAGTGAGCTCGGCAGACAAAAAGCAGAGAATAATTCTTTGAGGTAAATTAAATTATCTTTAAACAGCTAATAGTTAGCTATAACTACTAACTCTCCTCTTTGTGTAGTGTGTTTTAAAATGATAACTGAGCTATTTGTTGATTTTAATTTGAGAGGATTATTACAAAACCGTTGCAGAAACATCAGCATATGCTAAATGATTTCCCCAGATTAATCACAGGTTGGAAAGCACAGGTTAACAGTAGCTTAGAAAAATGATGGCTTAGCATATAATGAAAAGTCACAGCAGAGAAACAGAAACATTTAATGGAACTTTCATTAATTAAATTGAATGCCAAGTCCTATGCTTAGCCCTTCCTACATACTAGTATGATAGCAGAAGAAATAACAATTAAAGCAAGCTACAGGTAATAAGCACAGGAGAATAAGCATTTGAGAAACTCCATTTTGTGGTTTTACTTTTACTCTCTGTTGATGTGAGAAACAGAGATTGTACAGATTCAGTAAGCTTGAGTTTCAGTGCATCTGTAAACATTTAAAAAATAGTAGTTTATTTAAGTACAAAACATATGAAATTACAGATGACACTGTTTGCATATGAGTTACCAGAATCTCCTCTGATCTTCAGGGGGATTGTACATTAGATCATGCATACTACTGCATACATTTGAATCACTTGTCAGGATAGATAATCACTCAAGGTCTTTTCCTTTATTTTTCAATTTCATGCTTAAAAGGATATTGCAGACTCAAGTAAGATAAAAAAAAAAAAGAATAAGACAACAAAGAAGGCCTTGGAAAGTAGAGAAAAGAGTAAAGAATTAAATCAATCATTATTCCATAATCCAAGGAAACTTATTAATATATATTTTTTACAAACCAGAAATATTTCTGTGTATTTTTAAGTTTTCAATGTAGTGAACATTCTTTTTTTTCTAAGTTATATAATTTGTCCATTTTCACTTAATTGTTTATGATAAGCATTACCATGTCTTTAGAAGTTCTTTGAAAACATTTTAGTTATTAAAATATTCTAACAGATAAATGTATAATGTTTTGGAAATTTTTGTGAACATCGTTTTCTTTTAGCAGTTTTATTAATGTGTAATTGATATATATTCATATTAGTAAACTAAATATTTAAAGTGTTGGTTTTATAAAATTTGATATGTGTATGTACCTGTAAAATTATCACCACAGTCAAGATAGTCGTCTTATCCACTTTCTAAAATTTCCTCATGTCCCACTGTAATCTCTTTCTTACCCTAACAATCCCTAGGCAAGAACTAATTGTTTTCTGTGAAAAATATTTGCTTGGATTTTCTGAAATGTTATATATCAATGAAATAAAAAAGCATGGTTTTAATTTGTCTTCCCTTAATGACTCATTATTTTGAGTTCACGTGCTTATGTACCAAACCTAAGTCTTCTTTGGAGATAATGCCTGTTCAAATCTTTTTCACAGTTTTGTTGAATGGCTATATTTTTTAAGTAGTAAAAACCCTTTCTATAGATATAAATCTTCTGTCAGGTATATATTTTGCAAGTAGTATTTTCCGTTCTGCAACTTGCCTTTTTAGTTTCTTAAGAGTATCTTTTAAAGGGAAATTTTTTAAAATTTTGATTAAGTGAAAAATATTAATGAAAAAATTTATACCCAGCCTTTTCTGTTCTTTAAAGAAATCATTGTTAAGTCTAAAGTCCCTGAGATTTTTCTCCCATGTTTTCTTCTGGTAGTTTTATAGTTTGAGTTCTAACATGATCCATTTCAAGTTAATTTTTATATGATAGTACAAGGTTTAGATTAGAATTCACTTTTTGCATATGGATATCTAGTTGTTCCAGCACCTTCTGTTAAAAATCTATCCCTTCTACATCAAATTGTTTTATACCTTTGTAGAGAGCCCGTTTTCTATATATGTGTGGGCTTATTTCCTAATTACCTATTGTTACATGTATTTATTTATATATCTTGATGCTAATACAGCATTTCTGATTTTTTTAAATCTTCAAATAGATAGTGTTAATTCTCCAACTTAATTTTTTCTCTAAATTATTTTGGCCATTCTAGTTACTTTGTATGTTATCTTAACTTTAGAATCAGCTTTAGAACATACACAAAAAGCATGCTTAAGAATTTGATTGGAATTGGAGGAAAATGACATCCAAAGAGTATCAAACATCCCCACCCATGAATACATTATATTTCTCCATTTCTTTAGATCTTTCTCTCAGCAATATTTAGTAGTTTTTAGTATATAGATCTTGTACTTCTTTTGTCAGATTTATCTCTTAGTATTTCTTAGTTTTTGTTACTGTTATAAATGGAATTTAGAATTTCTGCTTTCTGATTGTTTATTGCTAGTATATGAAAATATAATTGTTTTTAAAAATAAATTTTGCATTTTAGAACAATTTTAGATTTACAGAAAAATTACAAAACAATATAGTCCCTAATATCTCATACCCAGTTTTCTCTATTATTAACATCTTAATTTGTGAAAACTAATGAATTAGTATTGATGCATAATTATTAACTAAAGCTCACACATTATTCATATTTCCTATTCGTTTTTCCTTAATGTCATTTTTCTGTTCCAGTGTCACGCAGGACACATTATATTTAGTTGCCATGTCTCCTTAGGCTTCTCTTGGCTATGACAGTTTCAGACTTTCCTAGCTTTTGATGACCTTGACAATTTTGAGGAGAACTGATCAGGCATTTTGTAGAATGTCTCAATTGTGGTGTGTCTTCTGTGTTTTTCTCATGATTAGGCTGGGTAATATGATTTTGAAAGCTCACTGAGGCACAATATCATTTTAGGATTTACATACATACAGAGTATCATGGGTAAATACTATCAGTATGATTTACCACTTTTGATTTTGATACTGATCACTGGGGTTAGGTAATATTTGTCTTCTCCATAATGTCATATAATTGATATCATACAGTAAACAGCCCTTTCAGACTAGTTTCTTTCACTTAGCAATGTGCATTCAAGGGTCATCCACATCTTTTCATAATTTAATAGCTTATTTTTTATCACTTAATAATATTCTGTCATAGATCTGAACCACTGTGTGTTTATCCATGCAATTATTGAAGGATATCTTAGTTACATCCATTTTTTGGTGATTATGAATAAAGCTTCTATAAGCTAATAAACTTTTTTCATGTGAAGGTTTTTGTGTACACATAAATTTTCAAATCAGTTCAGTAAATATCTAGGAACACAGTGCTGAATCATATAGTAAAACTATACTTAGCAGTATAAGAAATTGCCAAGCCCTCTTTCAAATAACATTTTGTATTCCTACCAGCAATGAAATAGGAGTGACCGTCTTCAAACTTTGACCCCTAAGAGTTTCTCATTCTTATATCAGTACATATTCAGCCTTCAGCAATACATCAAAATTATCATTTAAATATTCTCCACGATATAGGGCTTCTGTGGTTTCTGCTGTAGATGAGCAGATCTTAGTTGTGACTCTAGATTTGCCTTTCTTTTTAGATTTTGTGGTGATGATTTACCCTGCAACTCACTTCCCTGATAAACTCACAAAAAAAATTTATTTTAAAATTTGTTCTTTTTCTTGTTGTAACATTGGGAATGATGACTTCTAAATTCTTTATATGTCTTAACTGAAAATAGGAATCTTACAGTTGGATTTTATGTTTATCTGGTACTCTGAAAACGTGCCAAATTTACCAGTTAGTAGTAGTAGATTCCATTGTATTTTCTACATAGACAATTAGGTTGTCTGCAAATAAAGACAGTTTTACTTGTTCTGTTTACATGTTATTTATTCTTTTTCTTGCCTTATTGCACTGGCTAGAAACCTAGAACAATGTTGAATAGAAGTGGTAAATTTTACATCCTTGTCTTGTTCTGTATTTTAGGGGGGAAGCTTTAGATTTAATGATGTTAACTCTGCAATTTTCATAGATGTCTTTAATAAAATTAAAGAAGTTTTCTTCTATTACTAGAATGCTGAGAGTTTTTATGTGGGACTGAATGTTGTGTTTTGTCACATTCATCAGGGTATATTACACTTTTTATATATTTCTGGTCTCACTTAGCTAATAAGATATGTAACATTTATTTTTATAATTGAGATTGGTCAATACTTGCCTTTCTTTGTAATATTAAAATCAAATTTTGGTATTAAGGTAATGTAAGCCATATAAAAATCTTTTTATTTTCATTTTGTCTTCTTTCAATACTTGGAAAAACTTGTATAATATGTGAAACTTACCAGTGAAGCCATTTGACTTTCAACTTTTTTTGAGGGAAGGTTTTATTTAGTGATAAAGAACAACTAGAAATTTCTTCCTATGTAAGTCAATATAATTTTTGAGGCATTTATTCATTTTATTTAAATTTTAAAATGTATTTACAATCAATGTTTTAATGTCCATAGAATCTGTAATGACTTCCTCTTCTTTTAGTCTGTTTTTATTTTATTATTAGTCTATTATTTTATTGGTCTTTTCAAAGAATCAATTTTTGCTTTGGTGATCCTCTTTACTGTTATTTTTGTTGTTGTTGTTGTTCTTATATTGTTTCATTATACTTTTAACAGAGAAAGGAAGGGAAAGGAGGAAGAATAATTTTTTTTCTCATTAAACTTTGTTTCTTGGGTCTCTGTGACAGATTTTTGGCCAAGTTGTTTCCATGAAAAAATACTCATTTTAAAAACTAATAACTTAAAACTGCAACATACACACACATACACACACAAAAATGGTCTACAAAACATTCTCCTTTCCTTCTGAAGGTTTTGTGATGCATTTTTATCATTAACCAGTCTTTTACTGTTAAACTTTAAATGGTTAATTGAGACAAACAGTTCTGAGACCGTTTTTCCACCACTGATTAAGACTGGGGTGGCAGGTATTAGGGATAATATTCATTTAGCCTTCTGCACTTTCTGGGCAGACTTGGTGACCTTGCCAGCTCCAGCTGTCTTCTTGTCCACTGCTTTGATGACACCCACAGCAACTGTCTGTCTCATGTCACGAACAGCAAAATGGCCCAGAGGAGGATAGTCAGAGAAGCTCTCAACACACATAGGCTTGCCAGGAACCATGTTAACAATGGCAGCATCACCAGAATTCAAGAATTTGGGGCCATCTTCCAGCTTTTTCCCAGATCGGCAATCAGTCCTTTCCTTTAGCTCTGCAAATTTGCAAGCAATGTGAGCTGTGTGACAATCTAGCACAGGTGCATATCCAGCACTGATTTGACCTGGATGGTTCAGAAAATACCTGAGCAGTGAAACCAACTGCTTCCATAGGTGGGTCATTTTTGCTGTCACAAGCCACATTGCCATGACGCACATTTTGAGAGACACGTTCTTGACATTGAAGCCCACATTGTCTCCAGCAAGAGCTTCACTCAGAGCTTCATGGTGCATATCAACAGACTTTGTTTCAGTTGTAACATTAACTGGAGCAAAGGTGATCACCATGACAGGCTTAAGAACACCAGTCCCAGCTCGACCAACAGGGACCAATACCACCAATTTTGTAGACATCCTGGAGAGACAGGCGCAAGGACTTGTCAGTTGAACAAGCTGGTGGCAGGATACAATCCAGGGCCCCAAGCAGAATGGTTCCACTGGCATTGCCATCTTTACGTGTAACTTTCCACCCCTTAAACTAAGGCATATTAGCACTTGACTCCAGCATGTTTTCACTGTTTTAACCAGAAACTGGCAAAATGCTGCTGTTTCAGGGTTGTAGCCAATTTTCTTAATATAGGTGCTAACTTCCTTAATGATTTCCTTGTATGTCTTCTGGCTGTAGGGTGGCTCAGTGGAATCCATTTTATTAACACTAATGATGAGTTGTTTCACACCCAGAGTATAAGCCAGAAGGGCATGCTCATGGGTCTGCCCATTGTTGGAGATACCTGCTTCGAATTCACCAACACCAGTAGCAACAATCAGGACAGTATAGTCAGCCTGAGATGTGCCTGTAATCATGTTTTTGGTAAAGTCTCTATGTCGTGGGGCATCAATGATGGTGATGTAGTATTTGCTGGTCTCGAATTGCCACAGGGAGATATCAACAGATAGATATCAGCGCAAGCTCATGTTCAGCTTTCAGTTTGTCCAAGACCCAGGCATACTTGAAGGAGCCCTTCCCCATCTCAGCAACTTCCTTCTTAAACTTTTTGATAGTTTGTTGGTCAATACCACCACATTTGTAGATTAGATGACCAGTGGTGGTAGACTTGCCGGAATCTACGTGTCCAATGATGACAATGTTGATGTGAGTCTTTTCCTTTCCCATTTTGGTGGTTTTCATGGCACCTGTGTTCTGGTGGCAAACCCATTGCGAAAAAGAATAAAATTGTTAAGGGGAGAAAGGAAGGAAGGAAGAAGCATCTTTATTTATTTAAGTGTTAATTTTGAATTTTTAGGCTGACCCCTACTCTTTGGGCTCTGTGGTGGTACACACACCAACATAACAGGGTGTACCCCAGATATTACTTTTGCCCTCCATAATTTATTTTGGATGCTTTTTACTGATCTTTCTTCTAGTTCACTTTTTCTCTTAAATTGTGTTTAATTTGCTGTTAAGCACATCAATTGAGTTGTTAATTTTGGTTTTTACAAACACATGCTTTATCAGTTTTTTGCCTTTTACCCCTCCTTGGGAGAAGCAACATGTAGGAGGCACTTCCTAACAACCTTGGCTGCATATTGCTATAAATTAGGGAGCCTTAAAATAAAAATAGTGACTCCAGATTCCTGCCCGAAGATTTTTATTTAGTCTGTTTAGGATCTAGTAGTTTGTTTTACTTCTTAAATTTAAAATAATTATTGATTAAAAGAAGTTGTAAAAATACAGAGATTCCAAGTATCCTTCATCCAGTTTCTTCCAGTGATTACCTTTTACCTAGCTATAGTACAATATCAAAACGAAATTGGACTGTTACAATGTGTGTTTATTTTTATTTTATCATATGTGTGGATTCATACATCCACCATCACATTCAAGAAATAGAATATACTACTTCTTTATAATCATGCTTCCCTTCCTTTTCCCGCACCATTTCTAATTTCTGTCACTCACTAATCTCAACTACACAGTCTTGTAATTTCAAGAATATGGTATAAATGGAATTACGCAGATGTATTCTTTGAAATTGGCTTGTTTTGTTTAGAATAATGTCTCAGATTCAGCCAAATTATTGCATGTATCAATGATTTTCTACTTTTTATTATTGCTGAATAGCATTTCATGGTATGAATGTACATGAAAGTAAATGATTAATTAAGGAAATGAAAGACCTGGACTATGAAAACTACATGACTTTAATGAAAGAAAATTAAGACAAACAATTGGAAATGCATCCTATGTCTATGGATTTGAAATTTGAAAACTGATATTGTTTAAATGACTGTATTACCTAAAGTCATCTACAGAAACAATGCAATCCTCATCAAAATAACAAGGGAATTCTTCACAGAAACAGAAGAAAAAAAAACCCTAAAATTTGTTTAAAACCACAAAAGACCCTGAATAGTTTAAGCAATCCAGATAAAAAAGAGCAAAGCTGGAAGTATCACACTTGTATATTTCAAACTATATTAACGAACCATAGTAATACAAACAGTATGTACTGGTGTGTGTGTGCATGTGCATCCGCCCACACTAACCAATGAAACAGGTTAAAACCCATAATGAAGCCCTGCACTACTTAAAGTCAACCAGTATTCCACGAGAGCCTGTGGGAAAAGGATATAGTCTTTTCACAAATACTGCAGGGAAAACTGGAGAAATACATGCAGAACCATGAAATTGTACCCCTGTTGCACACCACTTGAAAAAATTTACTCAAACTGGATCAAAACTTAAATATGTCATATTCCATAAAATTCCTAGGAAAAATGTATGGAAGAAGCTTGATATTGTTCTTAGTAATGGTTTTTGAAAATGATGCCAAAAGCACAAACGACAAAAGCAATAATCAATAAATGGAACCGACTCCATCAAACTCAGAAGCTTCTGCACACCAAAAAAACAATTAACAAAGTGAAATACAATGTATAGAACAGAAGAAAAAAGTTGTAAATGATATTTTTAATAAGGGGTTAATACCCAAAATAGATACAGAACTCAATAAACTTTCTAACAAAAAATGAGTAATTTGATTAAAAAATGAGCTAGGTGGGCCCTGGTGGAGTAGTGATTTGGTCAGCTGCCTTTGGCTGGAAGAGTCCACATACATCCCAAGGATCCCAGTTTGCATCCTGGGATCAGGGGAACAACCAAAATAAACAACTAGATAGAATAAATACAGTGCTTTTTCCTCCTTTCTTTGCTTTCCTGCCTCTGCTCACCTTCATTCCTGCCTGCATCTTTCCTTAAAAAAAAAAGGCAAAAGAACTAAAACATTTTTCCAATGACATCAAAATGACAGACCCATGAAAAGCTGCTCATTTTCACCAGTCCTCAGGGAAATGCAAATTAAAACTACAATGAGATATCATCTCATACCTATTAGAATGGCAATCGTTAAGAAAATAAGAGACAACAGATGTACCCAGGACATGGTAAAAGGAAATCCTTATACTTTGTTGGTTCAACCACTATGGAAGACAATATGGAGGTTCCTAAAAAAATTAGATGTCTCAGTGGATCCAGCAGTTCCACTTCTGGGTCTTTACCTAAAGGAAATGAAAACAGGATTTTGGTGAGATATATTTATCCCGTTTATCAAAGTATTATTCACAATAACCAAAATATGAACAATCCATCTTATATAAAGTTCTTGATTTTTAAGTTTTTGCAGCTCAATATTCCTTGTGAAGAAAAAGTCCATCAGTGGATGATGAATGTATTAAAAAATGATGTGCTTATACATAATGGGACACTTGATAAAGGAGGATATCCTTCAATTTGTGACAACATGGATGCACCTGAACACAAGCTAGATAAGTCAGAGAAAGACAAGTACTATATGATGTCACTTGTCTGTGAAATCTAAAGATATTAAACCTGTATAATTCAGAGTAAAATAGCAGTTACCAGGGGATGGAGGCAGGGAATAAGAGTGATGGTGTTTAAGTTACAAACTTAACAAATAGTAAACAAGCCATAGATATCTAATGCCTAGCATAATTCACATACAAATATTATTGTACTATAATTATATGATAAATATTGCTACATCCACAATCATTACAAAACATAAATGTCAAAGTAAGACCTTAAACTTACACGATGTTAAATGTCAAATGTATTAACTAGAAATAAAGTGAATTGTTATTGCTCATAATATTTTTGAGATAGAACACGATTTTGAGGGCTATGTTCTAGGACTGAAAAATATTAAAAGGAATGTAGGCGAAAAAGTCAGACTTCAGTTTTGAATTTATAGTGAGTTTAAAATATACGTAGCAAAATATACTGACTAGTGAACACCCAAATCCTAATAGCTTATATGCAAGAGGTGGTTAATGATGATTTTTATCCTTTATTCTCCCAAATGTGGTTTTACAATGAAAACACAAAGAAGGAAAATATGTATATTAAAGAATTTTAGATTTAAATAAGTCAAAAAGTTTATGAAATATAAAATTTTCAGTTAGTTTTTAATTATAAAATGTTTGCAGACTTTTATATGAAAACACAGAAAAAGATCTTTCTGATACTCAGCGACACCTTGCTAAGAAAAAATATGAGCTGCAGCTTACTCAGGAGAAAATTATGTGCTTGGATGAAAAAGTTGGTGAGTTTTTTTCCCCGATATTACTTTTTAAAAAATTAGTGGAAAAATGTGCTTTTAGTCATAGCAAAGATAAACTTGGAAAAAGCTCTCAAATTTAGTTTATGAGTCAAAAATCATGTAGTGATTCAGTTTTCTTTGACAGTAAATGTTTTTAAATTTAAATTTAGGACCACAAATACTCAGACATAGCTTCCCGTTTTTCAATAAAAAAGAACTAAACAAAGCAGCAACACTGTAAATTTATTACAATAATCACTTTAAAATGCAAATGCTTTTTGTATTATGTTGTGGCTTGTCCATAGCTGTTGTAATGAAACATTATACATGTATATTACTTTTGGTGAAAAGTGCATGAATATATGGCTATATCTATGATATTAATTGGGCTTATAGGGAAAATTATTTTCCTAAAGTCTCCTATATATGTGATAGCTAGAAAAATGTTTGACAAAACAATCTTATAACTGTAAAGTAAAATTTTGGTCAGAGCTATAAAAGAGGCCATTTTTAAGTTGAGGGAAAAATTTTAACATTTACCTCAGGAGTCACTGGCAGAACAGTTAGGTGGGTGGAGGTGCTTTTTATAGAGATAGGAAATATTAAGAGAATGTAAAAGGAGAATATTGAAGAACTCATTTTGGTTATTTTAAGTACAAGTAAAAATATAAGATAAGAGTTAATACATAAGTTTGTATATCAGAAGATAAATTTAACCTAAATATATACATTTGGGACACACCAGCATATAAATGGCATTTTAAAACCATGAATTCACCTAGAGAAAATATAGAGAATGAGGGGAAGAGCATTCAGGACTGACTAATAAGCTAAGATAGGAAGAAAGCCTAGAAATGAATATTATGTGGGAGACCAGGAGAGTAAAATGTTTTTAAAATAAGGGTATGGTCAATTGTCATAATTTTGAGGCATGAAATGAAAGTAAGGATTTTATAAATTGGATTTGGCACATGGGGTTTTGGTAAAACTGACAGAAGTAGTTTGAATGGAGTGTTGGGTATGGGAGCTAGAGAAGGATGAAAAATGATTTGCGAAGTGAGGAAGAAGAGATTGGAGAAAATATAAGTCTCTTGAGATGTTTGGCTATTGAGTGTAGCAGAAAAAATGGGATGGTAGATTAAGTTGTGAGGTCGAGGCTTTTATTAAAGCTAGGAAATACTAGAGCCATTTTAGAGTTTAAGTTTACCAAATGCCAGTTGAAATGGCTCAGCTATTAGAACAATCAAAACAAGATTTGTCTTAAAGACACAATTGTTTGGAAAAGGACCATTCTCAACTAATATGCATCACCTCTTGATTTATGACAGTGTGGTATTACCTCTCTTGCTGCTGCACTAGATAGTCCTTAGGAAGAATTTACCTAGGGAAGTAATCTGATAGAGATTTCCTTGTAGAACTCTAGTGGTTCTCAAGCTTTAGTATATGTCATAATCACCTGAACAACTAATAGGTTATGGCTAGGGCTTTTCTATCTCTACCATTTTCTCCATATGATTCTGATACCCTAGAATGTATGATTTAGAGAGTGACTCTCAACCTTCATTGAGCGTTAGAATCACCTGGGAGGGGTGCATGTTAAAACAAATTTGCTCTACCCACTCAGAATTTCAATTTCAGTACAACGGGGGAGGGACCTAAGAATTTACATGTTTGACAAGTTCCCAGGTGATGCTGATGGTGCTTTTGATAAGCTACAATTTGAAAAAAAAACATTGGAAGACACATGCTGCTAAAGATGAATTGAGTATTTTATTAAGTTCTGTTAATTTCCAACTTGTAAATCAACAGTGATTCTAGGTGACAGGGAGGGGGAAATAGAGGGAAGGAAAGACCCCTGGTTGTTTTAATATTTCATCACTTTGTCCAACTACCCTCTTCTTCATCACCACACAGGTAAATCTTTTAGATTTCCTTTGCTATTCTAATTCAAGCGTATTAGTTGTACTTTTACATTTATGAGTCATTTAGAATTACATGATTCATCTTAGTTTTTAATCAGTACCAAAAAAAACCATTTTTTAATGTGTACAGTACTTGTTTTTAGTTGTTGAATATAATATAGGAGAATATACTTTGAAAAGTATTGCAACCTGCTTAAACTGAAAAAGTTATCTTAATTAAAACAATGCTTTCATGATCATATACTTAGATAATTTCACAAGGCAAAGTATTGCCCAGCGAGAAGAAATCAGCATTCTTGGTGCGACCCTCAATGATCTGGCTAAAGAAAAGGAATGCCTGCAAGCATGTTTGGATAAAAAATCTGAGAACATTGCATCCCTTGGAGAAAGTTTGGCAATGAAAGTATGTTCTGAGAACTGTGGTTTAAAAAAATGTTTGAACTTGAATCTGAATAAAAGAATAGGATTTTCTAAAAATTTTTTCTAGAGAGTTGAAATTTTAAAATGTGATATTGAAACATTTCAATATAGTCTTAGGGAGCATGTATTCAAATTTACTAGCTAATCATTTTAATCATTTTTTCTCATCAATAACTAATTCAAATATCAAAATTTCATACATTGCAATAAGTAGTGAGACTGATTTTATTTTAAAAAGATACTAAACATATTTTCAGGTAGCTGTCTTGAGAGACAATATGTTTAGTCTGTTAAATCTGCCTTTGTAATTATGTTCAAACAGGGAACACAATTTTACATTGTCTTTAGCCTTTGATTATAGAGCATATAGAGTTGGTAAATAAAACCGGATGATAGTGTTCATTTTACATTCTGCTTGTTCAAACATGACAAGGCTGTGCCAAAAAATCAGGGAAATATTGATGCCCATTTTTTGCTCATAAATTGATTATGAAAGTAATCCCTAAACTGTTTTCCACAAAACAATTTTTGTCTTTGTATTTGTTTTAAACAAAAACAACATATTTGGAATAAGGTCATCCCCTCTCTAAGGGAAATCATCCATCCATCCATCCATCCATCCATCCATCCATCCAACAAACATTTTCATACCTGTACCAGGTATTATATTAGAAAGAGGATCAAAGGACCTGTCTTCCAAAAATCTATAATAAAATTTGGGGAAACATGAAGATGCTATCATAATACAATGTGCTAAGTACCATAATGGTGTGTGATTGGAGTTCAGCAGAAACATCTGATTGAACCTGGGGATTGGGTTAAGGGAGGAGGAAGATCTGGGAAGACTTTCAGGAAGAAGTGATGTTACCTGTTCTGCATTAAAAGATAATTAAGAATTAACCAAGTAAAGGTTTAGAGAAAGTGAAAGAAAGGGTAATCCAAATAGGTAGAGCTGCTTATACGAAAACCCATGAGAGAATTTAATGAGATTTCTTGATAGTCTAGTATGGCCAGAGAATAGATTGCAAAGAGGTGAGTATGGGGTAGTTATAAAGGGTAAAAGATGAAATGGGATAGGTAAATCATAAAAATACATGTATATTGAGTTTAAACTATTGTCATGGATATAGAGGATTATTGAAATAATATAAGGGAAAAGTTACAGCTTGAACTTTATTTTAAAACAACTATTCTGGCATTTGTTAATCAATGTCAAAGATAGACTATAGGGAAATGAGAAGACTTAACAAGGACACTTAAAGTTAAGGGTCAAATGCTAAGAACTGCTTTAAGACAGTAACAATATCCATAAGAGAAATAGATCTCTTAAGGAAGTAAAATCAGCAAGATGTGCTTTCTGAATTAGGAGTCACCTGAATAATTTCTCTGCATGAAGTAGGAAAAACAGGAAATAGATAAATTTAGAGAGGTAGAGTATTGACATGTCTTGGGGATATATAGTTGAAATATTCATAGGGTCTTGAAGTTTTCTATTTGAAGAGAAAATAGAAATTAATAGATCTAGGATTCAAGCATAAGTGAAACCATAAAAGTAAATAAGAAAATAAATTTTGGTTTTCTTGTTGAAAATGCTGACTCCTTATAGTTCTATCTTAATATTTTTGAAGTTTTGTGTTTTATGGTGGAATTATGATTCCCATTCAAGTCAAATAATTTTTTGAATAAACATGATTTTCTTTAGAAGCTTTAACATTTAGTAATAATTCTTCAATCTTTCTAAATAGTATTTTGCTATACAATGTCTGGTATTTTACATTTCTTCCATTCTGCTAACTGTACCAACATGAGCTTTTCCTTCACAAGGAGTATTGAGCTGCAAAAGCTTAAAAATCAAGAACCTTAAAAAGATTATGAACATAAACACATCGATCCTCTGAAGGGAAATATCTTTATTTTTAAAATAGCTTAGTATTTACTATTTTTAAGAGAGGGGAAGAGAGAGGAGGAAGAAGCATTTTTATTTTATTTTTATTTTGGTTCCCCTACCCTCACCCGCTCCCAGAGTCTCTGAATCTGGGTCCTTGGGCTTTATGTGGTCCACACCCCAGCAGTCACATCCACCTGAACCACAAGGGTGAGTCAAGAAAATATCTTTTTTAAAACAGTTTTAGACATTCAAAAGAGGAAATGTATTCTACAATGATATTTCAGAGAGGAATTTACAAAAATACTCAGTGAAAAACAACTTTTGTAGTTTAGTTTGCAGATTACAGAAATAAATTACTGTAAAATAAAAGTCTCTGTAAGTTACTATAAAATAAAAGTCTACATAATAGAGAATAAAGTTGACTTTTTCTGGTAATGATTGTTTAAAAAGGTCTTCTCCTACATGGTACAATGAAAGTTAGAAAATTTAATAGCATGTTCATGGATTTTGAATAAGAAGACTTACACTATTTGTATACAATTTTGGTTTGTTTTCTTTTTTCAGTGTAGACTTATGACCATCCAACCAGATTGAAAAGTTAACTGGAATCTATGTTGAATAAATATATTGTAGTTGTACAAGGAATATTGAATGATAATGATGGCATTAATTTCAACAATTTGAGATATGGTATTAAGGTCATATTAAGAGAAAAATAGGCTAAGAGGATATGTTATTTGTGACTGGATGCTTTACAATATTCTTAAAGAATCTTACTTTCAAGATACATTTCTATTGATAAAGGAAAGCCCTTTTCAAGTTTATACACCTTATTTAAAGCTTAACTAAGTAATGGCTTTCAGAAACACTAGTTCAATTAGTTCTCTAAAATTTATTTTGAAATATATTAAGTTACATTTAAAAAACATGTATAAATACTCCACTGTAAGTATTTTCTGTTTGAGTTTTTTTTTCTATTGCTTTATGTTTAAAGGGTTTTTTTTTTTTTTTT